>JAEAOA010002242.1:745000-1067500 GCA_016746295.1 Potamilus streckersoni
ACCTACCACATAGAGAGTGTCATTCTCCAATATCCGAAACCCAGTATGTGCGTGGGTTAATTGAACAATTCGTTTGCGTTTACCAGTCACGCAAAACACACATCTGAAACGCGACTAGAACTTTTTCCTCAGTTTTATTGTTTATTTAATAGTTTTAAACCTTGTTTGCTTTGAGTGAATTGCACAACGAGTTCTTACAATTTTTAATACGCCCTCATGGAGGATACCTTCGTGTGAATGATGAGGTAGCCTCGTTCAACCAGAATTGTAGATTGATTCCGTGAGATCAGCTACAAAATATGTCGACGGACACGCCAGTCTGGTTGATGGGCAATAACTAGGTATCGAATCCAATACCGCAAAGGTGAAAATCCCGGGTGTTATCTATATATTTATATTTTCTTTACCCGGGTTTTTAAATTATTTACGTACTTTGTTTCAAAATCTATACATTTAACATGGTCAAAATGAATTAGGTTTCCATTTATAGACCGAACACACTTTTGGATTTGGGAAATATTTTATGATTTTGTCATTTGTTTCTGGTTTGCGTCGAAACCAGTTCTTATGTGAATGTTATTATCATGTAGCGATTCGGGTTTGAATCGAAACGAATCGCATATTTCTGCTTTGTAGATTCGTTCATAAGATTTATTCTTTCGATACAGGCCTTCCATGCACATTTTAATCAACCAATTTTAACAATTTAGACATGCTAAAAAATGTAATAATACATATTTATCATCTAAATGTAGACAGTAATTCTTTAAGAGCTGATTCTCTCTCTCTCTCTCTCTCTCTCTCTCTCTCTCTCTCTCTCTCTCTCTCTCTCTCTCTCTCATATATATATATATATATATATATATATATATATATATATATATATATATATATATATATATATATATATATATATATATATATATATATATATATATATATATATATATATATATATATATATATATATGCCTATTTGTGTTTCGTTAATAATTCCATGTCTTTAATGGATTTCACAGTAATCATCATTTTCTACTTTTATAAACCTTTATTCAGAATGTTTCAATCTTTAACTTTAATTTACTTCGTTTTTACTTAACTCTTATCTTCTTTATCTCCCTATATCTTATTTTCTTGTAGTTATATTTCAATATGTACCATATAGACAGTAAATTTCATTAGGTATCTAGACAGCATTTGACGATTTGTCTAAAGGGTTCGCCTTTATTGATCTCTGTAATCTCACATCTGTACGCATGAATTCGTGTTTCGGATCGCTGGTTCTTACCTGTTTTCCCGCGTTCTTCCCCTGCCCGTTATGATGGATGCCATATATAGTCATTCTTGCGCTGAGAAATGGAGTTAAACTCAAAACAACGACAACATTGTATTTTGCTGACGTGCTTTCAGCACCATCACTTCTAAGTTCAGATTTTGTTTCGAGGTATACCATACAGCAACAATTTTTATTTACTTTATTTAAATTTATTTAAAATAAAATGTTGCAAAACCAGTCTGTTGTGGATGTAGATGAGAATAGTTGATTGTATAAAAGCATCGTCACGAAAAAACAACAAAGAAAGACGTTACCAAACTAAAGAATCTAAATCAGATTAAAAATGCATTGTGACGTGAATTTTTGGTCATTCTCAGTCATGAAGACAAATGCACTCTTCTCTCGGAAAACCATATAACTAATGTAAAACCTATTTTAATACTACCCTATGACGAATTAACCTTACACTAGATGAACAGAATTTTGACTTACACATGCGCTCTGGAAACATGGCTTCTCCCGCATATATTGCCATCTATATATTGAGTTTGTGGACGTGCTGCAAACGTTTGTTCTGCGGGGTTTTAAGAAAATAACTTTAGTTGCTAATAGTTTAAACATTACCTGTTGAACATATTTACTTTGTTATCCTGCATTAGTCTTGTCAGATGCCTCTATGTATCCTTTGAAAAGTCACTTAGCTTCAATTTCCCCAGCATTTTACAGCAATTAATGTATTTAAAGCTCCGTTAAAACAAGCAGAAAGAAAGAAACGATTTGCGAAAGATAATTTCTTGGTAAAAGAAAACAGATTACTGACAATATAAAATAAATGTCTCATATATTTCTTCATTCCTTGCAAATTATAAGGTAGGCGTTTGTAAGGAAAACCAATCCGGGTCTGATGTGGTCATCATCGTGTGCTCCTAGCCAAGAAGAACACTGTGTTCGTAGTGGTCCACAAATAATGACAAAAGTGTCCATTCTTACGGGGATACGCAAATAAGGACAAAAAAGTCATTTCTCAATAGGATACACAAATAATGAAATAGGCATGTTTTGATGCCGCTTTACGTTCTGAACATGTCATTCTGTGCATGGCGCAATTCGCATTCACGATTAGGTGTGTCAGGTTATCAACACAAGCAAATTACCTAAGTCAGTTTACTTAATTGTTATCTTGTATTTATCAATTGTTTTTCTCTTTTGTTGTTCTGGAAAATTTGATTATAGGTTCAAAATGTGCATGGAGATAGATGCTCTATTTCTCCATGTAGAAGAAATTAACCAAATCTGGTTTTAAAAAAATTCTTGCACACACACACTCACACACACACACACACACACACACACACATCATATATGTGTTCTTGCAAAATGAGGGACTTGCTACGTGTGGAAGTGAATTTCCATTAAGTTAACTTTCTGATAAAACTTTGTTAAATTATCCAACAAAAGAATATCTACTTTTAAAAATATGTTAGAAAGTATGATAATCGATGGAATATATTAAAAATAATGAGATTAATTAAATGCCACTGAAAGCAAAGTCAAGACTACTCTAGCATGGACCTCTGTAAGACGGTCACCTATGTGTCAAACATAATACATATTACATACAAAATTAAACTTTACATCACAGAGACCTCATTAATGCAGATAGTGTTGCCATTCCCAGAGGTGACTGTTGAATGCATGTCTCAAAAACTTATGACTGTATCACGATAAGAATCAGCATCTAAGTTAGATGTGGTGCATATTGATATATTTGTCAGCCTTATTGTCACTTTTGCTAAGCTCCAGCTATAGTCATGTCTAAGCTATAATCTACATGTCTTGAGAATATTACCGCGGACATGTGTTTGATGTCTGAGGATTGCCGGAGGGCAAGTTTTGAACTCTTATACAAGGTTTCCTGACCAGTCAAAGACCAGAAACTTGAATCGGCAAAGGCGATAGATTGCACGACTTATCAAAGTCTTGCAGGTGTCACACCTATGTGTTAAAAGTTAGTACAAAGATCAAAAGGAAGCCCAAGAGGTCTAATAGTTTAAACTAATTATATATATATATATATATATATATATATATATATATATATATATATATATATATATATATATATATATATATATATATATATATATATATATATATATATACTTATGGGCTCTTACATTGACAGGCAGCGAGAGAGACATTGCCCGCTCAGTTTGATTGGATAGGTTCACAACGATATCCAATCGGAATAGAGACAGAGGGTGTGATTGCAATTGAAACCGAATTATACTTTCAGAACTCGTAAGAGAAAATTTTGTATTCGTCTGAAGGGATTAGGGATCAATAGAATTTACTCCGAAAGAAGAAGCCACTCGTTATTTACCAGCAAAACTTAGAGGTAGATTCTAAGGAAAGACAAAGTTTCCAAAGGTGATAAAGTTATTTCCTCGATTTTTTGCAGAATATTACATCATAATTGTAATTATTTGTAGTATATATACTTAATTACTAGGATCGTTTAGCATGTAAAATTACCATTGTAGTGTTTCATTTACATGCGTATTTGCGAAATGGGCTTGAGCGTACATACAAAAATATTAGATGCGAGGCCGAATTATGTAAATTGTTAGCTTGCGGTCAGAAATAATTTTGTAATTCGCTATTATGACGAATTCTCAGTAAACTTTGTTCAGTGTGAAATTTCGAAATATGTTGGATTGTTTGAAAGTTTTAGCCGCTTAAAGAGATGGTATTAGAGTGCATAACAACAACAACAACAACAATATAATGCTACTAACAATACCAATAATAATAATAATAATAATAATAATAATAATAATAATACCAATAATAATAATAATAATAATAATAATAATAATAATAATAATAATAATAATAATAATAAATGTATTACAAAATAATACGAAGAAAGTAATGATGATTATTATGAAAAAGAAGAACAACCCCGTTTACTTGCCTTAAATGACTTATGACGATCTTTGCAGAAGACGATTTCAAAAGCCCTTCGATAAACTAACAAGTATTTCTGTATGTTGACTACAAACAGGTTGTTGATAACCTAGACACGTTTAGATGAAAATGTTCAGTATTTATAGTGAGAAGCACGTTCCTAATACACTCTTATGCATAGAGTACCGCGGAAATAGTGCGATTACAGAATAAGAAGGCAAAACAGGTGCATGGAAGATCGTCGTCAATAAAATACGCCTTACTCGCATGTCCCCATATGACTGAATCACATGTCTGTAATGCGCAAAAGTACAGTGAGGTCTAGCACTGAGACATCATGTCGCAGACAAGAAGCAACATGTCTCACTCTGTCATATTACTCAGTCATATTACCTTGACACTAGGGTGGCCAGTCCTAACACTAATTTCTTACTGCTGAGTGCCAAGCTAGTATTATTGTTCCAAATCTTTGTTATGACTCCGTCGGGGTTTGAACCATGCGACCTTGCGCATCCGAAGCGACGCTCTAACCACTTAGGTCACTGGAACGGTTCATCAATAGTGTCTTACATTCAGATCACAAAATAAAGAATCGGTGTTTGCTTGTAAGAGAAGCTGTAGCCAGGCGAACAGGCAATCACATCTAATTGCCAAATTGTCGATACCTTCAGTGGCAGGATGATATAAGCTTTAAAATGGACATAAAATCAAACAATCACGACTTCATCAGCTTTTCATATGTGCATACAGTTAGAGTTAACCAAGAGTGGCTTATTTCTTGCATTTAAGTTAGTAAAAAATACTAAGACCGGTTCACCCAATGGTATACGAGCAATGTATCTGCATTGAGTAAACTGATTACCTTGAACTCTCTAGCCGTGGATTGTACCGTACCCAGGGTACTTACAGAGCCATCTCTGATAGTAATAGCACGGCAAGACACAAGTCAGGAAGCTATACATATTACAGAATTTAAAGATGTGATTATGTATCTGGTTTGGGATGCCGAGCTAAGATTTTGAATGTAGAGCTGATATCGTGGATTTGAAGTCGTAGGGCTCAATATTGTCTCATATAACCTGCCTGCTCCTGACGGTGGTGACTTTGGTTTGGAGGAAGATACTGGTTTCGCGTAGTGAGGGACCAATAGGTCTACAGCAAGTGAGGGGTATGATGGATATATAAGCAGACTGGGACGGCTGAGCCATGCATGGTGGCTTCTTGACCATCGGACCGAAAACACTTTGTGGTCGTCAAATGGACACAGATTTATATGTTAAAGAGCTAATTTATTTAGTATCACAATATGAGTGAAAATCGTGCGTAATTTTATAAATCCTTTTTTGGATGAAACATTATTTGCATTTATACAACTTCCGTACTTAGATACCACTTGGTGACAATCCTAAGATGTTCATTGCTGAGCAAATCCACATAATATGATACCGTTAATAGTAAGAGAAAATATTGTTCATTTTTGTACTAATATTTCATTCTTGTATTTTTAATATTGGTCAATTTTTAATGACATATCCAAGTCAGTCATATTTGTTTATAAGTCAAATCTGTTGAATCGTGTTGGTTGCTCGTTTAAGTTGTATTTTTAATTCGTTCCCTGTATTAGTTATTTTTTCAGTTGCATTAGAAATTGATTTTAGTGTATGTTAGGATTTTTTAATTTTTCTATTATGTTTACATTTTAATCTTACTTCATTTTTATATCATTAAATATAACTATTGTTATAATGATGATTGTATGGGTCTGATATTTTGTTAGAAACATTGTGTTTGCCTTAAACTTACATGTGACTCGTGTAAGCATGCTTTTCGCATGAGAGCTTTGTCGTTACAAGTAAACAAGTCGGGAAAAGTTTTGTAGATGATTGGCTGTGACCATGACATTACTAGTTTATGCTTTTGTAATAAAGAGATCTGATTTCGAAATCACACGTGTCGTTCGTGCGTGTGTACATAAAATAATGTATTAGCTTGTTTAAAATGCTCAGTTGTCTTAGTCGCAGTTGTAGTTGTCGTGGTCATAGTTGAGAGTCACTAACATTTTATAGACTTTTAATACCTTGAAAGGTATTTTTGAGCTGCGAAGAGTTGTTCTTTCGTACATATGGAACATGTGTATGGTTAGTGGTGGTATCTGTATTCTATCTACTTTCTAAATAATTATTTCCCTTGAGAACAACACTACTGGCTTTGGACAAAGACATTTGCTGAAATTGGAACAGAACAATACAAATTGTGATTCACATTAAAAATTCTGGACTTCATCATCCACCATCTTGGACTGGAACTGAGATTCAGACTGTCAATTTATAACTGTTTATTCTCAGGACCTGTGTTTTCACAACTTTATAACAAATATTTGCACATCTTTGTAAATCGTAAATTGTATGTCTTGTTGCATACATTTACCTTTTCTGTGTTTTCTAGGGAGAAAAATCTTGTTAAAATTTACAAAGCTTGTTGTCTTCACTCTGTGTTACTTTGCATATATATATATATATATATATATATATATATATATATATATATATATATATATATATATTGACCAAATCAGGAGGTCATTTGACGTCAAAATACATTTTCTAAATAGGCAGCGGTATACGTTTATAAGTCTAAAACATGAGGCTGTATTTATCTTTCGTCACAATGAACTATTAACATCAGCCACTACAAGACATATTTAAAAGTTCATATTCCTTGAAAGATGTATGACAACTGAGGTAATCGAGACAATCATCTTCTAAGACATAAAACGAAAAATAAATACAAAGATCGTGATGACCGGTTTGAAGTGCATAGCTTTTTACCATCTTTACAAGGCAATGACTGGCTCCTGACGTCTGAGATATGGTGTCACCGAGATTAAATATTAGAAATCTTATATCCAAATCAAGCATATGTGTATATGTTTATGTATATGTACATGTATATTATGTATGTGTATGCATGTATTCAAGCGCGCTTCCAAACGTTTATTAAAAATAGTCACAAGGTGTAGTAACAAACTCAGTAACAAGCAGCAGGAAAGGCACAGCCTGCCAATGTCATCCAAACGTCAAAGAACAAAGCATTTGTCACAACCAGGGTGAAAAAGCAGCAATATTATAAAATCCGAGTTGATGTGAAACAAACAAGTTAGGTCATTCAGCGTTAAGAGGATAGTCAAGATTTACTACAGTAATTGCCTACACTTTCTCGTACTAAAAAGACATGTTTGGTTGAAATATTCAGTATAAGGCACAGAACGGCGAACAGTCACCATTAATAGATTCAAAATAACGTACATCAAAGCTGTTCAAGTAGTTTAAATGTTTCGTGGGTAATCATGCGATTTGAGTATAATGCCTAAAATGTGTTAAATTTTCATACTGATTCAATAATACCAGGAACGTGGGTGAATCCAGATAGAGCCATTAAAAAGTACACGAAATTTGCAACGTTCCTGAAACAGAACAGTATTGAAAAGACAACTTTAATAAAGGAATTTTCCTGTTACGTCAACGAATTCTTAAAATTGAAACAAGAAAGTTAGCTGCCATCCATCTCCGTGTCAGGATCAAGAAGAGAAAGACAAATCAAATAATATCTAACTCGTAAAGGCATAGTATTGGAATACTTGAGGGGGGGGGGCTAAATAAAAGGATCGTTTGCCAAACTCTTGCTGAAAAGTTTGTTGGAAAATAATGGCGTAATGTTTCATATTGACGAAAACATTACTTGAAAGATCAAAGTAGCTACTTTTAATTTATGAACGACAAAGAAAAACTCAACACGCACGATGTAATGAAGATCTTATGTTGGCAAATTACGAAACGGCGACAGAGTTTGCACCCCCTACGTATTTGGGGTGTGTATGACAGTCAATGCCGTTTAAAAGTATATGACCTTTAAGGAGAGACCTGAGTGGCCTAGTGGTCTAAAGCGCTCTCCGTTACGGATTACTGCCATTTCACCTCTGTCTGCGTGGGTTCGATTGTAAGATTCGGCGAATGTAGATGTGAGAAAGCTTGCCAGTAGCTTCTCGTGGGTCGGTGGTTCTTTCCGGGGATTTCCTGGTTTCTTCCTCCACCATTAATAACGGCCACCATGTATAGCCTATTGTGTGCCGAAAAATGGCGTTAAACCCCACAACAACAACATTTTAGGACATAAAATCCTCTAATTTGACACGGACAATTGTATGTACATGTATCAGCCTCGTAGCAATTATCGTGGAATTGACGACGACCGTTTTGGCGAACGGATCGAGGAACACTCAGAAAACACTACTAAGTTTTGCAAGCGGTGGTTCCGAGAGGATAAGATCTCGTATGTCTAATCACTATGCAATCATAAACCACCATTATTGTTGATGTGAATACAAAAACGATACATCAAACTTGTCCGAGAACTCTTGTTAGAAGTGCATGACTTTCATCTACCTATAAGTGTACCACTGTGTTTACACATACGTGTATGACACTTTAGTTATTAAAAGTGAATGACTGTTCACTAATTATAATGCACGACTTTTTGTACTAGTTTTAAGTGCATGACTGTACACTGATTATAATGCATGGCTTTTATAAGTTTATAAGTTTACTATCTTGAGAAGAAAATGTCTGGCTTCTGTTGTTTCGATAAAAAAATTCTAAAAACTCTTAAAATTTTTCCAACCATTCAAAAGCGTTGATATTTCAGTAAAACATTTCAAAGGTGGAATCAAAATCTTTCATCCGCTAATGAAAATATTACTATTCATGCTTCAAATTAAGGTCATGAATGAATTAGATGGAGATAATGTCACTGAAATGAAATAGTCTTAGAAATTGAAAAGAAAACCAGCAAAGAATCGTACATTTATTATGCAACTGTTTCAGTACCAAGCAAGGCTCGGTATAATTGCATCGTATGTATCAGAACGCACATACTTTCAAACGTCCATTTAAAACAACGGTCCCTAATGGAATGTCATAAAGATAATTAACATACAACCAGAAAAAGCACACCACCTGAGAAACTTCTTAGTGTTCTCTAAAACGGTCAAAGTTCGCTGCTGTTTGGTCAACCTGAAAAGAAAAAAAGGCACAATATTAAAATATTTTAGCTGATATAAATAAAAATATAAGATTAAATATAGTTAACAACAATAAGATCTTTAATGGATCTGCACAACAGTTATTAGTTAATTCTGAGATAGCTATCACGGAATTATGTGTGCATTATACCAAACATGCTCGGATGTCATTTCCTTTAGCGTTACAGAAAGTGGTTTATTTACGTCTTGAAGTGTGTGTGTGTGTGTGATATTTTACATCGATAAATGCTTCAGCCTGATATTAGGCTTGGATATACCTGTATCCGGTTTAATTATGAGAGAAATAGTTGATGGCTTGTAATCTTTAACAATTTTTGACACGTTAATCGGTTACCGAACGAACTTGGTATAAAAGATATATAATGTAAGTAAGCACACCTGACTTGTATACATATAGACTCTTTAGCTCTTAAAATTGTATAAATAAATAAATTTGTATCAAACTTATATTTTTTAAAGTTTTAAATTAATTTAGTTTACTATCTATGTTAAGTAATCTCTCATTACCTGACGCTTTACCAAAATAGACCAATAAGATTCCAACAACTTGGCTCTTCTTACCTGACGATTTCCCCAAAACAGACCAAGGAAAGTTTGGGTATGAAGTTTTAGTCAAGCGATTTCTTGATGATACTATTATGACTTAGTCGTTTATTTCATGCCTCTAAACCCTAACTCGTAACTATTTTATGCGGTGGCCTGGTGGTGTGAGCGTCCGCCTAGGATACTGGAAGTCGTAGTTTCGAATCTCGGCAGAATTATACCAAATACTCGAGTGGTCTAAAGCGCTCTCCGTTACGGATCACTGCCATCTCACCTCTGTCTGCGTGGGTTCGAGTCTAAGATTCGGCGAATGTGCATATGTGAGAAGCTTGCCAGTAGCTTCTCGTGGGTCGGTAGTTCTTTCCGTGGATTTCCCGGTTTCTTCCTCCACCATTAATACTGGCCGCCATGTATAGCCTATCGTGTGCTGAAAAATGGCGTTAAGCCCCAAAACAACAACAACAAACAAATACTTATTTTAAAAAATGGTACGACTGGCTGCCTCGCTTGGCACTCAGCATTTAGAGGTTAGTGTTAAAACTGGTCGGCCTAGTATATGGCTAAAGTGACTTGGTGAGACATGTCACATGCCTGTGGCACGATGCCCCAGTGCTAAACATAAATATAAACTGCCACACTGCTGACATCGTAGAGATATGAGTGAAAACATCTTTAACTATGTTCAAAATTCAAATTGCAATTTATCTCTTTTATTCATTCTATGCTACAGTTGAGTTTGCGTTTGTATAGTAATTGAGTGATATATAATGGCAAGGATATTTGTGTCCACATGCTTTTAAAAACCAATGGTGGTTAATCTCTTAAATACAACATTTACATTGGTAGATATGAGACAAAAAGACCAAGTTCATCGGCAGCTGTCACAATTATATTCGATATCCTTTCTGTGACGTCACCAATACATTATCCTTGATGTGATGACAATCAGCAGTGACGATATCATGAACGATTCTAGACAGTTATTCTTATTCACATTTCGTTGATATTTTCGGTATTATAGTTATCAGTTGTATAATCATCTGGTAGCGAATAAAATAAATCGTCAGCTGGGTTTGATACAATGAGGGAAAGGAACGCGTAACTCTCACGCAGAAACACAAGCCAATAAGTATACGATACAGTTGTCAAAGACTGTTGTCCACGATTCCACACTATATGACCTGATTCTATTACATTATTATAACCTTTTAAGAAATACGGACAAAGTTGTACCATTACTACTTCATATGTTTTATGAGAGAACATTCTATAGACGATATTTTCTATGTGATATATGCACACATCCGCCCCCCCCACCCCTAGCTCTCTCGAACAGTTAGCTATGATTTAAGTTTTAAATGTTCTATTTCAACGGGTATTTCATAAGAAAAATGTATATATTGCATTTGAACCATTTCAGTTGGACTAGTCCTTGGTGTCTTTTTGGAAAGTACATACGTCCATTTGAAGTCTGTCTTAGCATGATCGAAACAGTTTTTGTTTCTTCTAATCTTACAAGGTGATGTCAGTCAACATACAATACAGTCTGCCATTTTTAACTGTGAATAAAAGAAAAAGTTTCTTATTGGAATTGATCTGCCAACATTTTAAAAATATTTAAAATTTCCATTATCGTCAAAGTTCACATCAGAGAGAACTACTTCGTTATGGAATTAACATCAGAATATAATAAAATTCTGATGTGCCATCATATATGTGAATAATTACTTGTAAAGCTTGGTGGAGCTAGTAATGGGTGGAAACATATTTCCATAACACTTTGCTTACGACTAGTGGCATTATTTCCTATTACATTACTATATAACGATCTTGATAAAACGGGGAGCTTTTCAAAACTTCAATTGCACAATGTGTTTGTTGTTCACACCAAACCGCCGCTAACTATATGTTCGCATCGGCTCAGCACATTATAAATGACGAACCGCCATTTATGAATCTGTCTTCTTTCAACGTCTATATGAAAATTGTTGTATTTTCGAAATCGTAGTGAACCGCACACCAATAAAATCGCATGCGACACGAAAATCGTCGCATAAACTCACTAGGACGGTTAAATTAGTTTGATCTTGGGAAGGATATAGGGCATCTTGGCAGTGTTGAACATATCAAATTAAACTTATTTAAAACGTTTCATCTAATATTGCTGTCTTTTTTGTACATTTAAGACGTCTGTTTAAGTACCGATGTATAGAAATATTGTGAAGGACAAACCATTCAAACTTTTAAAAATAATTATTTTCATCTATCAATGCATGAGGATACCTTTTTTTTAAAAAAAGAAAATACAAAAGAGGGTGGTATTCACAATTGTATGTGCCGCGTCGTGTGGTAAAATCAATATCAGGGTTTAATTAGCTATGTGTAATCTTGTATTCTCAAAGTAACTTTTTTTTCATCTGTTTTTAGTTTCCACTCAAGGTACCTTGAACCGTATCTTGACATAAGGTCTCGTTTCCTTCGAACGTTTAGTGTAATTATTCTAGTATTTTGATTCAATAAACTATTTAAATAAAAGGACTTATATAAAACATTCTTTATTAACACGTTCTGCACACAATTTAACTTTAATTCTAACGACCAATTGTGTATCCCCATTTTTTAATAACTGAAAGTGATTTTCCAGAAACATATTTTTTTTTATCGTTTCCAAAGATATATCTATACAAAAAGGGTTTGTCAATTATTTATAAAATCTGCTGCGGTTCTGTTTTGAAACAGTTTTCATATAGGAGCACAACGTCATTTCACTGTCACCAGAGTTGATATAATTCCACTTTCACTCTAGATCATTCTGTAAAATGGAAAGTTCGCTCTTTACAATACATCCATACATATGCACTTAAACAGACGTCTGTCTTATGTCAGAAAAATTATTATAAAATTTTTAATTTCTTGAATTTGGTATGTTCAACAGTCAAGACGCATGATATCCTTCCAAAGATCAAACTAGTGTAGCTGTACTGGTGAGCTTATGCGACGATTCCGGTGTCCCCTGCGATTGCATTGGATCACTACGATATCGAATATGCAACGACTGTCTCATAGAGAAAAGAATCAGAGAGACGCATTGCCAGGGGCGTTTTTCAGTGAATAAGCAACGCATTGTGCAGTCTAAGATTTGAAAAGCTGTCTGTTGATCGAGATTCATTCACTCAGTGTTGGCTTGAAATAGTCAGTGTTAATAAAACTAGAGAAGTTTGCCTTCCATTAATATAACTCATTTTGATTTTCTCTATTGGGTGTTAAATGATTGAATTAAAAACAACACAATTTTAGTTTTTTGTATGATGTGATGTGATTATGATTTTTGACATAGATCTAACAATTTTTCAGTCGTATCTCTACGATGTCTGCAGTGTGGCAGTTTATAGAGATATCTAGCACTGGGGCATCATGCCGCAGACATGTAACATGATGTTCCACCCACTCACATTATCCTGACACCAGACCGACCAGTCCTAACACTAAGCTCTTAATGCTGAGCGCCAAGTGAGGTAGCTGTTAGTAATATCTTTGGAAGTCTTTGGTATGACTCGACAGAGGATCGATCCCACGACCTCCCGCATCCGATGCGAACGCTCTAACCACTAGGCCACCCGTTGATTCTTGTTATGCATCCGACCGAAAAACTGCTGCAGGTGCCCTTAATTAAGAGCGTTATTCTGCAAATCGAGAGATAGTCACGGGTACAATTTCAAACGAATTTTAGCTTTTGCTAGAAGTGGCACGTTTGTTATTGTTATAGTACAAATACGAAAACATTACTTGTTCCCAGTAATTTGCCGTGCACTGTGTGGCCAACACTCCTGGGAAGCATTGGACAAATACAGTTAAAACAAAGTCTGCTTCCTAGTTTGTGCCTCTGTTTGTTTGTGGTCTTTTTGTTTGTTAGACTCCTTCTTTTAGAAGACCTTGTCATGCGTACGACTTGCGTGTGTCCTGCTGGACGTATCACATTGGCCTCTCTTATGATATCTGTTCTTGTTTTGTCATAAAAAGTGATTGTAGGGTTTGGTTCATTTGATAGTAATTTATTGGGATATAATGACACTAATCATAAAGCAGATTACTGTAAAAATATGTTTCTACACATATCCATCTACACCTCGCTTTGTAAAGAATTAATCACATGCAAATTATAAATCAGTTTATCACATTTTAATAAACTTCTATTTGATTTCTGAGTACGAAACTGATCCTAGGTTTACAAATATCCGTAGATTGATTCCGATAAGAAACTTGAGTTTATTAAAAATTAAAATGAACAGTCTGTGTTTTGATATGTTGACAGTCATCACTTTTTAAGATTAAATTTCGATCATATCAGGACGGATTTTAAATTTGAATTATGTACCGTCAAAAAAAGACACGGAAGGCTGGTCAAACTAGGGAATGAATGTACTTATAGATGTTTACGAATAAATGTTATAATGTGCGTAATTTGCTGTCATAAAGCACATGAAGGGTACAAGATTGTCTTTGATTCATAAAAAGTTCGAGCTGGATGTCAGATGCAGGAAATATGGTGTAGAAGCGTGGATATCTGTTTCCTTTCACTATTAATTTCTTCTTTTACAACTGTATCAGATGCTAATTGGCTGATTGTCCATTTAAAAGGTACCGAACCCTTTCCCTCGTTGCATGAAATCAAACCAATGATTTATGAAACACGCTTGAAGATGACTGCATAACTTTTAATTATCATAATCAAAATATTAACAAACTCATGTGGAACAATATTATTGAGATGCATTTAATAACTGCTCTAGAGAATTAACGAAACCTTTATTGATGACATCACAGAAATGATATCGAAGATAATTGTGAGAGCAACTGTTAAACCGGGGGTTTTGTATCACTTAGACCCCCCCAAGAAGTTGTATTCAAAATAGATTAATAGCCATTGGGTTAAATAAGAACGTAGATAAAAATAGCCACCAAACATCACTTAATCACTATAGAAACTCAAACTCTGCTACATCAGATAATAATAAAATAGATACGAGTTTGTGCAAAAAGGCATGAAATAAACGAGTAGGCGATAATTTATCAAACGGTATCATAAAGAAATGGCCTGACTTAAGCACTTCAGATCCCCAATCGTGTTGGTCTATTGGGGGGGGGTAAATCGTCAAGTAAAACGAGTACAGTTATTAAAAGTCCCCTTAGTTCATTTTGGGGAAGATCGGCAGGTAAGATGACAATAATTTCTAACTCTGTGTCCAATTATGCAATTTTATGAACGTTTTAAGAAGATGATCTTTATGTAACTGTAGACATGAATTGTATCACTGATTTGAACTGTATGTTAAACAGTTCCAACACAAATGAAGATTCTATATTGGAGATCAGACATTTAGGAAATAACAAAGCTAAAGTAAAATGTCCTTATTTTAAAGGAAAGACTTACACAATCTGGAGATATCAAGTTACCTGTCTGAAACAATCTGGATATCATACTTCCGGTTTAAAATAGTCCGAAGATATCACAATACTTGTCTTAAACAGTCTGAGAAGATCGTATTACCGATCTAAAACAGTCTGAAAAGATTGTACTAACTGTTTAAAACAGTCTGGAAATATCTTACTTCATGTCTAAAACAGTATTTTTCCCCTATTTTAATAACTGCTTTAACTTTGGACTAGTTCAGGTTCTTTTCTCGAGCAGATAGGAGCAGACATTTTGATCGCTACATTCTTCGTGTGGTGCATAATGTCCATTGTTACCAAATACAAAGACGTGTTATCGGAGTACATGAAGACATAAAAAGACACATAAATACGTGTCATCAGAGTACATAAAAGCAGCATAGAGGCATGCCAATATTCTCTCTATTGTGTATATTGCTACTGTAAGCAACTTCATTTTATAATGGTTAGTTTCTCAGAAGTAAAATAATAACTGGTGAGCGGAACCACCATAACAGTTTTTTGTTGGTAATTGTATTTCTTTTGTATCGACTATGAAGTTTTAATGTTGCTTTGGTTTGCTTTGTTTTGGTGTTTTTACGTTTTGAAAACATTTTCAAGTTTATCAAGATGTTTGCCTTTACCTATAAAATGTTAATGATTTTGTCACAGTCATCTTTCTGGTCCGTAGATTCAAATGATCGTTTGGAAGCGCACGCGCATCCTGATACACACGATTCAATTATACCAAGCCTTACTTGGTAATGAAACAGTCGCATAATAAATGCTTGCTTTACTTTTAAATTTTTATCTATTTCATTTCAGTGACACTATCTCTCCATCTAATTCATTCAAAAAATTAAGGTGAAACATGAATAATTTAGCAACATGGTAAAAGGGTCTGATACCACTCTTTAAGTTGTTTTATTGGCATGTCAATGCTTCTTAATGGCTGGAATGACTTTTGTGTTAAATTTTCACCCACACGTTCGGAACCATGCAGGATTTTTTCCCTCAAGATTGTAAATAATAGTAAATGTTTAACTAGTAAACCGCCATACACCTATAGCTAGTAAAATATCATACACTTATATAGGTAGTAAAATGTCATACGTATATAATAAGGAGTCATAAAGGTAATGACCAAAAGAAACTCACACATCTTAAATTGGAGTCCTCAGATGATCTCTTGATGTATCTATCTCTCTTTTCAAATCTCAGAAGATGAGAGTAACAAACACCTAACTTGTCATATATCATCTTCAATTAATGTATATGATCACATTTAAATTTTAGCTGATGCTGTCAATGTTTTTTATGGTCTGTAGTAACTAAACATACGCAATCTTACCCTCTCAATAAGGACTGTCCTCAGAATGTGTAATATTGTCTGATTCAGTCATATCTAATTAAGTCGCTATATTAATGTTAAGTTTATTTACACGACGGCTGCTAGACTGGAAAGTTAGTTGAGTTTCGATCTTTTGACTGTTCACTTAGTACACACTTGTCCATGTCAGTATTTGCATTCTTACCCATAATAAAATCATGGCTAGCCAAACTTACGATAGTGCCATCTGGGTGTTCCTCAATCAGTTTGCTTAAATGGTCGTATTCAATGTATGATTGTTATGAGGGGGGGGGATAGATTTGTATAAAACAGTCGGTGTCCTGAAAGTTCAAAGGCATTATGTACTTTTAAATGGGTTTGAGCTTTCGCCTACACTGCAAATGATGAGGAGGTGTAAGCAAACTCTGTCGCTTCTTTGTAACTTACCAAAAATCATATCTTCAGGAACGAACTATGGGCGTTTTATGTGTTTCCTTTGTCATCCATAAAATCAATATATCGACCTGGATTGGCTAAGTATCTCGTCTTGGTAATATCGAACTTTGCACCAATTGTCCATACAAATAATTCAACATAGATTCCACAAACGACCCTCTTCCATCGTTCATTTCCACGTGTTCCAAAGTAATGATTCTTGAGTTCAATTTCGTTCTTTGAATTTGTCTTTATCATATAAACTCTAACACCAAAAGTTATAGCAGCCAGCTTTTTCAGTTTTAGGAATTCGTTGACGTAGTCAGAAACAATCATAGTCCTGATCCTTACGGCTGGTTTTATTTCGCATACTTTTAAAGTTTGTATCCGCGATTCAGAGAGTGGAACAATTCGATACTTATCCAGGTTCATATCAAAGCTCTTTCGTCATTCTGGTAATATTTCAATGTACTATGTATAACACGGTATGCGTACACTAAAAATAAAGAGGTCGAAAACAGCTCTGGTATTTATTAGGATGATATTATTCAGTTCATCGTTTGGTTTCAAAAGGAAAATTTGCTTTTGAGAATTTAAGTGGCAAATAGAGGGATATCTAGTTTAGGCAAACTGTTAAACACAGGGTAATTATTTTCATGTTGAGGAGGTATGACATTAATTTAAAGGCTTTTGTCATTACTGAACTGCATTAAAGCCTCTCAAAGAACATATTTCTTCAGCTTTTCAGAATCATTTTTCACACTAACTACATTGCAAAAGCTAACTTTGACAAACCATTTATATACCAGAAGTTGCAGAAATATTATTTTGTATTACAATCAAGGTAGAATCTTCTTACCATAGGCTGCCTTGTATTAACATATAAATTGACAGTAGCGAAAGAGATTTGATTTTGCAACTTCTACCAATCGTATGTTAAATTTACACTTGATTTGATATTGAACAGGACAATTATTACCTCGTCTAATGGATGGTAACTCGTCCAATTTTTCCGCCATTAATACAGAATACAAAGTCAGAAAAAAACGCAACATTTAATAAACATTTTAACCCCCACTGAGCATTATTTGCATAATTTGGACAAAGGTTTTGGCATAAAGATATATCCAACGCTTTCAGATAACGCCTATCCGACATTAAATATGATGTGAAATTGGAATGACAATGTTATGAAAAAAAGGTTGTTCTGTGGGTGTTGTCTTATATCATAACCTTCTTCTCATTTCTTGCAATGAAAAGGAAATACTCGCAGCACCAACCACTAACACTTATAAGCTCTGATACGCTTTTGCATGTGCATTGGCTTTTGACGTACCTTGCGACTTTATAATATTAATGTACGTTCCTAACTCATATTGGAACTTTCGTTATTAATTATAACCTCTTTCCGTACAAAAATAATTTTGATTACTAAATTTAGCTGCCTAAAACACAGGCACCCCGAAAAGCCTTGACGGGCGCCATGGCGTCCGAGAGCTCCACGCTGGGGACCACTGGCGTGCAAGCAATTATATGAATATCTGAGCTATACAGTGTAGGACATTTTCGTCTATTTGAAGTTAATCAATCAACGATTATGATATTCAAATAAACGGTGAAATGTGATGTACTTTAACTGCAATCTAGAGATGTCCCGCTCGGGGAGGGCCAGGGAAAGAACCTGGACTCGAGCGGGGATGTGCCGCTCGGGGAGAGCCCGAGGAAGGAACTGCAGTCAGGCGGGGGATGTCCAGCTTGGGGGAAAGCCCGAGAAAAGGACTGCAGTCAGGCGCGGGGAGGGAGGGCATTGATTATTGCCCAGTAAACATGTATTAAGAAAACAAATATTTTTTTCTTGTATTTTTGAAGTTTTCAGTAAAAACAAAACGTTTTTCATAAACTTTTAATTTCGTTTGAATTTTTTTTTATTTTGTATGTCAACATGATGTGTAAGTTATGGAGATTTCATTCCTCTAATGTTCAGACATAAATAATGATTCAGTCAACATATATACCACTGTAAAAACGAACACTAATTTGAAACACGCGGTAATATGTTTTCGAATACTAGAAGAGTCTTCTCAGTGAGGTAGTTCCTGAGGAAATTCAAATTTTTCCCCTTCTAGATATACAATGTCGAGCGAAATAACGTCGTACACATCACTTTCACCACTCCCAAGTCTCTACTTTTAAAGTCTGAGATTTAATGTTGCGACTTAATATTCAGATGACAATTAAAGAGGGCAAAAAGTGAGTAAAAAGGTTCTTTTTTAAGAACTTTAACAATGGCACTGAATGGAAGACGATATTATAGTATTTAGCAGCAGGGAGGGCGAACCCTACAAAATTTTGCGACAAAATCGATTAAAGCCTCAGAATGCCAAATGGAGCCTTCCTACGAAATCTCATATTTTAACCAAAGAAAAAATAAAGACCCCATTTGTAAAATGGAGCCTTAGCGATTTTGTCGTAAATATGTTGTCATAACCACCCTCAAAATGGCTGCCAATTGCTATCATCTACGTCGCAAATATGTTGTCATCTCGCCCTCCCTGCTGCTGGTTAATACAAATGATTTAACTAAATATTTGTTAGCTTTTCACAAACAGACTAATCGATAATACTTCACCACGTAGATCAATTAAATTATTTGACTGATCGGTGAGTGTAAAATTAATTCTAGTTAGCGAATTATTTTGACATTGCATATATACTGGATTAGTCGAATTCTCAACAATTAAAAATCCTGGAGGAGCTGTTGGTGTAAATGAATAAAGAATGTAACCTTGTCGGGCTTGATTTGATTGTTCCATATTAATTTGATAACTTCCTTCGATTACATCACACGTTAAATTAAGCGCGATCACCCGTGAAATATCCACATTGTTCGGTGCGATATGTCTACCGTCGCCGTTTTGAGAATTATTGTGAGTCAATATAGTTGGTTTGGGTTGTTTATTTTCCCATTCGTCATGGATTATTCTGAATCCCTCGTCGATGGCCGCTCTGAGATTTTTCTTCAATTCTGGTACATTATATCCTGGTAGTTTAAACGTTGGAATATCTTCAACGCGGATTTTATATTTATCTGCAAAAAAATTACTTAATTCAGGATCATCTGCTATTTCTTGAATGTTTCGAGAATGATATTTTTCTGCGGCATCGATAATTTTATTACATGTAGCTACCACGCTGATGAATTCGTCTTTAGTGAGAGAACCGGATCTTAGAGATACTAGCAGTAACGAAAGATCATTATTTATCGCTGTGAATTTATCAGTAATACGACGTTCATCTAACTCCTCATTAAATTTTTCATTCAACTCTTTTTCAATTTCTCCTTCATCTTTTCATCCCTCTCTTCCTTGAATCTCCTCATCCTCTCCTTTATGTTCTTAGAAAATTTACTACCCGGTTTCCCCCAAATAGCCTTGCTAAAGAGTTTCACAAAAAATTTTATTCCTGCGATTCTTTTTTCTTTTTTCTGGATTCTGGGAATCTATTTTAAAATTCATTGAAAAACCCAAAACTTTCCCGGCTAAAGGTGGGGGAAAATGCAACCATTCTGGGTTGGATTTTCGGGCCACCCTAAAGTTTTTTATTGAACTGTTAAAAAATTTCTACAACAAAACCCAGCGACCCCTTTTTTCAATTGAAATTTAAAATTAAGTTTGGTTATAAAACTTTTATCGAAATTTTTTGTTTCCCTTTTCAAAAAGGGATTTTTTTTACTTGTTTTTTCTTTTTTAATTTGCTCATTTAAATGGAAACCCATTGGTATTAAACACCCGTTCCAATCTGGAGTTTTCATTTTTTTTTATTTTCTATTTTAAAATTTCCAGGGATTTTAAAGGTTCGGGAACCCCCAAATTTGGAAAACCCGATCTGATATTCCCCCCAAAACAATGATACACTCGAAATTTTTTCCCAAAACGCGATTTTTTTTTACGGGAAAACGGGGGAAAGGGAAAAAACCCCCAAAATAATTTGGGGTTTGTTGACGATATTGATATCATGCTTTTTTTTCGCGGAGGGGTTTTTTTCTGTATCCGCTGAAGTATTGAATCTTTTGGGAACATTATTATTTTTTTTAAAAATTTTCAAATTTTTGCAATAATAAAAAAAAAAACGCTAGGGGGGTTTTTTTTAATCTTTTAGTAAAAAAAAAATAAAATTAAAAACGGGACAATCGTTTTTCGGTAATAACCCGTATCATCAATCGATGAGGGACTCAACGAGGAAATTGTGAGAAAACCTTTAGAAAACCGGTTTTGATTTTTTTTACTATATAGCCCGTTAAGTTTTTCTTGAAAACGATGATTTTTTTTTTTTTTTTAATTAAAATAGCATTTGCAATTTCAGCAAATTTTTGGGCCCCCCGGGAAAATTAGAAATTGGGGAAAAAATTCGGGAGCTACCTTTTGTTACTGAAGAAGTTTTAATCCCAACCGGCCATTATCCCAATTACGGGTAACTGAACATAAATTTCGCGGAAATTTTTCCCTGCGATACTTTTTAATTTTTTTTTCTTTACTCATCAATAAAGTGTTTTGATTTCTTTTTAAAAACTCTTTGACGGATCTTTGCGATATTGCGTTTGGAGGGGAAAATCAAATATTTTTAATTCTAAAGGGGTTTTTCTAATTTTTTAAAAATTTTAATTTAGATCAGCTAAAAAACCCCCATGTACCATACAAATGAGCCCTTTTTAATTAAAAAAATTTTAACCCATCCCTTTTTTGTAAACCTTTTGTATTCCCCCACGTCAATAGCCCGTTAAAAATCACTTGTTGTTCCATATGAAGTCGATGATAAATATTTTAAAAAGGGTTCGGTTGCCCACTAGTGTTAAACGTTCATTCCTTTGTTTGACACAGTGAGAGTTTATTGTATTTTTTTTGGGTTTCCCAAAAAAATGATCCAGAGAAACTTTTGGTAACCATATTTAGGGATTTTTCCTCTCTTGGGGAATTTTTTATTTTTTCAAGTAGGGGAAATTTTTTTTTTAAAACCCGTTTTTTAATATCCTTTGTTTGGGGTTTTCCAATTGCTGTTTTAATGGGCGGGTTTTTTTCCCTTCATGGTTTTTTTTAATACCCCGGGAATTTTTGAAATTTTTTTTTTTCAAGTGGACCTCCCAAAAATTTATCAACATTTTTTTACGAAATGTTAAAAACTTTTTTACGTGTTTTTCCCATACTTAATTAAAAAGGTTGCAATTTCCAACATAGATGTTTTTTTAAATTCCTGCAATTTTGGGTTTGTGGTTCCCGGGGGAAATTTCCCAAGGGGAATTTTTCTATAAGCTTTTTGGGCGTTTTTTGTTCATTGATTTTTGTATTTCATAAAATTTTTAAAAAATTTCAGCTTTATGATTTTTTTTATTCACCTTTGAGTTTTTTTTTAAAACGGTTTGCTGTGCATCTACTGTTTTTTGGTTTTTTCCGTGATCGTCGAAAAAAATACCCGGGTTTTTGATTTTTCCCTTCCCACCCAAAAATATAACCCCTATTGAAATTTTTCAACGTTTTCACGTTTTTTCAATTTGGGAATACTTTCCAATACACTTTAAGATTTTAAATTTTTCCCCCTCCCGATTTTTGAAATACAACTTTTTTCCCCGGGAATCACCCAAATTTAAATGCCCCTCGGCGTTTTTCCAACTTCGATTATTTTTTTTACATTTTCCACCCAATTTCCCTTCGGTGTTTTTTTTTTTTTGGGACTCTGAAAAAGGCCCCGCCCCCAAATATAAAATAAAAAAATTACGAAACGCCAAATTTTTTTTTCTAATTTCTTTAACCCCGTTTATTGCCTGCTGAAATATTCATTAAAAACCCAACTTTGTGGGGGTTTTCCCTTTTGGAAAATCAATATTCTGCAAGGAGTTTAATACTTCACGCCCGCAAAACGGGGGAAATTTTTTTAAAACCTTTGGGGTTCGTAGCTTTTGGAAAAAAAAATTTGGGAGATAAATTTTTTTAAATTGGGGGATAAAATCCCCTTGAATTCTTTGGTGGAGCAAAACCCCCATTGAATCAAAATAAAAAATTTTCCACGGGGATCAATTCCCTTTGGGCGCCCCAATGATTTCCTTTTTCCGCTGCTTTTCAAGATTTAAATCCCTTTTTTCTTTTTTTCTTGGGTTTTTTGACGGAAATTTGTTCTCTCAAAAAAACTACCTAAAGTTTTTTTTTGATAACGTTTTTAAACTAAACCTTTTAAACCCAAAATTGGCCCATTGGGGGAAAACCCAAAAGGGAATTTTTTTCCCACAAATAATTTTTTCCTTTGGTTTTTTTTGGCCCGTCCCCCTTGGTTCCCAAAATTGAAAGGGTTTTCCTGGTACCCTTTAAAACCCTTTTTTCCCTTTTTTTTTTATACCCACCCCCAAAGTAGTTTTTTTGGGGGCCCATTCCTGCACAGTACCAAGGGGCTCCAAACCGCCCCCTTCGAAAACCGCTGGGCAGCCGCTGAAAATCAATGCTGGAATGGGCATAACGCGGAAATAAAAACCCCCTGTTTTTTAACATACGGGCAAATTGCTGTTTTTCAAAAAAATAAAATTTAAAACTCCCGTTTGTTCTTTAGCCCCAATCATTGAAATTTTTTAAATTTGTTATTTTCCCCAATGAAAATTTATGTGCACCACCGGCTTTTTGGTGGTTTCAGCTTTTATTGTATTTTCCCATTCTTTAGCCGACTTTGTTTTTAAATTTTTTCCCTTGAATAAACCATCAGTAAAGGGGACTTTTAACAATACTATTTTTTCATTTTTTTTCTAAAATTTAATGTCTTTTTTTAATTATCTTATTGTAAAAAACCCTAACTAAATGTTTTCAACGGGTGAAATCAATAATCCCCCATTCGTCCCCCAAATTTCCCCTTCTAAAAAACTTTGATTTATCATGAAAATTTGACGCAACTCCTTTTAAAATCTGCTTTTCCCAGCGGGCTTGTCCCCGACTTGGAATTTAAAATATCAAAAACCCGATTTTCATCATGTCAAGAATTTTTCCAATAAAAAGGAAAATAAATGGGATTTTTTTTCAAAATCATTTTGGCATTTTTTGCAAACCAGCTAAATATTTTGATCACCCCCTTTATACACAATTTATTTTAGATATACACGTCACTTTGTTTTTTTTTCAAAATTTAAGTTGTACAATCCCGGGCTTGGCTTTTTGTTGCCCGGGTTTATTCTAAACAAAAAACTTCACTACCCCTAATTGATCAAATATAATATGACTAATAATTGCGCCCCACTAGATTTGCATCCTGTAACGTTTAAAAAGTTTTGAGGGGGACCCTTGAAACCCCTTTTTTTAGGGCAAAGTCCCATGAAATTTGTGTTTTTCTACATTACCTGTTTTGGGTATCATTCGTTGTTTTTTTTACCCAAAATTTAGTAATGATTATTCCCCCCTTTTGTTCCAAAAAAACGTTAGAAATTTGTTGCTTATTGTAACTGCTGGTGCCCAAGAGGGAAACCCAATAAAACCCAAATTTTTATTTAAATTGACTTTACCATCAAAAAACCCCCAAAAAGCCGCCAGTTGCATCATTTCATTCCCCTTTTTCCCACTAACACGCCTGGTTTTTGCTCCAAGTTTAAATTTTTTTCTGTTTCTACAAAATCCGAATATTTTGAGGTAAGGGAAAATTGCACATAAAACCCCCGCCCGACGCTGTCCTTTTAATGCCCTTTTCGTTTTTGAAAAATCCTAGTTGAAATTATCATCGCCCCCTTTTTAAAATGTCGAATTCTTTGTTTGCAAATTTAAACCCCGGTCGGGTTTAAAGCATCGATTTTGGTTTTTTTTTTTTTTCAGCTTCTGCAGTAGCTTGGGGGTTTTCGTACTTTAACAAATTGAAAAGGGGTTGGGGATGATAAAAGGGAACCTTAGCAACCATCATAGACGGCCCACCCGACTTGTAAAACATCAGAATATCTCGCAAGCCCGCTTTATTTTTTGGGGTTGCAATATCAAAAATTTTGTTTTTAAACCCAATTTTTTTTTCCCAAAAATTGATATATCTTTGCACTGTTAAAATAGCCCCCCAAAAGGCCATTTTTTTTACAAAACCCAAATTCGGTTTTTTTGGGTTTTTCCCCAAAATGGTGTATCGGGCTGCAACTTTTGGTTAAAAAGCTCTCTTTCTATTTTCAAAAAATCCCCTCACACGGCAAAAAGTCTACTTGTATCTTTGAACTTGAAGTTAAACTCTCCCCCGTTGTTTTGGCTCTTTGCGGATGGGCCCATAATACTGATATTTTAATTTTTTAAAATTTCATCTTTATTTACCGGTGCTCCCATATCAAACGTGGTTCAGCTTTTTTTTTTAAATCCCAAATTTAACAAAAACTTATTTTTTTTCAAAATTTTAGAAAATGCTATCATTTTTCTTTTTTCGCCCTGACTTTTTTACAAATTACCCCCAAGGGGCCCCGTTTCCCCGCTATCATACTTGAAAATATTACTACTACGGGTGAAGCTTTTGCTAATAAATGCTATTTTTTGGTACCCTGCGTTTTTTACACTCTACTGAAAATTTTGCAGGCTTTATTGTTGGGGGAAGGGAAACCCGGTTTAAAACCTTTTTTGGGGGTTTTGTCCGAATTAGATTTAAAAATACGTTATTCTTTCTTTGGGGTTAAAAAAGGGCCCTTTCCTGCAAGACTCCAACACTTAATTTTTTTATTACGAATAACATCAAGGGTTTTTCTCGCAAATTTGTTTAGAAATTTGGTGCAAAACTTTTGGGGCTATTTTTGTGAAAAAAACCCTAGGGAAATTTCCCAAGGGCCGTCCCCCTAGTATCCCCTTAAAAACGGGCAATTTTTGATTTTACCACATACACGTTTTTGGTTTATCGTATTATAGTGTACTATTCACCCTTATTTGAAATGACTTTGAAAAATTTCAAAATTTCAGGATTCAAAAAAATTTCAATCGCTATAAAAACCCCACAAATTTCCCCCGGGAAATTTCCGTCCTTTTAACTCACCCAAGATTCTCGTAAGTATGAATTAAATTTAAACCCCCCTTTTGGAAAAATTTTGTCGGGCAAATATCAAAGTTTCCCTTTAAATTTTTTTTCCCGACGGGAGTTATTCCCAGCTCGTTAAACCCCCCATAAGCCCCCAATGCGGGATATATCATTAAGGGATATTACTAGGGCCCCCCCCCCCCCATATATAAATCTGATGAGAATTTTCCAAAACCCCTTTTCCTAAGTATTTTGCTAGTTGGGAAACTTTTTTGAGTTTCTGGAAAATTATCGACCTTGATCGCCCTCGCCCTGACCCCCCCCCTTTGTTGTTGTTCTTTTCGTTTTTTCTTTTATTTTTTTGTTGTTCTATCCCCATTATTTTAAACCCCCCCCCTTTTTAAAAGTTCTGTAATTCATGTACCCTTTTTTTAAAATTTGGCCGGAGATTTCTTTTTTTTAATTTTAAAAAAACCAAATTTCCACCCAGTCATCTCTTTTTTATTATTTTTTTTTTATACTTTTTTTTAAAAAAATTCCTCCCTTTTAAATAATAAAATTTGACGCAAAAGTCCCCCAAAAAAACCATATAGCCCCTTTTCGGGTTTTTCAGAAGGGAATTCGCTGATTTCGGGAATAGCTTAAATGGGGTAAATTTTTCCGCAAAAAAGGAATACCTTTTTTAGTGGAAATTTTTTTTAAATTTGAATCATTACCCATCTTCAAGGGGGTTATCATCTTTAAAATTAATTCCCCATTTGTTGTATTTCTCGCTGATTTTTTAAACTCACCTAAAAATTGTTTTATTTCCTCCTTTTTTTTTTCCCCGTCTCGGGTACTTTCTTTTCCCTGCACATCAAAAAATTGGAAATTGCCCCTTTTTTAGGGAGGTCGCCGTATATAGCACGTTTTTTTTCAAAGTTTCAAAATTTTTGGGGGGTTTTTTGAAAACAGGAGTAAAAAGTTTTCGCCCCCAATAAAAGTCGGGTCTGCGCTTGCTGTCAAATTTGGGTATTTATCCCGCACGTCATTCGAAATTGGTAAAAATTTTTTTCTAAATAATGCAAAACCTCTACGGTTTGGTCTGGTATTTAAGGGCTTCGAGGGCATTTTTGGGAATGCAAAATTTTTTTTTTTCAAGGGGGTTTTTAAATTCTTGCTTTTTCCAAAATAAATCAATAAAACGTTTTAAAATTTAAATTTTAAAAGCAATCTCTGACCGAACTTGGAAACTTTTCCCCCGAGTTTTTTTTCTAATTGTTCAACTTTACAAATAGCCGAATGAAAAATTTTTAAATCTTGGGTTTATACAAAAAAACTTTAAACCCCTTTTGGTTTTCTTTTTATCATAAAATACTTTTTTAGGTAGGAAATTTTTTCCTTTTTTCCCAATTTTGGTATATTAATTTGTTTCAAATTAAATTCCAAAAGTCTGCTTCTTTTTTAAAAATTCAAAAGAACATTCCTTGATTTTTTTAAATTTGATATTTTCGGTGATGATAGTTTGAAAATATCTTAAAATTCCATTTATTGAATATTTTTAATAATGTAATTTTTCCTTTTTTTTAAAAAAATATTTTTAACAAAACCCCCAACATACAAAAAAAAACAAAATTACAATCCCTGTCCCTTCCCCTCATCATTTGAGGCAAGGGGGCCCCTTAAAATTAAAGTTTTATCCCTATACCCTAACCCCCAATCGAGTTAAGGGGGGGTTATATGGGCTTTAGACTGGAACCCAAAAGTATTTCTTTAAAAACTTTGAAATAAAACATGAACCCCTAAATTTGGGAAAACCCTCTTTCGCGTAAAAACAAACCTTCAAAAGGCCCAATAAAAATTTAAAATGAATAAAAATGAAAGAACTTTAGGGGGGGCCCCTTTTTCCTTTTTAAAATTTAACCCCAAGGGGCCCAAAAATAGATCTCCAATTGGAAGCCCCCTAACTTTTAACAAATGTTTATTAGGTTTTTCCCGGAAAGATATGTTGTGGGGCCCATTTATATTAAAATTTCATTAGTTCGTTCCCATGTACTTAATTAACTTAAAAATGAGGGTTTTTTAGTAACAGGGTACTTAATTAATTAATAAATAAAGGAAATTTTACTTGAATGAATATTTTAAAAAGAATAAATAAAGGGGATTGAAATTTTTTTAAAAATAAAGGGAATTTTTAAACAATAAAAATAAAATATTTACAAATAAATTAAAATGAAAGTTTTGTAAAAATTTACAAGAATGAATTTTTTCAATGAATGAAGAAGGATTGTAATATTTAAAATAAAAGAATGATGGGGGACAGTACAGAACGTTTCCAAACGAAACGAGGGGGCCCGGCCTTAACCCCAATCTCCAATCAAAGAAACCCCAAAAAATTTAAAAACCATGGTTGCAGTTGAAAAAAAAACAACCACCACCATGTCCAAAACGTGGGAGTTTTGATTGGCAATTTTTGGGCTAAAGTTTAAAACCCCAAACTTTTACGCTCATGATATATAAGGTGACTAATATGCAGTGCAATGGGGTAGGGGTGTTATTTTTACCATAAATTTCTTTAAAAAATTCCCTTTCATGGGGTTAAATTAAACTAAACCTTTAATAAAACATTTTTTTTTAAAGAATATGCCGTTTTTTATTAAAAATAAATTTT
Organism: Potamilus streckersoni; assembly: GCA_016746295.1. Taxonomy (NCBI): domain Eukaryota; kingdom Metazoa; phylum Mollusca; class Bivalvia; order Unionida; family Unionidae; genus Potamilus; species Potamilus streckersoni. Next base: position 773,724 of record JAEAOA010002242.1, read on the forward strand.
TTTTTATGTTTTTTTTTTAATTTTTATAATAACCGTAATAAAAAATTTGGATTCACGGCCCCTTTCAAACCTGTCAAATTTTTCTACCCTATACAGGTTTTTCCCCAAAAAAAAACCCTAATTTCTTTCTCAATCAAATCTTTAGAAACAAAAACAAAAACACAAAAACAAAGGGCCCCTACATGCCTGATACTATATTAAACCCATTAAACCCTTTAAAAACGTACGTGGGGATTACACATCATTAATTCCCAACTAATTTTTTTCATTGGTTTTTTAAAGGTTTTTTTCTCGCCAAAAATTTTCATTTTCCCGGGGGAATTTTTTTTTTTAAACCCAATTTTCGGAAAAAAAGGGTTGTACGCCGACACGTTTAATGAGGGAAAAACCCGGAAAAAAAAAAAAAAAAAAATATATTTTATTAATTTGTAAATTTTTAAAGGGCATTTCATGCGAAAGAAAACTTTTTTTCTATTTCCATTTTTTTTTTGAGTACTTTTTTGTAAATCCCTTTAGCAAAAATTTTCGTACTGAAAGGAAAACATATTCCCAAAATTTTTTTCCCGCACCTTTTTTTGTTTGAAAAAACTCTTTTTTTCTTCGTCGTTGTATTAAAAGATTTTTAACCCCCCCTTGCTCCTTTTGAATATTTTTTTTGCTTTCCTCTTTTTGTATTCTCCTTTTGAGAAATGCATTGTTTTAAAATTTGGGAAAACGCTTGTTTTAAAGGGGTTAGAGTCAATATGAAAACAAAAACATTACCATCTTTTTAATTAATCCATTTCTTTATATAAAAATTCCCGGAAAGTAAAATACTTTCTTCCCGCATAAATTTAAATTTCCTTTTATGATTTTAAAAAAACCAAAATTTGGGTTTTTTAATCCCGCGGGTTTTTAAAAATTTACCAACAGCAAAATATTTCATAAATTTAAAGAGTATTGGAGTGGTCCGGGAAATTTTTGCTCCCTTTTAATATAATAAACTATTTGTCCCAAACCCCTTTTTTGCTTTTTTTTATAAATTTTTTTAAAAAGTAGCTTGAGGTTTTTTTTATTTTTTGGTTTTTGAAAAGAGGCCCCCGGTTAGGGGCAAAAAATAGCTTTTTTTTTTTCGTTTATCAATTTAAAAACTTTTTAATTCTCTAAACCGCTTACCCCCCCAATTGTTTCTTAATTGGGGATTTTTTCCCCTCACACCCCCCCCCCTTTTATGCATGGGGACCGGGGCCCGTCGAAATTTTTTTAAATTCCCCTTTGTAAGTAATTCCACAAATTTTACCCCTTTTTACCCATTTATTGGTTTGGGGGTTTCTGATCCAATAAAACCATTTAAATGTTTTTTATTTTTAAAAAAACAAAAAATTTTTTATTTAAATGTTTGTTTTATTTTTATGAAAAGAAGGGAAATTTAAAGATTTTCCCAAACCCAAACCTTGGAAAAAAATTTTAAATTTTAATCCCTTGGGTGAAACCCCCGAAAAATTACCAAAAGAGAAATAAAAATTTTGAATCTTTTATTAGAAAAATTTCGAGGGTTTTTTGTTTTAAGATTTTTTAAAAAAACCGTGCATCACCACCCGGCAAAAATTTTAAAAAAAATGGTGGTTTTGTGCAGAATGAATGATGGGAAAAAGCAGCTAAAGTACTTCCAAATTGGCAATTTTTAAGGGATTTTTTAGAGTGAAATTTCAATTTTCAAATTTTAAAACGGGGGATTGGGGTTTTAAGAGAAAAATTTTTAAACCCAAATTCCCCAAAGATAAGGGCAACCCTTCCCTTGGTTTTGCCCTGATTTTCCCGCCGGGTTTTAACTGGAATTTATAAACCAAACTATGAAAAAAGCGTATCCAGGAAAAAAGCAATTGTTTTTTAAGGAAAGTATCCGTTTAAAAAAAGAAACCTGACATTGGAAAAATTTGCACCAAAGAAACATCAAGGTTGTGGAAAAATCACTCAATTTGTGGCACCAAAAGTATCTTAAAAAACTTTACAAAAAGCAATCCGTGGGGGAAAAAATTAACCCATTTTAAAACGTAAAAAAAAAAGATCAATGGAGCTATCAGTGAAAAAGAACGACAACTATTTTCCCATAAGGGTAGATTGGAAAAATCGTTGAGATTTCCCAAAAACCCCTTTCAACGTTTTAAATTGGGGGAAGTATTATACGAATCGAAATCAAAAAAAACGGAAACTCCAATCCCAAAAATTTTTGATCATAACAAAACGCCAATGGGCATCCCCGGTTACAATATTCCCCGTGGGGACAAACAATGAAATTATCCCCGAAGAAATTTTTTTTACCAAGGAGGCATTCTCACTGAAGAAAGATTTTTTCGATGCTTTTTGTATTTTTGGGAAAAAAAAGACCCCGAAACAGGATGGCTACTTTATAGTTTTTTAAGATGAAAATGTCAATTCCAAAACAATTTTTTGAGACCTAACGGGGAATTAATTTTTCGTATGAAAATCTACATAATAAAAATAAAAAATTTTAGAAAAAAGGTTCTCAGTTTAAAACGCTACGTTTTTTTTGGAAAAAACCCGGGGCGACTACGAACGTTCTTACAAAAAATTTTTTTTCAAATTCCCTCGGTTTTCAAATCATTTTGCAAAAAAGAAAAATAATTGGAAACCAAAACGAAAAAAGTTTTTTTCGGATGTTCAATCCCCGCTGTTTGGAAAAAATTTATGGCGGTTCCCCATGGAACGAATTTAAAACGGGGAAAGTTTTGATATCAGTTGATATCGTTGCCTGTTTTTCCCGGGAAATTTTTTTAGGATATGGATTCGCTGGTGAATATTTTAAACGGTTTTGGGGCTTTCCCCCCACATGAAAAGGGCTCGCCCTTGAAATTTAAAGGACCAAATGCCATTTTGATTTGACCTTTTGCTCGCGTAGGGATATTTTTGAATTTTGTGAAAGGGCTTCATTGTGTTGTTTTTGTTTGGATTGGTAACAAAATGGCTGAATGGATGTGGGTTAAAAAAAAAGTGTTAAATTTGGGTTTATGATTTTATTTTAAAATTTTTTAGTTTTGTTTATTGTCCCGCAAGCATTTAATTTTTCATATCCCAAAAAAAAACCAAAAGTTGGTTTCCCCGAAACCCGAATGTCCCCCGATAGTAAAAATCGATAAGGGCTTTGAAAAAAATATTGATTGCGAGGTTACTTTATTGAATGGTCCAAAAAAAAATTTTTAAACAACGAAAATGAAACAAAAGGATCTGGCCCCAAAAATAATCGGTAAATTTACACAAGTTTGGGAAAAAAATTAAAATTTAAAAAAACAATTCCCCACGATTTTTATTATAGAGGTTTCCCGGGAAAACGACTTTTTTTATTTAAAAATGCAAATTTTTGAAAATTTGATACGCAAATTTTTAAAACAGCCTTTTTGTCCAATAAAACAAATTTTTGGGAAATTGTTACTTTTCAGTGATTGGAAAAAAAGCTCTGCATATCAAAATTTTTAAAGGGGTTCTATGCTTGGGTTTTGCATCTATCATTTTTTTGCATGAGAAATAATTTTCCCACTATAGCAGTTAGGTTGCCTTGGTTTTTTAAAGTAGTCGATTAAAAAAAAATTTTCAAAAGGTAACAAATTTTTACTAATAGCAAGAGACTTGGGGGAAAAAGGGGAATTAAAAAAGTAAATACAACGCTATTATTCTAAAAACAGCAGACGTTGAGATTAAAAGCATTTTCCTGAAAAAACATAATTCTACAGTGAAAAAATTTCCCCAAAGGGTTTTCTATTTCTAAAAAACACCCCCGATATCAATTTCCCCCTTTGGGAATATAAAAAAATTTTTTTTTAACGGTTTTTTGGGGATCTGGAAAAAACAACACCCTGTGATAGAAAAAATATCGAGAAAGAACGGCCCCTGATTTTTACTCACACCAAACCCCCAAAACAAACGAGAGAGATAAAACAACGAAATGTTGAAGCTTTTCACGTTCAGTTTTTTTCGATTCAAGGGGGATGCTTTGGGCTCCTGAGCCCCAATGGGTGGGAAATTTATTCCTTCGGTTTTTTAAATTTTGGGAAAGAAGCATAAACTGTTTTTAAGGTTTGGGGAAATTTAAAAAAATTTTTTGATTGGTTTTTTCAAAAATAAAACAAAAGTTATTTGTGGGGGCGATATTTGGGCAACCATCACCAAATTTTTTTATAAAAATCCAAAATAAAATTTGGGTTTAAAAGGGTTTTTTTTTTATTCCCAAAAATTTATTTTGACAAAGAGCATCCGTGAGCATTACCGAGTTTTTAAAAAATAATTAATTAAAAACCCTTGAATTAAAAGTGAAAATAGTGCGTGAAAAAAATTTTGGAAAAAGCCAAAGAATGTTTTTTGGGGAAAAATGGAACCAAATGATTTTGTAATTTTGCAATAGAAAGTTTAGGGGCACACTTCAGAAAAAAATTGTTTTTTAGCTAAAACAAAAAAAATTCCAACGTTTCCATAACCCTTGTGTTTTTAGCCATTTAAAAACACAAAGCAGAAAATTGAAATTGAAATTCCCGGCCAGACAGAAAACGATTTTTAGTTGGGTTAAAAATATCTTGGCTAGTTTAAAACAATGCGAAAAAAGATGCATTAGGCGTTTTTTAAATTTTCCCCTGGACGCTTTGGGTTTTGGGAACAAAAATACATCGTCACAAGGATTGGGGCCCTCCGGATTAAAATTTTTTGGGGTTTTTGGTTTGGGTAATCGCATTGAAGGGGAAATTTAGTCTAAACTCCAGTGTCCAAGTACACGAATTAAAACAACTACGAAGGGTTTTTTTTTCGATGAGATTTTAATGCAAACAGATAACACTGAATTAGAAAATTAATTTAAAAACCCCTCCCGGTTTTCAAAACCCGGGCAAAAAAAAAAAAAAACAACGGAAATTTTATATTGATGCTGAAAAAAAATTTAAACGCATTTAAAAAAAAACAACAGAATAATCAGCCCATTGCAATTTTATAAGGGCCCGGCTTTTTGGGTAAAGACCCCCCGACAATTTTTACCGTTTGACAGAAAAAAAAAAAGGTTTTTGGTTTATGTCCCGAAAAAAATGGGGATGTTGGGCCCGGGCTTGGTGTAATTGAGTAACGGAAAAGTTAAACCAATTTGGGGGTAAAATTAGTATGCCCCAATGCTTTTTAGTTGTTGCGTGTTAAAAAAACGGAGGTTTCTTTAAAAAAATCTGTAGATTGGAGGTCTACCAGTTGATCGCGTTATAGTTGAAATTTTATGCGTAGTAACACTCCATATAAGATCAGTAGCTCTTCTTTTACCACCTTCAAGTTCTCCTGGTTCGTATAAATATCTCACAGTAACATCACCGAGAAGTGGCTGAGTGCTAACCCGCTGTGGTTGTTCGGGAATATATATTTTTTATTGCAATATTTGGTTTCATATTAATAGTTCGAGTAATCTCGTTATTTAACGCTGCAACTACACTCGGTAACCTTTGGACCCATTCACGAGATCGTTTTTCTTGGATGAATTCTTTTGCATATTGATATCCAAATAACCGTTCTGCAAGAGTTCGATTAAATCGTTCTACAATTGCCTGATCACGATGTTACGCAGTATGTCCCCGTCGTATTGTAACATTATGAGTTTTCATTGTTGATAGAACAGCACCTTGAAACTCTTTGCCAGGATCAACTTGTAATAGATTTGGCCATCTTAGAGGACCTCGTCTATAAATCCTTTCAAATGCAGAAGCGACTTCAGAAGCTGACTTTGTTTTCAATGGTTCTGCTTGTTTAAATCGACTCGCAATATCAACTACAGTTAGCGCGTATTTGTAACCATGGTCATGTGGTAAAAACAATAAATCAGCCTGATGAACTTCATTGGGTATGGTAACATCAAAATGAGAATAATTAATTTGTTTAGGCGGTGGTAGATAAATTTGCCATATAGCTTGTTTGGATAACCAATCTTTCGCAGTGGACTTTTTCACTTTTGCAACGTTAGCGAGTTTACTGATTGCTGCTTTACCCTGCCAGTATCCTTTCGGAGAATAATAAATAGATTCCATACTATAAAAACACTAATGTTTTTAATTACCAGCACCTAACACCAATTTGCCTTTCATAGCTGATTTGACCAACCATGAAACCAATTTTTCTTTGAAGGATTTTTTATTTTAAAAAATAAATAGATTCCATACTATAAAAACACTAATGTTTTTAATTACCAGCACCTAACACCAATTTGCCTTTCATAGCTGATTTGACCAACCATGAAGCCAATTTTTCTTTGAAGGATTTATCGGGAATAGCATTTGACGCATGAATTAATTTTACATCCGCGAGATGTCTTTGTTGCAAATTATTACTTTTATATGCAACATCATGAGCATGACATGCCTTATCAATAGCATTTATCGGATACTCACCAGGCCGTGGCTGATTTTGATCATCAAGTCTGATATCTAATCTCGTTCCGGGACCACAGTAACTATATCCTGGAAGGTGTTTTTCTCCGGGGTATTTTGCCCATGGGGTTCCGGGGAGTTTTCCAAGTTTTGCGGCAATATCACCTCCGAGTTGCTTTTTTTTAAAAATCTAAATTTTTTTTGTACCACATATTACACACTTACCAGTAAGCGCTAGTCTATTGTTTTTAGTTGTAATGGTTGTCTGATCGGTTGTATCAGTACGCTGTTTACATTTAACACAATATAAATCCATAATTTATATATAGCGTTATGAATATAATTGATTTTCAGCGACTAAAAGAAGAGAACCGGTGAAACACCACGCAGCGCTTCCGAATTCTGTCCGTGCCATTATAATCGGACCATCTGGATCGGGTAAAATACAATTGCTGCTTAATTTGATAATGCGATTTATGAAGTGGGATAAATTATATTTAGTTGCCCCATCCGTAGATGATCAACGGTGCTATGAAGTGCTAAAAGATTATAATGAAAATGCATCAGAAATTAAAGGTGAAAGTGTAATTGACTTTATTACTGATATTAATGATGCACCATCAGTAGAAGATCTCGATGGAGACATAAACAATCTTGTAGTGTACGATGATGTGATGTTAGATAATCAAAAGAACCCTGCTAGAATATTTTCCCGAGGTAGGCATAAAAACACTGATGTGATATATGTCACTCAACGCTACACTCAGATTCCAAAAGTGATTCGCGATAACTGCAATATTCTTGCTGTATTCAATGTCGTTGATACACATACGCTACGAAATATTTGGCAGACATGGTGTTCCGATATGGACTTCAATGGATTTAAAAATTACTTTAGTCATGCTCAGTCAGTCCCATATGGATTTATAACAATAAATTTACACGACCCTCGGTCACGATATCGTATTGGACTTGATCAAATATTTGGTTAAATCATTTGTATTAATCAGCAGCAGGGAGGGCGAGATGACAACATATTTGCGACGTAGATGGCAGCCATTTTGAGGGTAGTTATGACAACATATTTACGACAAAATCGCTAAGGCTCTATTTTACAAATGGGGTCTTTATTTTTTTTTTTTTGGTTAAAATATGAGATTTCGTAGGAAGGCTCCATTTGGCATTCTGAGGCTTTAATCGATTTTGTCGCAAAATTGTGTAGGGTTCGCCCTCCCTGCTGCTTATTTCAATATAGATGATATGAATATCAAAAGGAAAGTAACATTTATGTCTGAAGTAAGTGTTAAACAAAAATCTTATATCTACGTTGCCAAAGAAAAGCACGTCATGCAACATCAAACATACTGAAGATAATAAAACAAGTATCGGGAAAGAACAAAACCCTGAGAAAGCTGGTAGCAAGATTACTTACTTCATAACTCAAGCCAGGATGGGAAGGCAGTGGGGTACTGACGCTTTTATAGCATTAAGCTTATTATTTTTCAGGACCGCGACCAAAACATGACTATGCAATTCACATCGTGTGGATATTTATGAAAGTCTCTTAGATTCTCCATTTACACGAGATACATTTTCCAAGTAGAAATGTGAAATCTGATCCCTTGTTCAAAGTAATAGACAGTACGGTGTATGACTGGATGTTTCCACTTGTCTAATTCATAGTACATAACATTTATTTTATCTGCATATCAATGAAAGTCCAATTCACAATCAATCTGCATACGATTATCATCAGGCGTTTGATTTATTCCTCAAAAAATGATAGATATTATTAAAAGTCAGGGGTCTTTTGCTTGACCAAGCGGTGACAAAACCCTGGCGCGAATCCCGCTAGAAGTCATTAATTTACCCCATATTTCCAAAGACTTCTATATAACTTCTGTTCTAAGTTGGAAAGCCCGACGTGTCCATTCTATACATAAATTTTACTCTAATCAATGTAAGACCACATTATTTACAACTTGCCAAATAATCAACCGCACATCCGCATAGTTTCTCTACATTAACTTTAAGTACCGCCAGTAGTTCACACCGTAGGAACTCTACAACTATCCCTAACACGGGGGGACTATTTTAACTGCCCACCTGAAGCCAGTCGATCTACCGTTTCAAAGCACATTACAATAGTAAACCTACATCACATTTGCCACTATGGCGACATAACCATATCTTCCGAGTCTTTTCTCGTTTATTCCATTGTGTAATTTACCGGTTTCCTACCATAAATACTGCTGCTGCAGTCACAACACCAATGTACACAACTAGATTTATAAAGTACTTCATCACGACAGTGACAGTTATGCGGTTGGATCTGAGTTCGCTACTCATTAACCATGGCATCTTAGAAACTCACTAACACTTTCTATCCGTGACGTTTGCTCCTAATAATTGAATAATTATTTCGTGCTAAGGAATATTTCCCATTGCACGGAATTCGAATAATCGAACATGTAATCACACAAACCTACAAATTGCTTAAACTAAATGCGCATCTCCTTAATTTTATTACAATATTATACTGAACAATTCACTTTAGTGATCATTTCTCGACAGATCTTCAAAACTAAGAGTGAATCTTTATATCTATTTTAAGTGTCGATTTAGTTTCATTATTGATCAGCGTGGATATTTCTTCTCCATTCTTTTCCAATGTGATTAAAAGCTGCACTCCTACATCAATAAAAAAAGTTCCGAAAATTTACAAAGTTAGTTTGTAAAATATTTTAAATTGTGAATTTTCTTAAATTATTTTCAATCGAAAATTGAGAGATTCTGATTTTCGTTAACATATTTCTTGCGCTAATTGTTACAGTGAATAATGTTTTGATATGGACAGTGTAGAAACGTCACATCCGACTGATTTCAGAGAGTACCATCCCTAAACATAAGATTGTAATGATTGTGACTTTCATATCAATGGTATTGGTTTTTCATTTTGTTCATTTCTGCATTAAACCGTGAATTTATGAACTTGACATGCTTGCAGTCTTGTTTGGTAGCTGCATCCAAATTTTGATTTATACATTGAGTTTTGGGTTGCAATCAGCACTCATAAATTTCTTTTTTCTCCATCATTTTCAAACATGATTATAATTATGTTGAGAGTTAGAGTGACTATTTAAACAATTTTATTGAAATATGTAAGCCAAATATTTTTTGTTATTATTTATTTATATAAACTGTGTTTTTCGTATAGTGTAACAAGCATACAAGTCTTTAAGGGCGACATAAATATGGAATAACAACAGTTCGATCAAATTCAGTCACTAATCACTCGCACAATTCATGTGTAAAACTATTTTTTTTTATAAAGTTCACACTTGAAGCCTACTTTTCGTTGTTTGGAGTTCGTTTATACGCATTTTTTGGGGGATGGCGCCTCCTTATTGAATAATAAATGTACACTCCTCACGGCGGTTTACATCATCCCCTGGGTAGGAAAACACCACTGTGACACCTCTGTAAAATTGGTAATAAAATGTCATTTGCAGAAATTTGTGCATCCTACACTCGGTTGAAACTACACTTAGTGCAATATGGTTATTAGTGCAGAATGGTAAGATTTCGCTAAACTACGTTGATAAAAATTTCAGGAATTCTTTATTTGTAGTCTTGGAACACGAGGCTATCGATGTTACAAGTTACACACGGATAACGTCTCAATATGCCGATTATATCAGGGAAAAAGTCTCTCAGTCATATGACAGGGCAAAGTTTTTTCATAGCCTTTGATTGAATACTAATCTGTATAAAAATACATTAGGTAGTGTTACAAAGTGCTTGTATATCAGTGCGAGAAGACAATGTACCAATGTTTAGTTTATTCCTATCAAACTAAACTTCTGGCGGGAACATATTCTGAAAGTGTAAGACCGATGGAGAAGAGTGTAGTTTCGAGGCCTGGAAATACATACATGCTCAAAATATTAACCAAAATGTAGCGTAGTTGCTAACAGGAGCTATTACCAAATATAGCGAGCATCAGCAGTGCAGCAGTAGGACTTGTATGCAGAAAAAACCAACATAAAAAACATGAATTTGAGAGTAAATACTTTCAACAGCTTCATTTAAGATTTAAATCACTACCCGAGATAAAAATCTAGATGATACTCGGGGTTTTATATGCAAGCCAATTAAATGGAGTTAGTTAACAGGTAATATTCCTCCAACAATAATTTGGCAGATTATATTTAGGTTACTATAAAACCACTTTGCGTGCATCGTTTTTTTTCTCTATCTCTGAAATATAAGACTTGTGAGGGCAAAGGAGCAGATCTTATTTCTGTCTCGTATACAACTGGAGAACCTAAAAGCACTGAATTTTTTCCAATCAACACTCACGCGATGTGAAATTCAATCATATGTTTTGGGCGTGGCTTTGAAAAATAATAGACATGACAACACACCTGACTTCAATGTTGCGTGTAATCGATATATAAATGTGGACACAAGTTGGCGAACAATTATCCGCATGCATTTTTTAGAATTAAAATTACTCCACGCTACAGCTTCTGTACAGCCGCTCGACAAAAATCGTTTATTGTCTAACAAATACACAACAAAATTTTAACTTTAATAATTCCAGAGGCCAAATCAAACAGTAATTGAGCTTAGTAACACCTAACGCCAAATGCAACCTTTTATATCACAGCTTGCAGCGGCCGTCTACTGTTAGAAGTGGTTCAAAGTTTAGTGTACGGGACTAGAGACCCGCCATAATTGTAGCGGTATCCTTAATTAAATTCACCTGCTGTATTTTTTCCCTCTACTAATCTCGGTACAATAATAGTTTTACGACTATCAGTGACTAGTTTGTCTTTCGCACACAATGTGACAAGTATATTTTACCCATTTTCTCTTTTTTTAATCCTCACAGTGACAATGGCAGAAATACATTGTTACCCTTTAACTCTCGCTTTCTTTCCCTTCATCAGTGTACCGGTGGCTGAGAGGTCTAAGGCGATCTCCTTTGCTGATCACTCACGTATTTTATCTATGCCCGCATAAGCCCGTGTCTCGTCTCGACAAGCTTACGTATGTGAGAAAGATTGCAAATAGCTTACTGTGGGTGGTTGGTTCTTCTCGGGTCTTTCCCAATTTATCCTCTGGTTCTCCTCTCGTCTTTCCAAGTTATCCTCCACCAAATATACTGGCCACCATGTACAGTTTACCTTGTGCTAAAAATATCGTTAAAAGCCATATACTGTCAGTCCATCACACATTGGTTAAAATTCATATCTAAGCCAGTTAATCGGCACATTGGTGAGGCATCCAGGCTCCATGAACCACATTTCTAGTTTTCTTACACCTATAGACAATTTTGGATTTCGCAGACCCCTGAAAAGTACTGGCATTTACCCGTATTCTATAGTAACTACTGGGAAGTAAACAAACGGTCCATTCAAACAATTGACCACTTAATAAAAATCATTTGATATTAACAGGCCCGGCCTTATAGTTTGCGATCCCAAGGCGCCACACTGCCAACATGGCTCGGCTGGTGGAGTTACTTTAGTCTGCCCAATTGTCTTGTCAATTGGAGTACTGGGCCTAATGCAATCGCCTTGCCACACGCTCGGTTCTGCACGCAAACTTCATTACCTGGGACTTTGAAACTTAGCCTGTTTAGGATAATTGATTGTCTAAGTGAAGGCAACTTCGACCCGGATTTAATCGTCATAAACTGACACACCTGTCAATAATTTTTGTAACACTTAATGTGTCATCGACTCTCTGAATGCCACACTACGACGATGGCAAAGACATATAGTATTAAAATGTTTCATCTGTCCTGTCTGACCTTAGTGAAGTTTTGCTTTTTAAGTCCTCTTTCAGGCACTTTGGACGGGCATCCGTATACTATGAGCACACTTCTTACCTATGCATTTCATAGTTCGCCTTCAAAGCTTCAAATTTTATTTTACGTTCATTTTCTCAAGAGCATTCTAGGAATACCATAACAATTAGAGTATAACGTATTCTCATTGAATATGAAAATTAAGAGAATACACCGCTGACCCCTCAACTGGTTGTTGTTGTCATAGGGTTAAACGCCATTTTCCATCACAAGATAGGCTATATATGGCGGCCAGTATTAATGATGGAGGAAGAACCCTGGAAAACCCCAGGAAGAACCACCGACACACGAGAAGCTACTGGCAGGCTCAGTACTTACCCACGGCAGCCGAGTCTATACTCGAACTCACGCAGACAGAGGTGAGATGGCGGTGACCCTTAACGTTCAGTAATTTAGACCACTCGGGGCCCCGCCCCCTCAACTGGAACTGTATCATAAATATAAAACTATATATATATATATATATATATATATATATATATATATATATATATATATATATATATATATTTATATGCGTGTGTGTGTGTGTTTTGCAACGAGTTTACGGAAAGAACGATAACGTACGGTGTAGAAATGTTGAGGTCGTCAGGCCTAGATGTTTGTTCCTACACCATAATCAAGAGATTTTTTTCCCCCGACTCGGAACAAAACACTTATGTGATTGTGTATATTTTACATATCCCCATTTTGTTCACATAATTTTTTTAATTTTTTAATGTATACATTTACAAAATTTGACTTTTGGTGCTTTATGAAAGATTTGTACAACCAGGCCCAGATTTATACTGAGCAACTGCATCATTGGTCTGTTTGTATCGCAGATATGGATTTACTCTTTAGCTTTGATATTTTTTTTTAAAATTGTATAGGAGATATGAATGGATTTGATATCTAATCACTGGCAAGTGATTTTGTTCCATTCTTCTCTAATTGAACATCGGTTTTGGACCAGTAAATGATCCTTTGTCTTACACTCTACTTCCTGAACAGACGCTCTACTTCCAAGCAAATTTCTGGGCAATGTTCAGACTAACAGTAATTAAATACATTCAATTTTAAACAGAAAAATCATTATTTAACAGTCACTTCTTGCTCTCTATTATTATGTTTTCATTTAATATAAAAAATATTGACGCACTGAACATAAAGTGATAATTTTAGCATTCACATTTAGTAATTCGAAAATTCGGTCTCTTTCTAACGTGCTGACCAAATTTTTAATGTTCATTTGGGTATATATTAATAAGTGCAAAACAATATTGCAATATTGTTCTGCTTTCTCCTCTCTATTTTCTACTTGAACAAACCCAAGAAATTAAAATGTAAACATAGGTTTCCTCTGTGTTCCACTTACTTTACAAGTAAGTCTCAATAAATAATAACCAACATGCGAAGGTTCAAAATAACTAACATTAAAAAAAAATGTCATTGCTAGTTAAACGTCTCGATAATGCTTAATAAGTCAACTAACGAATAGCATCAATTCAAATTTTCAAATGCAGTCCAACAGTTACTGCTGCATGAAAGAAAGATACATTAGCTGTCAAAAACACAAATAAAACAAAATGGCAAACGAAATTATTCTTATTCGCCAAAATAACCCCAAAACAATTACTCTCTCCCTCTTTCTGGGCTGTTGAAATAGACGAGTTAATGAGACAAATCTCTGCGTTTCCAAAGCAACTTTGTATTTCACTAATCTGAGAGAGAGAGAGAGAGAGAGAGAGAGAGAGAGAGAGAGAGAGAGAGAGAGAGAGAGAGAGAGAGAGAGAGAGAGAGAGAGAGAGAGAGAGGGATGTTCCATTTCAACACCAAATTGTCTTAAGAATTACTGACCGAAACTCACATGAATTAAAAAAAATAGGTCGCAGCTACATACCGTGCCGAAATAGTTTTCTTTTATATAAAACATGCTGTTTTTGTGATATAGCAAATTCAAGTAATGTCATACGAAACAGGAGTTGTCATCTACAAATCGTCACTACCACAGAATAAGTTTAAGTGCAATATACCTGGTAAAATAGGAAATGATAAGTTATAATCGACGATCCCTACACAGTGAATTCAATTTAACGTACCTCTTCCTCATGGAATTTTATCTAGTGATTTCCTTTTCCTCCATATATGTCACGTGTCAGTTGTATTTTAAAGTCTAATTATATCTTCCTGTAACAATTTTTAACCAAGATTAATTTGCTTGTAATGAAATACAGTCGCATTTTAGAGTAATGAACTCCAGTCATAGACACCTGGTACATCATTTTGACAACCAAGATTCCGACTCTGAATATCCTTTATACTATTTTCTGTTCCTAATGGGTAAACGCTTAATAACAAAAACTTAAAAGTCGTTTACATTGCACCATTCATTCGAAAACAAAATCTTCGATTCAATAACAAACCAAAAATGGACGAAAATATCCATGTACTCATACAAAATCCTTTTTAAGCGTTTATACCGTTCAGGTGGCCAATGCCCTTGACATTCTGGTCTTTGGTCTTAAAAAGTATATTTTATGCAAAAACGTGTGAAAACAATGAAAACCTATTAAGCACTTACTAATTCTTCCTTTGCTTCACTAAAATACTAATTAGTTATAGTTTGATCATAATTACACTTTTTTCACCAATCACTACCGATGCTGTCCATTTCTAATTTAGAATACAATATCCTAATTGCAATGACAAATCATGTTTGTGTAATATCTGGTATATAAACGGAACGTCAAATTTAGCTTTTGGGACGTTTTAAGTGTAGAAAGGGATCCTGAAAAGCTGATGAAATTTGTTGAGATATTTCAATGTAGTTTAATAATGACAAGGCACAAAATCCACCTTATGAGTAATAACACCTGCGTGACACGTAAAAAAGTATTCCTGCTTCAAATAGATTGCATGAACTCTTCCTCCATTTGTCACTAAAATTTTTTAAAACCATTTCTTCTTTTCCATACCAAACAATGAACCAATACAGCAGAGCCTCCATGCCTCCTATAAGGCTAAATTGTATAGGTCTTATATTCATTCATGAGCTTAAATCACTATAATTCTAGTCTCTCTATCAAAAGACTCTTATCTGCAACTTATGAGTCACTTTTCTTTGCAAGTGGTGTTGTTGTTGTGGGACTTAACGCCATTTTCCAGCACACAATAGGCTATACATGGCGGCCAGTATTAATGGTGGAGAAAGAAATCGGGAAATCCGAGGAAAGAACCACTGACCCAAGAGAAGCTACTAGCAAGCTTTCTCACATATCCACATTCGCCGAATCCTATGCTCGAACCCACGCAGACAGAGGTGAGATGGTAGTGATCCGTAACGGGCAACACTTTAGACCACTCGGCCAATCGGGGCCCCTCTTTGCAAGTCTAAGGGCGTGATTAATTTAGTTTCCTACAGCATAAGATACAATGATATTCAATAACAATGTTTAATTTTGTTTACACCCTCACAAAAATATACTCTTCATGAATGATAAGCATCGTTCTTTATTTAGAGGACACAATGAAAAGGTGATTTTTAAACTGTAGCATGGAACAATCATCCTGATCGATCACACTGATTTTTTCGACCATTTTGTTGTAGAATAACACAGTGACATCAAATATTATCTGTAACCTGTAAATGTATGTTATGGTGCAAAAGGTATAAACTTCCAAATAAAATTAGAATGACAAATTCCTTTGCAACGAATTTTCCTTTCTTTACTGAATGTGCACTCTTAGAGAATTTAAGGGGCAAATTACGAGTGTAGGTTGTACAATGTATTCAAATCTCACCAGACATTTTGAATTAGCGCCACAGCAAGGAGCTAGCTAATAAGAGGTTAGCATGTGCGTGAAAATGATATTTTTGGCATTTAACAATCGAACAGTGATCATGACCTAGTTATCCACAAGTACTATTATGGTTAGCTGCATAACAAAATATCCCCATCGCTACTGTTTGCTCTGTAGCCTCTTGTACAGAAGAACTTGTGTTAGAAAACCAATGTTGGCATAGGATTCATGGGCATCGATTTTCTAAATAATGATAGGGAATGTTGGCAATCCAACTCTTTTTGGGTCTTGACAATGTAAAGGTGCAGAAATCCACCATCACTTAAATCTATGCTCCTGAAATCAAAGTTATGTTGACGGGCTAACATGGGCCCCAACTCTTGATGACAATGACATGGAACACATGAAATAAAGCTTGTTTAAGTTATTTTCAATAAAATTAAAATAATTTTCTTTTTAAAAAATAAAAATAGAATCATTCAAAGAACTACTCAATATCAAGCTGCATACTAAATTTGCTTAAAATCTAGCAAAGATGTAGAAATCAAATTAAGGCTTTCAGGAAATCAGGGGCTTAACTCTGTATATAAAGATATAAAGCAGCTGAAAATTATAAGTTTTTCGTTATTTTATTTGGGTCTCATCAATAAAGTTGCTTGTTTAATTAGGCTTTGATACAATGGCAAAGTTCTACTGGTAGCAACCAAAGTCAATAAGCTTCCGATCAACCATCAAGGGGAGTAACTCGTAAATTAAGTCATTTTAGATCTTGTTTACATAAAGGTGCTTAACCTACTATTCAGTACACCAAAATCTAATAAACAGGTGTCTTCTAATTAAGATTTGTTAGTTATAATTACATAATTAAGATCCACCTTCTCAACCAAGCATGATTCATATGTAGTGTACACTAACTATGCCCTAATAGTGTCCAATTTAGAACTTCAGCCTTTAACATTTAGCATTAGTCCGACCTGAACCACTAGGTAATTGCAGGAAGTGGGATTATTACCCATGACTGATTCTGCCCAGTATTATATCTTTTGTAACCATTAACAACTGGCAAGCAGCAAAAAGATGTAAACAAATCATTTAACTGACTTTACATCCTAGCAATCAAACTTATAATAAACCACAGCCATCAAAATATAGGTGCATAACTAAGTTATGACTTTAGCAGACCTTTTTGCTCAAAAAGCTAGAATTTTGCTTTCACAGGCTGCCATGCAAGGGATTTTCTTTGTAAATCCAAGAGTTTTACAAAATTGTACTTGCAAAGATTTTATTAAACACTCTATGTCCAGAAAATTCAAAAATGTGTAAATAAAATATTCAAAAATAATCTCAGTCACCTGAAACTAATTATGTTTTGGAACCCACTCAAGATATCTAGACATCCATACCAGTCTCAACTGGATCAATAGTATTCAAGACACAATGTCTACAACTTACCTGTAAACAATGATTTTGACAAAAATTCAAATTGAAGAAAAAAATGTTGCAGCATCCTTAAAATTCAATTAGGTTTTATAAATATAAATATAATGACGACCAATAAAATGTAAATTCTCCACTTCAAGTGCTACTGATTCATAATTCTTTCAATGTTTTTTGGAAAAAAGTTTCAAAATGTGTATAAAAATAACAAAAATATTTTTAAACATTTCTGAAAATCTAATCTGGTCATCTACATAGATAAACAGGTTAATTAGATTTGTCTACCTCAAGTGAACTTTGTCTAATTGCACCTTAAAGTTCTTTTGTCAAAAAGTCCAAGAGTAAAAATGTTCAAGAATGTGTCAATAAGATGAAAACTACGGTCAAAGGCACTAAAACTTAAATGGCTCTTGGAAAGCTTTCAATGCACATCAATATTAAATTTGGTATAATTTCTCAGGCAAACTTTAACTGCCACTGCTTCTCATAGTTAAAAAGCAGTAACATCAAACTTTGAAGCTGTAAGAATGCAAATGACATGACATGAATTAATGGTTATATACTTAAATGAATCCATTGAGGATTCAACCAATGAAGGAAAGAATAATGTACCTGTCAGATGAAACAACAACAAATTTTAGTAACCTAACAATTAAATACCAAGACAAAAATTCAAAAATGAGGAAGATCTTTTCCAAAACTGACTAAAAATAACAATGCATCTCTATAATGAATGAAACAATTCTGACATTCATATGTCATCTTTATGATTAACATCATCTGATAGAGATGAACAATGTTTTGGATCTCATTTACTTAAGTGATAAAGTTTAATGTTCTGGTTGACTACCATTTTCATCAGCCAATTTTCTCTGATGTTCCACAGATTTGTATACTGGCACAATAGGTTTTTGTTTCAATTTAAGTAATTTTACAGGAATACAAAATGGGTTCAGTGTAAAGAGTCTGGGTTTCTTGGCAGGAATAAAACTTTTGTCACAGTTTTTGTCTGAGATTGGTAATGTTTTCTTTCTTTTACTACTCACATCAGTATTACCATTCTTATTTGAACTTCCCCTGGTGGTTTCAGATTGAGAAGCACTCGTACTTGGTCTTGCTGCTGAGACTGATGAAGGACCTTCAATCAATGAGCAATCAGTGTTTTCAGAAACGACAACTTTCTTGAAATTTGGGTTTTCCAGGTCACTAACTCTGTATATTTTGCTCATGTCTTCATCATATTCTGATTTGTTCTCTTCATTGGGACAGGTAGCAATCCTGACTCTTTTTGACTTTAAACCATTCTCTGCTTTATTCTTTAAATCTTTTTGACCAGAGGAGAAATCTGATGTTGATGACTTAGATATGCCCAAATTTGTAGACACTGGTACACCACTAGTTGTCGGACCTGGCTTATTTGAAGAACTGCACAATTTTGAACTCTCGTTTGATCCTGTGTGTGCATCATCAGCTGATTTCGACAGCTTTTCATTTGTAGATTTCTCTAAAACACAAGTCAACTCAGGCCCGCATGGTCCCAAATTTATACTTGCATCAAAGTCAGTAAAATCTGAAAAAGTTATATATATATATATATATATATATATATATATATATATATATATATATATATATATATATATATATATAAAGAAAGTACAGAGTTGAAATAAAAGAAGGCACACACACACACACACACATATTCCTTAAATTACTGTATTTGTAGTACATGTTTAGCAGTTCAAACATTACACCTGGCATCTGATCTTATAAAAGAAGTCCTTATATCAGTTGTCTTTGATTTCTTTATCCATGAAACTGTCAAATAAATACCTTAATGAGGTACAATGAGATTATATCTAGTCTGCAGAATTTTTTTTCTGTCAATCAATAAAGTTGTCACTAACAAAGCTAAATATATGGTTCGATTTAATTCCCATGTTTCTAAGTAATACAGTTCATTGGTATGAAGCAGTGTGTTGCTGTGAAGCAGGTCCCTTAGAAACGAATCCCATTTTTGGCCCCTCAACAACAAATCCCATTTTTGGCCCCTCAACAATGAATTTCTTAAGGTTATGTGCAACAGCTGTCACTTCAATGAATAAAATTAAAGTGTTTAAGTGACAGACATTGCCATTGTAGTACTGTGTGTGGATTATTCATGATTATTATATATTTCTGGACCATGAAATTTTTATTGCATTCACAATGTTGGAGCCTAACACTTTTTCTGAAATTGTTAGTGATACACCAAGGTTTGGCATGGATGATATGGACACTCAGACTGTCCATACTGTAAACCATGAGATAACATTACCAGTGCAGATAAAGGAATTAAGTCAGTGATTCTCGACTATATTACACGCAACAATTATAGAGGACTGTTAGCAGCAGAATCATAAACAAAAAAATTTCAACGAAAGGACATTACCTAATTATTTTCTGAAAGTTTCATTGGTACTTCCAGCATCATGCACAGAGAATAAGCGTGAATTTTCACACCAGAAAAGAGCTTGTAAGATTTTACATTGTTTAGATTTTTTTCATCTTCTGACCTTTAAGTGGTATAAACTTATCACAAAATTTTATGACACACTAACTGCATCTGACACCATTTTATAGAAGTGGAATAAATAAATATACATGCTGTAATTACAACTGCTAAACTCCAAGGTTATAGGAAACATGGACTTCTTTCCATTAAATAACACATGCTAATGGCTTCTGAAAGAATTTATAAAACATGTTTGAAAAGTAATTTTCTAAATCATCTTTTTTGATGTGCAATACCTTACATTTTTTTAAATAAGCTTAGTTCTGAGACCAAAGAGTTTTGATATGAACATTTTATTATATCATAACAAAAATAATTTGTTGTTGCTGTTGCTGTTGGGCTTAATGCCATTTTTCAGCACACAATAGGCTATTCATGGAGGCCAGTATTAATGGTGGAGGAATAAACCGGGAAATCAAAGGAAAGAACCACCAACCCACCAGAAGCTACTGGCAAGCTTTCCCACATATCCACATTCACTGAATCCTAGACTGGAACACACGCAGACAGAGGTGAGATGGCAGTGATCCGTAATGGACAGTGCTTTAGACCACTCGGCAATTTGTGAACTCAGGTACGAGTTTCTAAGAACCACTTTAACTGTTATCAATATAATGATCCACAAAATCTGGTATGACAAAAGTGTCAGGAAGCAGACTTACCCTATAATCAAAATTGATGCATGAAATCTGGCATAATGACAATGTCAGGAACCACCTTACAGCATTATCAACACAATGATCCATAAAATTTAGTATCACATCAATGTCCGGAAAAATCCTACCATGTTATCAAAATAATTTCCACCAGCCTGGGACAAGTAAAATATTTGTTCATTAAGCATAATTGGAAATAAAGTACTGTACCAAAATTTAAATAATAGGCTTGTATCCTTTGGTGGAAAAGCAAATTTTTTAATCTCTGAGAACACTTACCCAATCACATTACATGGGAATATTAACCTGCTACCTCGTGTGGATGCTAGCATGGCAGGGTGGTTGGGAGGGTTTTTAAGTAATGTGATTGGGTAAGTATTTTCAGAAGAGTGGCTGAATTCCCCGAATTAAACCCATTCTACCAATGACCTAAGCAACACAGATATTTTTGATCTGGGACTCACCTACTAAAATTTTCACCGGTGAATCCAGCAAAGCTAATGGTCTGTGTTGATTGGTCTAGTGCCATGTTTTCTGACCTTGACCAGGAGGAAGTGATATTTGTACACGTCATGACTTGTCTCTGTGTGCTCAAGTAGTGCTTGAGGGTGCAGATGTGAGGCTACTCTGATCTGGTCGGATGTTAGAATACACCAAGCATATGACCCCATTCATCTGGGAATGAAGGGTATGAAACTCGATATCCTGTGTTCTGCCTCACAGAGACTGCTTAAATCTTCAAAACAGTAAGCCACATGACAAGAGGCGTTGCTCGTGCCACGACTTGTCTCTACATCTCAAGTAGAGCTTGAGGGTACAGACAGGATTTTGCATGACTGCCTCTCTATAGAGACTTATCTATGGGAAAGAGAGTACAGATGACAACTCATCGATTACCTATAGAGAGCAACTAGTCCTAGTTGTGTAAGGAGAACTACTGAACGATCCATACCAAACAGAAGATAGTTCAGGTTGACTGAAAGGACATGTAGCTCACTTATCCTGCACAGGAAAGCTAAAGACATCATGAAGCAAGTCCTGTATGATAAGAACTTTAGCGAAGCATGGATGAGAAGTACAAACCTGCTTGAGTTGAGCCAAGTTAGAATCCAAGACAAATTCCACTTTGGAAATAATGATATGGATTTAGGTTGCTGGAAACCAAATTGTCTAACATATCTGAGAGATCTTTATCATGCCCAATGTCACAATTGCCATAATGTTGGAATGTGTCTGAGATCTTTGATCCTTGTTAGCATGAACAGAATCTTGTATGGCTGCTGTTCTCAAAAAAGTGAGCAGGGACACTGACTGAATGACTATTAATAGATGGTATTCTGTTCAGGGCTATGAATCCTGATGGTATCTTGTGAACCACCAAACCCTTGGATCTTAACTAAAGAGAAATGCATTGAACATAAAAGGGGGTTGCAGTCCTCTTTCCCTTCATGCTGAATCTAACGCTATCAGTAAACATGGTCTATATGAGTGACTTTAGTGATATGTAGGCTAGAAGTTTCAAAGGATTTGAATCTAGCCATGTTAAAAAACCCAGACTGGATCCCTTTGGTGACAAATAAGAGATACTGGTCATGAAGACCAATATTGTCTAAAAGATCAGATAGGTCGCTATCCCACATAAACATGTTGCCATGATGCCAGAATTTGTCCAATATCATATTACCTTCAAGATTTTCTCCACAAATGAAGGTTTGAATTGTCTGACTTGCACGACTGTATTGGTAAAGCCCAAGCAAAAGCAGAAGAGGAGGTTGGGACAATTCTGGTTGGCCAGAATCTTCCTGGGTGTCGGTGATACAGGGTTTGTGACCTCAAAGAGGGGCTATTGGAGTCATCTTGCCATTCTGACCCCATAATTGTAGCACCATAGGAGGGATGTCACAGATCTACAATCCCTCTCAGATGTCTGACAGTGCAAGCTGCTGCATATTGATTGGGAGGACAAAAGTGGGCAGCTGTTGATTCCACCTCATCGCCAAGCGGTTGATCATCAGATACCCTTGAAGTGTGTAAATCTGACAGATGACTAACTGATGGAGGGGACGTTCCGTTTGAAGGACATGACCCTTTCTGAATTGATTCTTTGTGAAGCCGAATAGGGATAAAAATTAGTGAATTTTGACATGAATTCGTGAAGCAATGTCCGAGTCCGGGAGTACTATTTGCTGGAACAAATGTTTAACATGGGATCCAGCTGATAAAGGTAGATTGTGTTCAACAAGAAAACTCACAATGTTTCAGTGTTAGTAGCTTGCAGGTCTTCCATCAATAGCTTAAAATATTCCAAAACTGAAATCTGCAGAGTTCTTAATTTTCCAAACCTCTATGTGCTCTTTCCTAACAATGTGCTTCCTCACATCACAAGGGTTTGTTACAAAGAAAATTAGGAGTATCCATCCATGACTCGAGGGATGGTGGGTCTAACCTCTAACAATATATATGTTAGACCCGCCCCATCCCTTGATTAATGATGGATACTCCTGATTTTCTTTGTAACAAACAACTGTGCTCACGTCATCTCTGCCACCATGACCAATGCTAAATTAATAATTATTTTTTTGTGTACAAAAAATAACATTAAATACAGTATATGCTAAAATTACACAAGCATAGCTGCCAACCCTCTAGGCTTGCGATTAGTGAAAATAGGGAAAGAAATTCGTTAATTTTGGCAATCTTCGAATATTTGTCTGAACAAATGTTTAGCATGGAATCCAGCTGATAAAGGTAGATTGTGTTTAACGTTGGTAGATTGCAGGTCTTCCATTGATAGATTAATATATTCCAGAGTTAAATCTGCAGAGTTCTTAATTTTCCCAACCTTTATGTGCTTTTTTGCTAAAAATATTCTTCCTCACATCATCTCTGCCACATAGACAGAGTTTCCTCTGACCCTTGCCACCCCATTTTTAATATTTGGACAGTTATGTTGGGGTGTTTGGTGAGAGTCCATTGCCTATCGAAAAGTTGGAATTTGCCAACTCCATTTGGTGTTGGAATGAGGTAGCTACTTACTAGCCAGCCTAGCAAACCTGAACCATCTTTCATTGAGATTTTCCTGCATGAAATCAATAGGAATATGACTTATTTTCTCAGATATTGTGAGCGCATCAATCATTTTATCTTTAATCCGCTGACAGACAAGTCAAAAGTACATTGAACGGTAATTCAAATTAGTGTTGGTGGCATATGCATGGAGCAAAATTCCGGTTAGACTCAGTTTCTCTTTAAAGCATTTGTAAGACTGCTCTTATATACACAGATTAAAACATGCTACCTGGCCAACTGTATCAATCGGCTATATTTCTACTAATATCGTGACCAGCAATACCGGACCATTTCAGAAACTGCCGATATCATGACTAGTACTTAACAGGAAATCAGTTATTTTATTAAAGATTTAAAATAACTGAGAATTGGGAAATTTATGATATTTTGGCATGTGGCATGAATCCGTAAATCACTGAAAAAGTCGTGAAATTCACGCCAAAATCGTGAGGGTTGGCAGCTATTTCATCTAGCTATGACTAGACACAAATAAGTAGAAACTAGTAATGTGTGAAATTACTAAGTCCCAAAAAACACTGTTATAACAAAGAGATTGGTGAAGTGTCATATCAGAAACCTATGACCCTGTTTTAAAGTTATGTTGCATGCTTGGTTAATAATAAATCTATCAAATGTGCATGAAATATGAATAAATTAAGCAGAGCTATCAAGCAATACTTCTGAATTCGTATTAAGAGCTCTGGACCAGATAGAGTATGGAGATAAATTCAAATGCATGCTAACCTGTAATGACCTTGTGTAAGGTCACTAATAGCATGAAGGGATGGTGGTCCTACAAGACGAAGTCCCGACAAGTGACAAATCTCTCAAAATATTGGTAGAAATTGTAAAAAAAAGTAAACAACCTGCAGTGAATTGATAAAATCTGCATTATAAATGCAATGAACACTGGATGGGTTCATAGAAACATAAAAACAACCTGGATTGTTGGAGACTACTGCAATGGGTATCTCAGAACATAGCGAAGTTAAAAACTGAGAACACATGGTGGAATCAAGGGGAGGTAATGGGCAAGAGTTACTGCACTTTATCTATCTAAAATAAGACAATAAAATGATTTTTATGTCTATTTGAAAGGCTGGATTCGTTAGATAGTAGGCTAATATTTCTAATGTAATATGATTAGGGGATGTGTTTGAAGGAGAAACACCTTGCATGCACTGGAATGCTGAAAGTCCTTTTGCACTCACCCATATAGTGTAAAAAGCAACAAACGGAAGAGCATTCCCAGAAACTCAGTAGACAGCGTGCTAGACAAGCAACAGAAAGGTTGCAGGTTAAATCCCACTATTGGATCAGCCTGGGTTAGCTAATCTTGTGCATCCTTTGGCAAGACACTTAACTAAAATTGCTTTCACACTAGATGATCTATTTGTTTTGCCGCACCATAAAAAAACCAAACCACAGCAAACCAAACTCACTGCTGTGAAAAACACCTGCTTTATCAAAAACATCTTGAAACTATTTATGTAACATATCTATGACAAGAACTTTTTTCGTTTCATTTGCTCTTGCTTATGTCAAAGCCACTGCATTAAACATCCAACTATCCACTGATTACTAAATGTGCTAACTAAACAATTGCAAAATTGAATAAAAAATTATGTTGAATTGAAAAGCAATAGCAACCAATTATAAAAGAATCAGCCCAATTCCTGCAATCAAATTATGATGTTGGAGGGACAGCATACTCTTTTCTATTCCTTATATAATGAAGCAAACTGACATTACATGTACTTGGAGAGAATAAAACCAATACCTTCAATTCAGCGCATCAAGTTAATTTCACAGACAAAGGACAAAAACTTGTTGTTGTTGTTGTTGGGCTTAACGCCATTTTTCAGCACACGATAGGCTATTCATGGCGGCCAGTATTAATGGTGGAGGAAGAGACCGGGAAATCACCAGAAAGAACCACCGACCCACGAGAAGCTACTGGCAAGCTTTCTCACATATCCACATTTGCCGAATCTTAGACTCGAACACACACAGACAGAGGTGAGATGGCAGTGATCCGTAACGGACAGCGCTTTAGACCACTCGGCGCCCCACAAAAACTTGTGCTTCTCTACTTGCAAATGATGCTGATGCTGAAATATACATCTCTCAGACTCTCATTAGTGTCTCTAATCACTCCTGAAATATACATCTCACTCTCATCAGTGTTTCTAATCATTCCTGAAATAAAAATCTCTCAACTCTCATCAGTGTCTCTAATCAGTCCTGAAATATATATCTCTCAGACTCTCATCAGTCTCTAATCAGTCATGAAATATACATCTCTCAGACTCTAATCAGTCTCTAATCACTCCTGAAATATACATCTCACTCTCATCAGTGTTTCTAATCATTCCTGAAATAAAAATCTCTCAACTCTCATCAGTGTCTCTAATCAGTCCTGAAATATATATATCTCTCAGACTCTCATCAGTCTCTAATCAGTCCTGAAATATATATCTCTCAGACTCTCATCAGTCTCTAATCAGTCCTGAAATATACATCTCTCAGACTCTCATCAGTGTCTCTAATCAGTCCTGAAATTTACATCTCTCAGACTCTCAAAAGTATCTCTAATCATTCCTGAAATACACATATCTCAGGCTCTCATCAGTGCCTCCAATCAGTCCTGAAATACACATATCTCCAACTCTCATCAGTACCTCTGATCATTCCAGAGTCATAGTCAAACCCTACATATCTTTTTGAAAACTATCACTCATAGCTAACTCTTGTTTGATTTTCCAAGATTAACCTCACTTTAAACATCTCAAGCCACACTTTAAAGAACCAAATTTATTCAATTACTCATATGAATGGTTAACAAAGCCACAATGTTCAGCAGGGATTTATTTTATTTTATTCATTTTATTTTCTTTGATATTTTTCTTAAATTTTCTGTTTGTTGATATTTAAATTCATTTACATTAATGGCAATTATCGCAAAAATATTGGACATTATCTGTTCAAATTCATTATATCAACCATGAAAACCATAAATGTTAATTTTTCCAGGACATAATTCAGTATCATACCATTTTCAATTGCCTTCTTACAGCTCTCCAAACGAAGCAGAGGATTGCTGAAGTCAACAGTTGTGTGCCTGAGGAGATCATATTTCCACTTCACCACTTTCTGCTGAAGTTCTGTATTACACATCTTGAGTGTATCTGCCAAACTATGCAGAAGGTCAAGTACAACTGCTGACTCTGCAATGAGTCAATGAACAGGAATTGCAATGAAGATCAGAGACCATCCCACACAAGCAAAGTAGGTAAAACTCTCTTCTCCATCCCAACAGAACAAAGAGAAACAAAATATGAACAGTGACATTTCATACAAGTTAAAAATGATACCAAAGTGAAGAATTGTAGTTGATAATAATAATAATAATAATAATAATAATAATAATAATAATAATAATAATAATAATAATAATAATAATGAGTAGAGGTGTGGATAATAGTAGAGACTGCTACTACTGCTACTACTTTGGCATAAATATAATTCTGCATATTTGTCTATCACATTAACGAACAGATTCATTTTTATTCATATATAGTGCATGAAAAAAAAAAAAAAATTACAGTGAAATAAGACTTCATCTTAGTCTTTCAAAGTACATGTAATGCTTGCACATGGAATCCCTGATCTTCAACCAGTGTAAAGTAAGCTACAGTGGCTCCAACAATGAAAAAGTCACACTCTGCACAGCTCAAACACTTTTAGAACATATCACTGCCAAATGGCTGTTTTGACATCTGGGTCATATAAACCTTAGTAAATCATCTTTGGTCATTAGAATACAAGGACACTGACTGGATCGTAGCATATATCTATCAACACATACAAAAAAAAAATAAATAAGACAGTTTGGATTATCCGAGGCTATTCATCAATACATCATTAGTATATTGTGACATGTCATATTCCACTTTGTAACATCATCAGCTCCATGTTCCTTCACTGCAGCGAAAAATCCTGACCTTTAATTGTTTTGGTAAAAAGTTCATTTTCTACACTAAGAAAAACACTGAATTGAAAAATCACATTAACTACTATGCAAACTGAATGTAATGCAGTTATTGGAGCATACAGTTTTCTCCCTATGACATTTTACCGTCAAATTTACATCATTGTGGCAGTAATCTATAAGTGTATGTTTAACAGTAATGACAGTAAACTGATCTAAGCAGGAACTGATATTTGGCTTAACCTCTGTTTTTATGGCTTAAGTTTTGTCTAACAGTGTATTCTATGAATACAGTTTTTCTTAAAAATCTGGTCTAATAAGGAAATGATGTTTGATTTTTGCTTTAATCTTGCAGTCATGTGATGTATGGAATGATCAAATTATTCAATAAGCCAGTCTGTAGTCCATAATACACTTCCATCTTGCTGAAATTTCTTCATCTACACACACACACACACACACACACATATATATATATATATATATATATATATATATATATATATATATATATATATATATATATATAAAGCTTTATTTTCTCAAATTTCAAGTGGTGTGTGTGTGAATATATATATATATATATATATATATATATATATATATATATATATATATATATATATATATATATATATATATATATATGCTTTGTTCAGTCAAAATTCAAGTAGTGCCTTAAATAATCCAGTAATTGGGCAGATAAAGAAATCTGAAGTGCTCTGTGAACTATTAATTTTTGGAATTATTTTAGAAATACATGACTAAATTTCCTATATGAAACAGCTCGCATTTGCCAAAATATGCCAGTCCTGGCTCGTAGGTGGATTAATCACTGTACTACAACTCTTTTACAATGTGAGATACAGATTTAATTTCTCACTATTTTAAATTCAGCTTCACCGAAAAAGGTTCAAGAGTTATTTCACACACACATAAGAAAGAGTATCAATTACTGACCCCCTTCTAATATTGTGGTCAAAGTAAATGCAGCATAATTTGAGTTGTTATAAAATCTCAATGGACATCATGAAACTGCCAACAAACGACTCAAGGGTTCAAGACCTCTTTACAATTTTAAGCAAAAACCTCCCAGAAGATCACCTACTATGGTAGACAATAAATAAAAAAAATTACAGGAATGTGTAATTTGTTGTTGTTGTTGTTGTGGTTGTTGTAGAGCTTAACACTATTTTGCAGCACACAATAGGCTATACATGGTGGCCAGTATTAAAGGTGGAGGAAGAAACCGGGAAATCCGCGTAAAGAACCACCAACCCACAAGAAGCTACTGGCAAGCATTCTCATATGTTAGTAAGCAAAAGCCCTGCTACTGCACAATGGCTGGGTCCACAGAGTCATGGTTCTATGTAAGGTTATCATGCAGAAACTCAACAAGTCAGCAAGAAAAGAAATGAGAGATTTTGGTATATTATGTTTCTCTGAAAAATACTTTCTCAATTACTCTTGGCTAGCTCTGAATCTGGACCCCCCCCTTTCTACATCAATATACCATACAGATTAAAAGAACTAACTCTTACTCCTCTTGCTCCTGTCTCATGACTACTTATATTCCAGAAAGTGTGGAAGGGATTGATAGTAATATGATTAGCTAAGTATTTGGTGAGAAAAAGAAATTCATTAAAAAATTGTCCTTTCTGTGTTGAATACAATACCAGATTACATTAATATTAGAAGAATATGTAAGAGAGTGCATGTGATTTGGATTTTAACATAGCTTTTAGCAATTTTTTAGTCATATCACTATAATGTCTGTAGTATGGCAGTTTATAGTGATGTCAAGTACTGGGGCATTATGCAGCAGACAGGTAGCATCATATCCCACCCAGTCACATTATCCTGACACCTAGCTAACCAGTCCTAACACTAACCTCTTAATGTTGGGTACCATGTGAGGCAGCAGCTTGTACCATTTTTACAACTCTATGGTATGACTCCGTCTTGATTCGAACACAGGACCTCCTGCATCTGAGTCAGAAGCTCTAACCACTTAGGACAGCGGAACAGTGAATAGGTAAGGAAAAGGAGAAAATGCTTAAGCATTCAAGCTCTACCTATGTCACCCAGTAGAAGCATGATGACTGGAAGAACAACTAGTACGAGTTTAGTTCAACAGATGATTATGCATTGTGCAAGGGATTATTCATGTGAGATCCCACACCTGGCTACTGTCTTGCATTCAAATATTTCCCACTTACTGAAAGTAACAGGGTCATGCATTGGGCTGATGTTATTTTGTCATGAATGGGTCATGTAACTAATATGCTGTCATGAATGGGTCCAGTAATGGTAGCTACCAGTTGTCTAACAAGATTCAGTTCTTTCCTTTCTGGCGTCCATTTTGGGCAAATAGGAGCTAGAGAAAGTGAACTGTGCATGCCAGCCAAATAACACCACTATGTCTTGATCTGAAACACTAATTCTACAGGCCAGTCTTGTAACATATATTTTGTGAGCCAACATCTTCATAAGAGAGTCCTATCTAACACTGTTAGAGTTTAGAGTAATGTGAAAATCAAATAACCAACTTTAGGCCAGTGGTCTGACTTTGTTGGGTTATCTCGTAGCTTTCTTGCCTTAACCAGAAAGAGCTTCTGATGGCTGCTGCAAACAATTTCCATGTGCCTCAGAAAGCATGTAAAGGCATGTACCAGGTATTGCAGGTTTGCCTCTCTCAATAGTATAATTGTAAAGAAAAAGCAAATAGTTATTTGATGGTTACCAGGTTGAGTCATTAGTATAGCTGAACTGTAGAACAGCATGAAGTTTGGATTCATGATCTGAGTCTGCAGCTTACTTGCACTGAAAGCTGAAGCTAGTGTTATCAAGAAGCATGTCTTGCATGATAGCTGTGTTAGTGATGTGGAAGACAGAAACTCAAACTTGGATGACTACATCAAAATCCATGATAGGTTCCATTTTTGGAAATAGATGACCTAGATATGTTGAAAATGGACATGAAGTGAGAAACATCCATCTTGTGGTCAAAAATATCATCTTTATGATGTATGAACATGTGTAAGTTCATGGAATGGTATCTAGTGCAGATTTGATGGAAGACTGATCAATGGAGACCACTCCATATAAAGCAGTTGATCTCTCCTTGATAATGAGTCAGAAAGAACAAAAAGCCTGCCTGGGATGTGTCAGGCATGTATGTTTATATGATTCATGGGAATACCAATGAAGGTACTTCCATACCATAATGCAAAGGTCCAGTAATTTCATCACCCCCATGTTCAAAGAGGTAGTTCACAATGAATGAATTTCCAACTTTATTAAGAACATCTTGAATTCCACCGAAGCAAAGAAGGCAATGAGAATATCCGTCCTTCCCAGAATACATGTGATGAGCCTTTTCTTGCAATGTATTCTTGCAGCTGATCATCACAAATTCTGGTAGCAAGTGTACAACCAATTGAATAAACTGGCATTTGAAAAGATTTTTTTTTCTTCAGTTTTGGGGCTTCCTAAGGTATTCCCCACCACTAACCACTATAGTACCCTGAAAATATTTTATTCTAGTCATTTTCAAAGTTCTGGTGATCTAAATGACCCAAGATTGGGTGATAGTGTATCACAATGACCACATGCATTGGGTACATGTAAAGGCATCCTAGATATAACAGGTTTGCGGTTTGCTGCTGTACTGAGTATGCTAAGGAGTTGATGGCAAACACTTGCAAAATAAAAGACCTGGCAGACACCATTTCTAACACATGAACATTACTGTTGATTAGCTTGGGAGGTACATAAGCCAGGCTGATAAGATGGAAAAACTCCACACCCAGATGAACAAAATGATTAGAAAGATTTGACTTTTCTTAATTGACTATCCACCATAAAGAGCAAACAGTGTCAAGTAGGTTGTTCATACTGTAACAAAAACCAAACTTACTGAATGTCTTTGCAGTATATCATCCAGGTGTGCCACCATCACTATAGAAGATACACTGTAGAGGGATGTGGCACAGGATTCATCGTGTTGGAGGTCCATGGGCCTAGACTGAAGCCAAATAGAAGGGCATGGAATTGGTACATTACCTCATGACTGCCAACGCATAAGTATTTGTGAATATAATTAGGTAAATGGAAATATGTGTCACAGAGGAGGAGATTTATTGTGTGTGTATTCATCTGGTGCATAGCCAGATGAAACTGTCATTTCTGTTTTGAAATTTGGGGTATTAATTAAATAAGCTCAAGTCTATGACAGGACTCAATTTGCCATTGCTTTTTGTAACTAGAAAATGTCTTGGTTTTCAGAGTACTCAACCACCCATTTTAAAAGCAAAAGCTCCAACTCATTCTGTAAAACATCTGCCTTCATGGGATTGCTTTTGATGTCCATGATAATTGGGGAAGATGAAAGTGGAGAAGCTTTATGAATGAGACCTGGAGCTCCTCCAAAGTGACTTGGATGACCTAGTCATTTGTTGGAATTAGGCTGATCTAAGTCTGCCGAAAGAGCGGACTGGCACCCAAAAGAGGGTTGTCAGCATGCAGGATAGATTGCAAATCATTGACTGTTTGTGGAAGGTTTTGGGGAAGGAGAAACTTTGTTTTCTCATTTCCTCTTAGTCTGGCTGTGGGATTTAGGGGTACATAGCTGGTTATAACTTGCCTGGCTCAAATAGGTATACACAGTTGGCAAAAATTAACCCTGAAATCGCCAGATGTCGGGATGATTACAAAGAAGTCTACACAAAATTCCTGAGCAACCTAGACATGGAAATACCTGTCTGTCCCCTTTATAAGTGCAGCACACATGGTGTAGGTAGTGATATCATCATCTAGGCTAGGTGTATATGAATTTTAAATACTGGTATCTGAATGATTCAATTGTGGTGAAAACATTTATGGCAACTGACCCACCAAAATGAAGGTCCTTTAAGTACCTGTGTTATATATTTTTATCTGAGGGATACCTGGTCATTTCTGCAATATTTGACAACTGCTGTAAAATTCAACAGGATGGATGTTTGTCATCATCATTAACATCCAATGAGGTCATAACCTTATTTGTAATTTTGCCAGTGGAGGAGGACATTACAGTGAAGGCAATATTCTGTATATTATAAATTCCATCCTTTTTCAAATCCTTGCTGCTCTACTCTTTGATCAAAGACCTTTATGTTCTGTCCAGATGTAGAGTATTATATATGGTTAAGATGCCACTACATCATTACCATGTACAAAAATGGTTCTAGCTGTCACATAGGCTGGTAGGATCAGCAGAGTTTGTGTCCAGCATGGAGCATGGTCTGGTTGGGGAATTTCAATCTGCTGGGGTCAGTTTGGCTTGACTGGACTGGACTGCTCTAAAATTGATGCTGGTTTCCAATGTAATGGCAACATGGATATGGTAGGGCCAGAGGAGTTATTTTTAGCATGAAGCACAGTCTGTTCTAGTAATGCCAGTCCAGCATGGTCAGTTTGGCAGGGCCAGACAGCTCCAAATGCAATGCTGGTTTGCTGTGTGCTAGTATCATGCATATAGATGGTCAGGAAGGCCTCCTGACTAAAATACTGTCACTGTGTAACTATCAAGTGACATGCTGTTAACCAGCCTGAGATGATAGATTCAAACCATACAATGCTTATCTATATGGCTGGACTGGTTGATTGGCAGCCTGGATGGCATGTGGCAAACAATTTATAACTTGCATGTTTGTCTGGTGTTAAACGAGCATGCCTGACTCCAACATATTTTCTAATTTCAAACATGAGCTGGAATAGGGATTTATGGCCAGTATACTACCAATCTGGGTTAAAAATGTCCAATTCCCTCATCATCATTTGAGATAACAGAGTTTGCTGCAGTATGCATACAATGTATGATTCCAACACAGCTTTGAGTTTGGCATGGCTTCAACATTATCAATATGTTCATCACCATGGGCACTGTGAGTTATCTTCTTGGTGGGTGCGGTTGAACTGGTAAACAATTCTGAATTCTGATGAACTATTTTGACTTGAGAAGATTTAGAGTGTGCATTTCTTTCACTGGCTGCAATTGCTTTTTGAATATGTAAGACCAAATGTCTTCAGCCATACAAAACACATGCTATATGGGGAGGAACATTTTGTGCAGGCCACTTTGTGATTGCTAGCTTCTACACTCCTTGCACTTGACTGACGTGTGTGGAATGAATGGTAAAATAAAAAAACAATAAAATATACAAAATGTTACCAAGACAAATTAGGATCTGCATAATAAACTAACATCTGTGAAAACTTTACTGTTACCTATCAGTATCACATAAGCAACAACAACCTATAAGAAAATCATAAAGATAAAAGAATTAATTGGGATAAATGCAGATGTGTTGTGAGTGTGTGATTATGATTCTTAACATAGCTTTAACAATTTTACAGTCATATCGATACAATGTCTGCAGTGATGTCTAGTACTGAGGCATCATGCCACAGACATGTAGCATGATGTCTCACCCAGTCACATTATCCTGACACCAGGCCAACCAATCCTAACACTAACCTCTTAATGCTAAGTGCCATGCGAGGCAGCTGTTAGTACCATTTTAAAGTTTTTGGTATGACTCGACCGGGGATCGAACCCACGATCTCCTGCATCTGAGACAGATGCTCTACCAGATGTTGTATATGCCAGGCATTTAAGCCATTTGACTTGTTTTACCACTGTAAATAAATGTTGGATCATGAAATTTAGACATCAATTGTAATTAAAATTTTGATGTCACTGTTCACAGTTGTAAGTGGAAGTTTAAACTGGTACATCTGGAATATGGGTGACCATTTCTTGCTGGAGAAAGGGGAACTAAGTCTCTACGATATATAAACAGAATGATGCTTTATGTTTTCCACTGAGATCATCATGGATTCAGAGGTAGCAGAACAATTTAATAATGTAAATGTGATTGGGCAATTTTTTAGATGGAGGAAACAATGCAAGCACATCCCCTGGTCTATACCCATGGGATGGATGGCCTGTAAGCATTGGTATCAAGCTCACAATTCAATGACTGAGTTACAATCTTAACTCCATGTTTATTAAAAACAAGAATTGCT
Organism: Potamilus streckersoni; assembly: GCA_016746295.1. Lineage (NCBI taxonomy): Eukaryota > Metazoa > Mollusca > Bivalvia > Unionida > Unionidae > Potamilus > Potamilus streckersoni. The sequence goes on from JAEAOA010002242.1 coordinate 808,543, forward strand.
AAAACTACAGTGATCACATATTTAATATTTGATTTTGATCAGAGTGTCATATGTTGGTACAAACATCTATAAGGTGAAAAACTAAAGCACTGATTGCAGTCTTGTCATTGAATCAATAGATTACATCAAATATAAGAACAAAGATGAATATGTTTGAATCATTGCATCACAGATCATACAAGACTAAATTCAACATGAAAAACAAAAACAACCCTAATGTAAAGTAAGATCACTAGCATTTACAATCCAGTATGTATGCATGCATAAATGTCAATGTCATTGAGCACTGCCTGTAAAAATTTCCAACTGCTAAAATTTTCTCTACCAAAATCCATACAAATCTGATGATAGATTGAATAAGTGTTCATAACAAATGCTTTTTTTGGGGGGGAGGGGGGCAATATGATTCACTGGTCCAAAGATCTCATGATGCCTGTCTGATAACATGACTATGCCATGTGAACATAATTGCAGCTTTGGTTTGAGGGGGATATGATGGCGACTCTAATTTTTTTTATGATGTTACAAAAAAGTAACCCATACTTTAATCAACTTCAAAGCTGAGAGACTGGCACTAAAGAATAGCAACTATTTAATTAGGTAGAGAAATTCACTTATAATTTTGAATAAATTCACCAATATTCACAAACAAAAGTTGTGTGTACCATAACCAACAATATTCAAAATTACTATACAAGACTGTAAATAATGATGGATGAAAAAAATGTAAGAATAAGACTAAATAGATTTTATGAAGGACAACATCTTTATGGCAATGAGAGTGAAAGTAAAACCTAATTCATTTAAGTGTAACAGGTAAAATGGTAACCACAAAGTGTAGAAAAGGGAGTTAATCTATAAGAGTTGATTCTTTTGTCTACAGAACAGCTAGAGAAAAAGTATTTTTTTGTCTTTTCAGAAAGACTGGATTTGGTAGTGGAAAAAGTTATCCTAATCTAATACGATCAGTTAATGTATGTGATAGAAAAGTTGTGCTTTACAATCAACCAGAAAATGTACAGCATTTTCAAGCACACATCTCCAAGATCATCAGTTATGTGAAGATGTTCTGAATGAGAACAACAAATAGTACTGACACTTGTGGTAGACAGAATTCATAATGCAATGCTATTGTCTTTCACTGCTGAGCACTCTTTGTTAATCACACTGGCACCCAATTATGTATATTTGTGAAGGATATAGCACATGAATAGGCCATTAATAGAAAGTGCATGCATAGAATGAAAGTGTCATACTAGCTTATACATGGTCAAGCCATGGAAAATAAGAAGGACACTTAGTTACATACTTGTATAAACATTACTTCTCACTTAATCTTGAGAATGCAGCTAGCAATAATTATAGAGTTCTATTTGTATCATTCTTCTACTTGTGTCCAGAAAAACAAAAGGTGGTTACTGATCACTTGGATACAGGAATTGGCATCAAAATTAATTGTGACAGTCTGTTCAATGCATAATATAACTTGCTAAGCACTGGAGTAATCTTATGTTCATCTTTCAAACCAAATGTATTGCGCCAGGGTCCCAATTAGAGGAGTTTATGCAGCCTCCACATCCATGGCGTCTCAGCACTTTTGCAATATTTAGACTCACATCAATGCTCTATTACTCTTTAATAGGGGTCCCGAGTGGCTTAAAGCTTTCTCCGTTACAGACTGCCATCTCATATCTGTCTGCGTGGGTTTGAGTCTATGATTTGGTGAATGTGGATATGTGAGAAAGCTTGCCAGTAGCTTTTTGTGGGTTGGTGGTTCTTTCCGCGGATTTCCCAGTTTCTTCCTCCACGATTAATACTGGCCGCCATGTATAGCCTATCATATACTGAAAAATGGCGTTAAGCCCCAGAACAACAACAACAATTCTTTAATATATTGGGCTCAAATATAAAAAGATAACATATACATAATACAATACATACCTATATCACCAAGCTCAGGGGGATTAAGTCCTCTTAGCAGGGCACTGATATACCTGTAGATGGCATGGTAATCTGGGATACCACAACTTCGGTTAGGCAAGGGAAAGGGTTCAAAATTTGCAATCACAGAAAAAACCTGTAAAGTATGAACATCCTTTGAATCAAAAATGTGTTTATTCAGCATGAATTCACATATCAAGATGATGCAACTGAAGGACGATAAGGGAGGTAACTGTGGAAAATATTTTCTATTAGTCAAATAGGAACCATACCGTGTATCATTATAAGTAAAGTCCAACTGCAAACTTATAATTCTGAACAAAACTGCAGGGACCCAGATGTTGGTGCATTATCTTAATCAGTAGAACAAACACAGATTTGATTCAGATCTTACATATATATGGCAAGGGCATAAAAACGATTTCTAAATTTATCGAAAAATCCTCTAATCATATCATATTACAATTTATTTCATAATATAACCTGTGTGTAAAGAGCATATTACTACAATGTACGACATTTAATCCTGATATTTATGTTTTGGGGTCAACATCTTACTGCATACATAACGGCAATGTGTGGCACTGACTGACAGCCAATTGAAATGTAGGTAATCGGAGCCCAAAAACTTGGGTCAGAATTTGACTTTATTAGAATAAAAAACATGATAGTAAGTAATGTCAGACTAATACAATAGCTGCCCAGTATGTAAGATATTCCTGAAAATTTGGACACTTGTTCCCTTGTCCATCAACCAGGAAAAATGCTACACATTGCTGCTATTTAGAAGTAAGATGCTGACTGCAAAACTTAAATATTATGGTTAGGCATCTAACAATATAGGACAATAAATGCACTGCTATATGAGACCATCAGTCTTGAGATAGCAGATTTTTAATATATAGATCTATTGATTATATAGCATTCTAACCAGTTATGAGAGACTAAGTATTTACTTTCTACATTTGAAATCCCTAACTATGGACAATGGTTATCATGTTATCTTGATCATTTTGTTGTTAGAGGAGAGGACATTTTTAGTTCAGTACATCTTAAAAATGAGATTTTAAATTTAACTTGAAACTACTTTTAGTGTATTTATCCATGAATTTCTAAAATATTATTAATGGAAAATTAAAATATACCGAATGAATTTGACTCCTAAACAATACATATTTTTGGTCGAAATATTGATTATTTTTGCAATAATGTACCAATTATGCTAAGCATTAATTTTAAAGACCTATATATTAGTGACATAAATCTAGTACCAAAACTCTTCATCCAGCCTCTCTAAACTTTCTGAAGAAAACAAAATTATTAAACATTCATAATTATAGAAAAGACACTTTACACTGACTGATGGAATAAGAGACATAGCATATGGGCCAGAAAATATATGTTCTGCTGAATAATCAATTTTATCTACTACAATTAACAAAACACCACCTATCCCCCAGCTCTGAATCAATATAAATGTTTGATATTTGATCATTTGGACTACTGGAGTGTTATCCAAAAAAAACAAGTTATTCTTTACAATGTTTACACAATCAGTTTTCCTGTCAAAATCTATGTGCAAAATCAAGTCCAGATCATGTTTGTACAGCATTTAAAATATTTTGATCCCTCCTTTAGACCAATTACTCTGCCACTTCAGATCTCTTACCCCATGCCATTACTGATCTACCCTTGCCACTAAATATCTCACCCTTGCAACTATATAACTCTTACCCCATGCCATTACTGATCTACCCTTGCCACTAAATATCTCACCCTTGCAACTATATAACTCTTACACCATGCCATTACTGATCTACCCTTGCCACTAAATATCTCACCCTTGCAACTATATAACTCTTACCCCATGCCATTACTGATCTACCCTTGCCACTAAATATCTCACCCTTGCAACTATATAACTCTTACCGATTGCCATTACTGATCTACCCTTGCCACTAAATATCTCACCCTTGCAACTATATAACTCTTACCGATTGCCATTACTGATCTACCCTTGCCACTAAATATCTCACCCTTGCAACTATATAACTCTTACCGATTGCCATTACTGATCTACCCTTGCCACTAAATATCTCATCCTTGCAACTATATATCTCTTACCCTTGGCAATAACGTGGATTGATCAAACTCCTCTGCTTCTACCAGGTCTTGTGCAAGCTCCAACCAACTCTGAAAACAGTACAACATTATTTTATCCTACAGTAAGATCTAGAATAGCTAAATCTAGTGTTCTTCTCTGTTAATTATATAAACAAGCTATTTTATTTTTAAATAAAGAACACAACATACCAGAATAACATAAGGTATTCAATCTATTCACAAATTGAAGATAATCCAACTCTGATGGGCAAATGTCTAATCCATGGTAAATCTCTAAGTATCTGCTTAACCATACTTATTCTAATTAGGGATACAACTTCTAATAGCAATCGGGGGCCCCGAGTGGCCGAGTGGTCTAAAGCGCTGTCTGTTACGGATCAATGCCATCTCACCTCTGTCTGCGTGAGTTCGAGTCTAGGATTCTGCGAATGTGGATATGTGAGAAAGCTTGCCAGTAGCTTCTGGTGGGTCGGTGGTTCTTTCCGGTTATTTTCCCGGTTTCTTCCTCCACCATTAATACTGGCCGCCATGAATAGCCAATCGTGTGCTGAAAAATGGCCTTAAGCCCAACAACAACATCTAATAGCAATCATTATATTTTGAAAATACTGAGATTTAAGTAAGAATGCAATAGCATTTTACAACACCTCAAAAAAAACTGTATTATAACTGCATTACAATGGTAATATTTGAAAAAATAAATAAAGATGAAAAATTGCACAAAACTTTAGAAAGATAAACCCTCCCAAATAAATGTATATATGAAGTACAATATAAAATATTACCATAAAAAAGGTTAAAATTTGTTTGAAAGGTATATGATAAAAGGATTAAGATAAGACACATTAAAACATTAGGTCTGTACAACTAGTTTCCAATCCATAAGTAGGCTTTTTAATAATAATGATTTTTAAAAATCCTGTATTAGTTCATCTTATGTGAAAATTTTAGTTGCAAAAGAAGTATGAGTTGAGAAGATGCAAATGAAACAGAAGCTCAAACTTGCCCACATACATGAGGATGTTTCTCAATCATTGTACGTATATTGAAATTTCAATAAATTGTTATGTTATGAGACTTCTTGTACACTCTTACTCTTATTGTACAATTTTTACAGATTGTACATTCTGCATTACATATTACAAAACATTGTTCTCTACCTCAATATACCTTAAGGCTTATTAAAAAAAAACATTCTGGCAATATCCATCCATACTGGTTTCCTGGGTCAATTTTGGATCTTAAGGCCGTCATTTCAAATAATAACAGCCACAACAAACACGTTACCAAAAGCAGTTAAAAACTACTTTCAGCAGGTAAAAGAAAATATCCAGTAAATTATGTTTCTCCAAGAATACTTACCCAATCACATTAACATTAGGATATAAGCCTGCAACCTCCATAATACAGCCCTGCTAAAAAGATGAAAATTCATATGTCTAGTAGCTACTAGACAAATAGGAAAAGCCCGTAACTTCTTCCTGCCACCAGGCATCACAACTTATTAAGTTTAGCAAAGCGCCAATGAGGATACTTGCATTGTGGGGTGGCTGGAAGGCATTTTATTGTTGTTGTTGTTGGGTTTAACGCCATTTTTCAGCACACGATAGGCTATTCATGGCGACCAGTATTAATAGTGGAGAAAGAAAGTGGGAAATCACTGGAAAGAACCACCGACCCACAAGAAGCTACTAGCAAGCTTTCTCACATATCCACATTCGCTGAATCCTAGACTCGAACCCACGCAGACAGAGGTGAGATGGCAGTGATCCGTAATGGACAGCGCTTTAGACCACTTGGCCACTCGGGGCCCCTGGAAGGCATTTTAAGCAATCTGTATGTGATTTGAATTTTCAATGTAACTTTCAACAATTTTGGTCATATTGCTAAGATGTCTGCATTATGGCAGTTTATAGTTATGTCTAGCACTTCAAAATATCTGGACTGATGGTAAATTTCACATAAATATTGGCATGGATTCATTATTTCTTGTATGATGTAGGCTGTACAACAGTGAACCTAAAAAAAAATTGCAACACCCGCTGTCTACAAGGGAAGGTAATGGATAAGAGTTAATGCCTTTTGTCTATCCCATATAGACGGAAAAGATAAAATTTCATCTTTTTAGTAAAGCTCAGTTTAGGAGATATCAATCTTAGATCTCAATGTCAGGAAATATATTCAAAGGAGAAATAAAGTTTTAATGAGTACAGGAAAAAAAGCCACATGTATACTGTTTAATGTACAAATACCAAACAAGGTATCTCTAAATTTAAATCAGGAAATAACAAAAGGAAGGAACTGGTTTAATTTCTTTTTAATTTTCCAACTAGTTTAATTAAGTTATTAGCCTATACTTAGTGCACCTATATAGTGTGGCAGAAGTGGAATATATTTTTGTTAATGATGTGAAAATAGATTTTGTCTGCATCCTAAGCATCCACTTACCTCAATTGGTGCTTGTATATATGTATCTGAAATATAAAGAATAGGATTAAAAATGTGTTTCCTATTCTCCAGCAATATACAATGTCGCTAAGTAAACATCCTATTAGACATACAACTTGTTATCTGGCTGTTTTTTTTTTGTATTTTATCAAATAACTTGGGTTGCCACTAGAAATGTTAGCTAAATTATAAAGTAGACAATAACTTGGTCTACTACATGAAAGCACACATTTGTTATGGATTGCCCAAGCAATCATTGAAAAGTGGACACTGGGGGAAAGGGAGTAACTATTCAGCATAAATAGTGGATGTGCACTAAATATTGTGGATGTTCTCATAAGCCTAGTGGACATGCACACAATCTAATGGAAGCTTTATGGCAGCCTTAGTACATTTTATGGCACCCTTCAATATTTGATTGCACTTGCTATGCAAGTTGATACACTTAATAAAAACAGACAGGATAAATCCAATGACCAACCCATGGCAGTAACTTCAGTTAAAATGAAAATTTTGCATTTGATTTTACCTCTATCATTTTCTTCAGTGATAACATAAAAGTGCAAGCTTTAATGTTTTCTTAATAGTTAGTTCTGATAAATAAATGCTGCATATCCAGGTTGATCTTTTGTGTTTGTTATTGATGTGGTTTTGTTTTTAATTGCCATGAATACTTGTAGTAATTTAACATTCTTTTTTGAGGTATTTAGGACTATTAATTACTATTGTAACAACACAAATCCACCAAGTCAAGAATGTAATGATTAAACAAGCCTTTCAATCTTAAGATCAGTTCACTCAGAAAAGTTTACCACATCAGGACAAGCTTTCAACGAACTGCTCAATCTTAAATGTGTACTTGACTAATTTTTGTTATTAGCTATCATTTGGAAATTATAAAATTAATTCTGCAAATAAATAAGTTTTCACAACAATTGTCTATGCATTTCCAGTTGATAACATTTAATGAAGACTGAAAAATACGAGTTAAATGAGTACATATTCAAACTGAGATGTCTTATGAAAGCTATGCATGTTTCACTGATGAAGGAAATGTTTTGAGAACAACCCTTAAAATATTTCTTTCATGCAATCTCCATTTTCAATGGATGTCCTGTCCTTTAAGGGCATGGGTGTATGCATTGCAATACAGAATACTCAGATCCTTTAAGGTCACTATCTGCACTATCAAGGAGCATAGTGAACATGGGATTTGAGTGAGCATCTGAATCAAAAAGATTTGTTTTCCTTCAAGGACGCGTACGTTGAACCCATAACGACTACATGCATGATATGAATGCTCTCCTGCTCACCTCTTTTTTAAGATGAAGAATCTGCTCGGCAAAATGGTGCTGGAAGTGACTATTTGTCAAGCCTGTGACCAACAAAGTGACTAAATATTCTGAGAAAAGCATGCCAAAAAGCATTACATAAACCAATCGTGTGCAACCCACAGGTTAAATCCAACCCACAACCTAGTTTTTTTTCCGCTTATTAAGATGAAAGGGTCTAGCTTTGACAATCATGTGTCTGGCTCTAGCTCTGAAGGAAGACGTACATGCCTGATATAAACACTATATCCTTTTTTTCCCCACATTTTGTCAAAAATAATTTGAGATTAAAGGGTTATCCTTAAACTTGTAGATTCTGATCTTTATCAACAACAGATACTTGAGAACAATCCTAACTTCGTAATACTTTTGTATCACTGTTTGCATTTTCAAGAAATATGAAATTTTCATCCATTTTGAATTCATGAACTGAGAAGGCATCTTATTTCCAAAGACAAATTAATGTCTATTGGGCTTCTGAGTCAATGAAAATCATTTAGTAACAAAACAAAAAATGTAAACAACAAAATATTCTGCACACCATTCATTTCTGCTGAGTATCGTATCTTCTGTATGAACGTCTTTATCTGGAATAGAAAAAATAAAAACACAGTTTATTGGTAAATGCACAAATGGTTGTGGATACATGCAAGAAAATAGAAGACTGAATCATCTATGTCAACCAATCCCACCAAAATGTCTGTTTGAGGACAGAATGATTTGTCAAATATCTTGCAAGCTTAATGTTTGGAAAGTATACAAATCAATGAGCTTCTGGAGATTTGTACCTGAAGCATATGTGCAAACAATATATGGATTAACATACAAAATGGATAAAACACAAAAATACTCAAAGAACAACGGATAGCAGATAGGCATCTTTAAACATTTTTCAAACAGGATATTTTTTATTTTATATGTTTATGTTTTCACAGATGCCTCTGCATGTGTTCCAGGCTTGACACTTCAATTTTTAAAATCTCTTATTTCGTGTTAAGCCAGATTCTTCACATCATGTTGTAAATACTGTATATACTGTATTGTACACAACAGATAGAAGACCTCAACGTAGATTAGTTATGTAACTGAGTTATATTCTCTAAATAGTCCTAATTATTATTATTATTATTATCATCATCATCATCATCATCATCATCATCATCATTATTATTATTATTACCATAAGTCTAATATGCATACCAAAATTTGAAGGTATATTAAATCATTTGGGAGTCACAGAAAGAAATATGTGAATAATGGATGGATTCATGGATTAGTTAATTGGTGGATTTTAGCAGAACTTTAAACACACTACTGACTATATCATGCCAAGGAGTGAAGTGCCTATCCCATGCTCACACTGAGGCAGCGAAACCAGGCTGGTCTGGTATTAAAACCAAGCCACATGTCCAACTGTGTCAAATTTTTTTACAAAAAGAGATAAATTAATTTTAACAAAATTGCTCATTACAGTCAAGTAATCTACTCATTTTGTACTGCATGCATTAATGAACCAAAAAAAAATGTCAAATGGTTAGACATTCAAACATAAGTCACATAATAACTACAGAGGCTAATGTCACATGTTTAAACAACTGAAGTTGCATCAGATTCAGTCCTAGATATTGATGGAACAGCTGATTACGACACCAACTAAATTTAAAATTGTGATAGGTGGTAGGATATACAAACTGACATCAGGCTTAATATTGAAACAAGAAATGTCTCACTGACTCAAAAAATGACTCAAAGAGCCATGAAAAATATTGGTTTCTCGAAACATTCATTATGAACTCGTGTGTTGCAGATAAAGCTGTCTACTATAAATGGCAGTTGTATGAATAAGTGAAATCAGACCCCAAATGCCTCAAAATACCAGTACAGGTTTGAGGGATGATAAACTGAACATTACTTTTAAGAACTCCTAATCATGAACCTTTTCCAAAATTTTAATCATACAAACAGCAAAGAAAACCAAACTCTACATTTTGATTTTCACTTTAGGGTAACAGAAATTTGGTCTGGTTATTAATTTTATTTTCATTTGTCATTACATTTACAGACTCGAAAGGAAAATAGCAGCATTTCCCATGCTTGATGTTAGGACCAAACCAGTCATTCTCATGCCTGAATTCCAGATCTTCCAAAAAAGCTTTCATGCCTGTCTAATATGTGCACTAAGCTTCATGGAGATGGTTTGGGAGTTTTTCCTTGTAAACGTGAATGTATATGACAAAACAAATGCAGAAAAAAATAATTTAAATATTGATTGTAGAAAACAAATGGCACAAATTTACCATTAGTGTATTGTGTGTAACAAATTTCACACATCTATACAAACCTGATGCACTTTGCCATGAAATCAAAAGTGGTTGATGAATGGATGGACAGAAAAAGGGACAAAATACTATATTAATATTCCAAATGAAGAGCAGTGAATAGCAATACACAATCTGAACAACTAAGTGACATATTGATATTTACTGACAGACAACCATATTGCAATTCATACTGGTACTATTTCTTCTGTATCAGTATTGTAACTCTGCCTATTAGACTAATTGTGGAACTATTTCTATTTACTCAAAATATTACTTGGTATTATGAGAGAACACAACAACCAACTGACTGTATGCATACATGCCAACCCCTGGTGAGGAAAAAGCATAATACAAGTGGACAAAAGGAGTAATCTGAGCAGAAAAAGTGTAATCCACATATAACATAATAAAATTCAATGTGCATTTGTACAAAACACATGTATATTTTCCGCAATTTTGGCATCGGAAAGCATTCATTTGAACAAAGGACCAAAGTTGAATTCTACAAGTTGTAGCCAGTGATCTATTAAGAGCTGGGTAAATAATGCCCCTGCATTTATAAAATTTGTTACCACAATTTAGTTCTGCTGTAAAAAAAAAGTTACCAAAGTATTCGAGTTACCAAAATGATCTAATTCAAAGCATCTTTGTTTAATAGTATGCAGCCTGCAATGGGTGTGAAGCTACCCTAGAATGGCACTGTATTGTGTTATTCATGTATTCATCTCAGAGTCGTTTTTTCCGGGTCTTTGTCTTTCTAATCCATCTGTGAAATCATTTGAGAAACATTTTTGCTGCAATATACGCATCGACTAGAATAAATAGGATGACATTTACCGCCAAATTCCTACAGAATGGTTCTGTACCTCGCATTATTTTTAACAAAGAATATGTGAGAAAGGATTAAAAGTTAGAAAACCAGTCTGTTCTGTCCTAGGCTAGACAGCTGCTATAAATAGAAACAGATTTTCTTGGAAATAGGGCAGCTGCTATAAATAGAACATAACAGGAAAAGTTACCACTAGTCTACAGACAAGTGTACTTTTATGTCATAGTTACACAGAAGTCGTCTTTTCTATAATACATTCTGTGCGATTAGTGGGATGTTAATACAAATAAGAAAACAAATTTTTTTTGAGGGGGATATACCAAAAAAGCCTAATCCAAATACATTTACATGTAAGGCGTAATTTAGTGAAAAAGCGTAATGAATATATCAAAAGCGTAATGGTTGGCATACTCACTTATAAGTCGAGGCCAACTACAAACAATATAGATCCTGTTCAGCCATAGGATAATCTACCTGCCGATTAGGGTCTATGATGTTTCTTATACTAATTATTCATTATAAACTCCACAAACCCAGATTGCTGGTGTATTATGTGACAGAAAATCTGGAAGTGTACAGTTTGAAGTTGGTATATAGTCTATTTTTCAACAGCAGCTGATGGTCAATTACTGTTGCAAAATACCTGAACCAGATCTTTTAACTCAACAGAAGACAACAGTCACTCTGGCTTGTCATGCAAAGAAGCTGGTGAAAGCAAATTTTTAAGTAAATTATGTTACTCAGAGAATAATCACCCAATCACATTATGTTAGGAATATTAGCATGCTACCTCATGAATTCAGCTCTACGAAAACTGAAAATCCTCATTTTCTGTCTAGTTTAAAAAGACAAAGACAATTAACTCTTACTCTTTACCTCCCCTTGGCAATGAAAGGTTACACTAGTTTTGAGCAATATACTAATGTGGATGCTCACATGGCAGGGTGGTTTTTAAGTAATCTGATGTGATGCAATAAGTATTCTTGGAGAAACATAATTTACTTAAAACTGTGTGGTTTTTTTTTAATATGTTACCCAACCACACTAAATTAGGAGATTAAGTAACAGGAGGAGGGGATGCTGAGCATACAAACTTGACCTCAGGCATCCTTCTTGGGAAGAATGACTGGACTCTTATTGTGAATAATAACCCGTTCTCCTAATCGGGCCACTTAGGCCACCAGATCGATCCCAGTTTTTATTGATGGCTTTACAAGCTAATTCATCTGATAAGAGAAGGAAATTGGAATCTCCTTTTTGTACAATTGTTTGTGTAAACTGGAATAAATCAATGCAAGACAAATGACCATTTCGCAATCATTTGCACAACATATGCTAAGTCAAAAATTGAAAACTCTTAACTTCTTGGCTTAAAAATACGTCTACAAGTTTCACCTTAGACCAATGAAATATATGTTTTTATAACGGTGTGCAATTACAATGTCTAAAATTCCTCTAAGGCATTTTTAATAAATTTCTCTATGAAATGAAACTGGAACTTGGTCAAATTATTTGACCGCATAAACTGGTGAGGTCTGATAAACAAATGACATGATGTGTTTTGTAAAAATGTGATGCACTGATAGGACTCCATTTTCTTTTATGCCAAACAAAAACCATGCATATTTTATACTAATTCAGACACAAATGGGGACCCCTGAAACAAAATCATTATGCAAACATGTATTATTCATTATGTTCTATAAACTGGTCCATTTTCAATATAAAAAGAACAATGCAGTTCAGAACTAGACATTGGTTCTTTAAACATAAATACCCCTTCACAGTGACGGAACAAAACAAAAACAATTTAATGTAAAAACATTGATATACACTATATGCCAGGTCCACATTACCTCTGATTCAGACTTGTGAGGAAGATATTTCTGGATGTTTTTCAAATCATCTGGAGAAAATCTGGAAAACAAATTAATCATGTACATGTATTTGTTTAAAGCATCTTATAAAATGTCTATATTCTATAATTTTAAGGTCACAGTACCCACTATCCAACAGCATGTTAAGTTACTGTGATCTATTTTGTCTGAAGTGAATCATTTGCAACAGTCAAATGTTTTATTTACTGAAGTTTTCTCTAGACCCTTCACACGTTGTATGCCTGTTGAGATGAAACTAATAGCACATATTGCACAAACTGGATGAAATGTTTTTGTTTTTGTTTTTAGACTAACTACATTCAATTTCTTTGTATTCAAAGAGACTGGCCTTCCTTATGTCAATACTTTACCATCCTAGTCGTAGTGACTTAGTTGCTTATTGTTTATCACCATTTCTCACTTGTATTTGGACAAGCAAATCAGTTGCTTCTCAAACAGTGAACTGTAACAGACCATTCCACCAGCTTTACAGAAGTCACTTAAAAGTAAACAAGTTAATTATACTCCTCCAGCATTGCAGTAATCCTCTATAGAAAGTTAGTCACAATTAACAAGTAGGTTTCCAATCTATAACTCTTAAATGAGATTAACATTAAAAGTCTTACTATTTCAAGGTAAATTGATATTATGATGTTTATATGAAGACATGAAAGACCCAATTTAACACAAAAGAACATAGAAGAAAGACCCAATTTAACACAAAAGAACATAGAATAATTCCAATAATAAAATCTTGGGACACACATCCACAGAATTAAACATTTCATATTACGAAATGAGTACTTTTTAAACTTGTCAACACATCTGCTCCTGAATTATCTAACCTATCTTTTCTTCTCTAATTTTTGTTGCAAATATCTCAGTATTTCCCTTTACAGTGGAATAAAAAATTTAATATCGTATCTGGTATAAACTATAATTAGTTGTAAACTTTTGTGCTGCTTTTGTAGAAATTTTGCTCTCTTGTAGTTATTTTTGTATTACCTTTTGTAGTTTTTTTGTGTTGCATTCAAAATTGGGTTAAATTACAAAGTAATTAGTGTACATGAGTAATTATTAGGGCATAACCGACTTTTGATCCGGAAATTGGGATTCCACCGGATTGTATGAACTTCTGATTATTTGGAGTCGGACAAGGCAGGAACGACCGATTTGGATAATGAAAAGAATAAAGTTGAATTTTTATAGCACCATGTCTAACATTGCGTGTCATTCGATAGTGTGTTAATAAAGTAAAACAAGAAGTCAGAAGAAAAGTCCAATATGGTCAATACAATGAGACCGAAAGATTTAAATTTATTAAAATATTTTAAGGTGCATGGGCAAATAACTTCTGGTAGTAGGCATTTCCAATTAATTGAATCATATCTGGAATCGGAAAAATTTCATGCCCAAAATCCGGAATTGGAAATTGATAGCAAAATGCTAATCGGTTATGCCCTACTGGATATGAACTGATTGAACAAAACACTGGCAAGAGAGATTTACTAACCTTTTCATTGAGATATTTTAACTATAAAAAAATAGAGACCATCAACATAAATTGGGACTTCTGACAGCCCTAATTAACTATGCAGAATCATTCCTGCTATAAAGAAAATAAATTAATCACTTTCATCCAATTTTTAGCAATATTGTGGCTTTTACACTCTTCAGATATTTTCACACCTCTTTCTAAAAATAGATGCACTTGCATACTGGCTCTTTCAATTCAGTTGGAAAGAAGTTTTTAATTCATTCATGCACAGTTAATTATTTATGAATAGTTATGGTAATGTTAATTTGACATTCATATGAAAATGCAATATATATATATACTGTAAAATCCAAAAGTAATAGAGAATTTTATCAATCTCTAAACAGAAATTAATCAAAAGTAATCATATTGAATAAAAAATATAGATTCATTTTTGCAACATAAATATTTAGTAAATTCTGATATTAAAGAAAATAAAAGCCAAAGATATAGTTTATACTTGTACATAGGGATATAGGGCCTCCATAATACACTTTCTGTACATTTGTAAGACTTTATATATTTACTGTAACAGAAATGGTCATCTGTTTTGCATGTTAATTCAATTTGAATGTTTGTTACTCAGATTTTAATGCTGCCCATATGAATATTCTCAAATCTTAACAGTAAATAATATTTGATCAATGTTATTCTTTAATACAAATTGTTGAGATTGTTGGATATAATTACATATAATGAAATAGAGGAAATGAAATTGAGGAAATGTCAGAGAATATGTAAATTCTGTTATATTATTATGATTTTATGTTTTGTCTGCATACTTTGATAAATAGTTCCTAATATACAAGTAGTTAATGTATGGAGCTATTATTTCTATGGGGATTTTGTCTGTTAGCAGATGACTTTCTATAATCTACCAGTACATTATACTATTGTAACCAATGCAAAGTTTCAATTTAAAACCTAAATTTAGGAATTGCTGAAGTCTAGAAACAGGAAGTAATTCTCAATTGTATGTGAACTTGCACTGAAGATTAAATACTATTTCCAGTACTTTTCTATGCAATGAACTTTATTTGAGATTGATAGTCAATAAGAAATAGTACAAGAAAATGCAAACAAACCTAATCATTTTTTAAGGAATGCTGGATTGTCTGCAACAATTCACAATGGAACATCACAACACAGAGACTGACCAGTCAGCGTATTTTGCCATGACAGATCTATTTCATCGGTAAAAGAGCTTTGAAAAAACATGGAACAAAATTTTCAGTTGGAAAAACTAGCCCTGCAAGAAAGATGCGGGAAATATCGCCCAAACATTCAAATTTTTATATTTCTAGTACCAACAATAAATCAGGATCCTTACGTCTCCAATGCTTCAAGCAGCTTAGTTTTGTCTTTAGCATGCCATGCATGTACTGCTAGCCGTGCCTTTGCCTTCATGATCGTTTTACCAATGTCATCTGAATTTCCATGCTGAGCCATGCTTCCAGTCTAATAAAAAGCAGCTGAAAAAAAAAATTACTGTTGCACAATTGTTACTATCAAAACCTATTAATATTAGCATGCCTTTCTTCTGTTTAACACAAAACCTTAATGTTTGACAACTACACCGGGGGTACTTGTTTTTAACAAGAATCAAATCTTTGCAAATATCTGCATGTGTTGGTATTAAACTATGGGTTCAGAAGGTATTGTAATTGCTAAAAGTTAGTTTTCCTCACAATCTATTAGTTACTTCCTTTTCTCTTCATTTGTGGCTCCATTTTGCATGATTTTATGAACCAATAGACTAGTTTCTTCTTATATGCATATTTTTTAATTGAAAAATGCAGTTTTTAGAATCCTCAACTTTTTCCTCAAAAAAAAAAGTCTTAGAAAGCTGCTGTTCTGAATCCCCCCCCCCGACCAAAAAAACCACTTGATTTTCCTGAATTTCTTCACATTTTGGAATGTGTAATTTTCAAGGTAATTTTCCAAATATAAATCCACAAAATCTAGATTAGTAGACATCTCAGTTGACTTTTATGGAGATTTTATTTATATGGAAATATGTCTGACCTTTTAAGTAATATTTGGATTACAGATGTAAAAGCGTTCCAGGTAGCCCAGTGGTCGAAAGTGCTTGCTTTTACCAATTACATCCATCTCACCTCTGCCCATGTGTATTCAAGTCTTGGACTAAACCATTTTGGGTACATGAGAAAGCTTCTCAGTAGTCTTCTAGTGGTTCTTCCTAGGTTTCTCCTCCACCAAATAAAAGGACCACTACACACTATCATGTGCTGAAAAATGGCATTAAACCCATCAGAACTGTCCATTTCAGTAAAAAAAATGTGACTCATCTGTGTCCAATATTTGGAATGTCTAGTTTTAATATTTATAAAAAAAATCTGACTATAAAGGAAGAACGTAAAGAGAAATAACTAAAACATTTAATGAGATTATGAAAGATGGTGAACTACATTATATATGTTGCTTAAAAACATACTTGTCCATGCAAATATGAAAACAGTGTCACTAAAGAAACTCCTGTTTGATTTGAGACACAATGGTGATGACAGCGTTTGTGACCTCTGGTGAAAAAAAGTATAAATTGATGAAGGAAATGACTAAGTTAAGCCCAATTTTTTTCATTGATTGGTACCAACAGGAGGGTATGTAAATACTATATAGCAGGAAAACAGCAGTAAGCCTGGGTGGTCCTATATATGACCTTCAAAACTCAACTTGCGATGACTTATAGTGAACACAAGTGCTTGAAGTCAGCTTAATATGTTTTTAAAAAAACCTGAAGGAAAAGAAATCATTGTGAGTAAAAAAAAAATTATCCAAGATTGCCAACATGACCTAATCGGACATAGGACATTATCTAGCATACTATAACAGAGACCTATGTCAGAACGGGTCATGGGTAGACCAACAAGTAGGTCTCTGCTTTTTTTCAGCTGTCAGAATATAAATACTGGAGACTTACTTGTTGGTCTAGGGTCATGGGTAATATGATTTTTATTTTCCTTCAGGTTATTGCTTTTTTTTTCAAATTAGGGGGCCCTGAGTAGCTAAAAGCACTCATCGTTATGGATCACGATCATCTCATCTGTCTGCATGGGTTTGAGTCTCAAGTTTTGGCAATGTGGGTATGTGAAAAAGCTTGCCAGTAACTTCTCATGGGTTGGTGTTTTTTTCCAGGGTTTTCCCAGGTTCTTCCTCCACCACAATACTGGCTGCCATGTATAGTCTATCTAGTGCTGAAAAATGGTGTTAAACCCTACAACAATTATTTCAAAATAAGCTGGCGTCGAGCACCTGTGGTAGTCAACAACGTAGACCAAGTTTATAAACGGCTGTGAGAGCAAGTAAATAATAACAAAAAAACCCACTGTGGCTCCTTATTATAAAATGTTGAGCACTGATATCCAGTTCCCAAAGTGAAACGGGTGGACACCGTGTAAGAATTCAATTCCTGAACTGATCAAAAACTTTTCATAGATTACGATAGTTGTACAATGTAAGACGTATCACCTGTTATTTACGTTTTAGTTTCATCACCACAAAACAAAAAGATCGGGTGATGAGTTTTTTACGTTGTAAGCGAAAAATGACAATTAAAATTTTTTATTTTAAAAAAAAATTATCTCGTATATTAAAACTCAGAACTCGTACATAGTAATGACATCAAGTTCGACGTCTTTAACTGGCTACTTGCAGATGCGTGTGCTTTCCAAAAAGACACCAGCAACCTCCTGGCAACGCTATACCAGTATATAATGAATATTTTATTTATTTTTTTTTTCCTTTTGAACCCAGTTTGCAATTCATGGGAGGTAACTCATTACAACTACGAAACTGCTGCTTGCGATTTTGTCTTGCAATCTGTTCAATAACTTTGACTTTAGCAATACATCAAATAAATGTCACGCGCTTCAACAAAAATGTTCTGATCATAATAAATTTGCTGTATGGATAAATATACTGTTTGATATCCTCTCAACTTACAGGCTGTTTTAGCAGTCAACTTGTACTAACTCGGTCCCTGCGTAAGTGAAAGTGACGTAGTTGGAAGTAAGCGCATAAATTTATACATCATCACATTTCGTGAGTGCGTTAAAACGGAAACTACCGAAGTATACGGAATTTAGCGTCTCGTGAAAATGAAAGATATGATTGGATACCGATGATTGCCGGTTGAAGACGCACATCTACGAGTGCATCATTGTACTTGATCGAACGGCCATTGGAGACGATTTTTTTACGCTCAATGGACTATAGGCCTTCATAATTAACCCCCCCTTGTGTTGGATAGAAATTAGTGATCTGTATTATAACTCGTTTTCTTCGTCGAAGGATAAATATTTTGTATATTTCCTTCAAAGTTGCGCACATGGGACGAACTTAAAGTGTCGAATTGTCTTGTTTTACACGAACTGAATACCAACGGGAACCATTTTCATGTCACATACATAGCGCCATACTGGAGTTGTAAATGTCAGACAGATCGAAAGATCCGATACCAAAAGACTTTCATTGAAGCATGAGCGGTCGAGCTAGAACGACATCGTTCGCAGAAGGAGGTAAAGGGGGACAGACTGCACCCTTTGGCGGTATGAGGACTGTTAGTAAGTACTTAGCTGTCAGTGAATGAAGGTTTCTATGCATCCCGAAGTTTTAGGTCAGTTGCTAGCTTTCAGTACTGTTAACATGGCGACGTACCTTTTCTTAAAAACACATAAGCCTAATCACTTGTTTATTGGTTTTATTTCCAGCTTTATAGTCATTTTATGTGGTTGATTGTGTACATTTCTGCTTGTGATGTAAATTTAGAAGGAATAAACGAAACCGTCTAAAATTTAAAGCAAAAAGTTTTAGCCGTGGCAGGTAGTCCAGAAAAATTTTAGGTATGATTTCACTGGGTTTGTTTGGCTTTTTTTTTTAGATGGGTTATTTCATATTTATATGGTCACAAATAATCGAATAATGAAACTAAAACTACTTACAAATTGTATTAGTAAAATAAAACCATTCAACAATGTTTGCTGGAAATTTACAAGCCACATGAGGGAGGGGTACATAAAATGACCAAACATCAGTGTTTTTTATCTACCCTTCATCATGCATCAGATATACAGACTTTTCTGATTTGATGCACAAAAGTCATTAACGTTACATAAATTGACAGACCCCAATGGCATGTTTGCTAATTAACACAAAAAGGTTTGGTCTAAAAATCATATATGTACATAAATTGACAAACCCCAATGTTATGTTTAACTCAAAATAAAGATTTGGTCTAATAATCATTGATGGTATGTGAATTAATGCACCCCAATGTTCTGATTTGCTGATTAACACAATCCAAGGTTTGGTCTAAAAATCATCCCAGGTACATAAATTGACTCCCCCCCCAATGTTATGTTTTGCTGATTAACACAAAATAGGAATTTGCTCAGACTACTTTATTTGCTAAATTACAACTCTCCCAAACAGAAAACATTCGCACATCAGTTTCTTACGCAGATGTTATAATACATAAGGTTACAAGTGAGTGGGGAGCTTTGAGCTGTTAGAACCATATAATCAGCTCGCATAAGAAAGAGGTGGAAAATAAAGATGATTTTAACGTGATTCTCATGATAAACTATTAATTCTTTTTAATCCTTGTCTTGCAGTAAAGCAACAATTTGTTTCCTCAATTATAGGCCTTGTGTTGTTAAAGATACTGTCAGCGTTTGACTCAAAATGGCATCCAAGGTAAAAAAAAAATTAAAAAGATCTAAAACAAATGAAATTATTATTGGGACCACGTTTGTGCAACTGGATGTCGATAATATTATTATCGAACTAGTGGAACCTTCATCATCTTAAGATGTGGTATCGGTTACTTGTAAGAGATAACACAATCTTGTGCAGCAATAGTTGAAAATGTACAACTGACTAGGCTTTCAAAAAATAAGTCAAGTTGAGTGAAGAATGTGACATTGAAGACACCTTTTTGTTTTGACATACATATATATATATATATATATATATATATATATATATATATATATATATATATATATATATATATATATATTTATATATATATATATATATATATATATATATATATATATAAATATATATATATATATATATATATATATATATATACAGTGGCTAAAACCTCCATAACCAAATGTGCAAATAATAATCACTTTCAGAACAGTACACAGGCAAGGCATCCTTGGTTACCAGAACACAAACTGCTTATTGAAAGTCCACAACCCCAGGCAATTTTTAATACAGTTTTACAAACAAAACAGCAGTGAAATTGTTACTTAAGTGTTTACATTGAATGTAGAAGACCTCTCTTTTTTTGAAATACAGATTTCTTCCTAATTTAATACACAATTTAATGGCTAAAGAAATTGATGCCATTGGAATTTTAAAACCACCATTCAGGATGACTGCTATTGCCTTTTCCAAGGTAGTGTAGAGTCTATCAAACATTGTTGAGGAAACTCTTTATTTGTAACCTGCAAAATTCTTCATTTGTGACAGCAATGGCAGATGAAAGCACTGACATATCCAACAATAAACAACAGCTTTTCATATGAGCTCAGATTATTTCTGATGACATGAAACCATCAACATGATTATTAACAAATATAGAATGTTCAGCTGCTTCTGGCAAGGGAATTGCCTTATTGGCTTTATTTACATTTTATGACTAATATTTTTGTTGTGCATTTAAGCAATAATTGTTTTTTCAAACTACTGAAGACTGATCATTGGCTTAAATAGGACTCAGGTTTGGATTTTGAATCACTTTTTTTACCTTAATGAGTTAAATGACTTCCATGAAGCCATATATAAATAAAACACATAATCATATGTTTAATATAGATATTATATGTTGTTTAGGTTTAATAAATATGAAATGATCTTGAAAATAGATTTGCTTTTGTGTAGCATGTTGTTGGGTGCTTTGTGTAGCATGTTGTTGGGAGTGCATATTTTTAATATGCTGATGTGTGCTATTTATACATATAAAATCAATAGGTTTTGTTTAATTTAAATTTAGTTTCTAATTGTTAATAAGTAGATATGTTTATTGGAAAATGTGGCATGAACTAATGTAGGTTCAGGAGTGACATGTAGCCAGGGAGATGTTATTAGTAACAAATATCACTACCATTTGTGGTACATCTACATTTGGTCCAGTACTTTGAGTGGAACTGAAGTTTAAAACCACCTTCATAAATACAAAGGGGTCAGGGGTCAAGCTAGACTTAAAGTTTAGGGAGAAAAGATTTCTCCTTTTGGTCAGAACAGGGAGAAGTGGGAGCCAAACAAGGAGAAGTGGAAGTTAATCAGAGGGAAGTGAGACTGAAACAATAAAAACAATATACACACAAACCAAACACACATACCACACACAGAGGAATGCATTATCTTATTTTAATGATGTGTTCTATTTCTTGGTATGCTTTTATCACTTTTAAGCATTGCCTTATTTTCAAGTTGAAAAATATGTGTTATTTGTGAGTATCAATATATTTTGTACGTGTATAAAAATTATATTCATACCCATTCTATTCATACTTAGTATATGTGTTTTTGAATTGAAGTAAATCAGTGTATTTTGGCTCTATGACTTAAAAATCACATCTGAAGCTATACATTGTAATTAATTTTCACAGATAAAAGTAACAAGATTAGAGCCTTGTAACTGCAAGTTGGTAAAAATGCTTAATAAACTACCACTTAATTATTTTATTTTCTTAAGTTTTATGTACAATTGCAGTCAAAAGGATTTCTAGCAGTTTGAAACAGCCCCTAACACATGTACATAGGAATAAATGCACAAGTGACTTCAAACCATACTGTTCGTCCTAATTTCATTGTTCTCAATAAAAGATAAATATAACTATTCATAGACAACACACTGAAGCACTAAAGTCGATATATAACTAAACTGGACCCTTTTTTAAACCCCCAACCAAAATTCCAAGAATTGGTCTAGCACAGAGCGAGTTCATATATTTTTTAGAGTTCATATATTTTTTAGACGTGGTCTTTCCTCGAATTACACACTCTCTTGCTTTGTTACAAAAATCCATTAAAAGTTTTGCATATTTATATTTTGTCTACCTACTGGTAATAATGACATGGATTGGTTAAATATTATTTGCTTCATTACTATATTTTTCGTATTTTCACAGTTTAATGAAGTGGTATATCAAATACGCAGCGATGTCCGCCATTAAAATTTCATTTACGGTTTCAAAACTGATTTTATACAGAAAATACACAAATACGGCCTTGAAAATCTCCATTTATAAAAAATAGAATATAAATTAGAAAATGCTCTTCACCGATATTTTTAAAAGCAAATTACAATTTGCATATTGATGTTTAAATTTCGAAACAGAATTTGTTATAATTTCATCATAGCACAGTAGGCCCAACTACATGAAATTAAGCAGTGATATCTTGCTCTGGAAAAGAGTTAATGGTCAGTTAGCTATTAAAACTTGCATGTGAATGTGCAAGAATTTCTTTGTCGGCCATAAGCTATTTATAACTTACTGACTACAGCGAGGGGGCGTCTCAAAGTCGTAATCTACAGTCATATTACGTTCGAAAAATCAGAGGGCGAAGTCGTCTTTGCTTTCATAACAGAAGAAGGCGAAGTTTACGCTTGTCAGGCAACTTTTTTGCCCACTTTGCCTGGTAGCGTGACCCTTGGAGGTATGGGCATTTAGCAGAATAACTTGTTTGTTCATTTTAAAGACAGAATATTAGATTCCTGTGGTCACTTTCACAATGCACAGAATATGTGGTATCTTATGAGGGCAGCCATTTGCAGTAATTAATAGTCAATCAAATCTTATTGACTTGAGTCTTGGCAATTACATTGATCAAGCTATATAGAAATGGTTTGGTGCACACACCACACTGCCCTCATCACCTATGCCGTGCAAGAGTCATCCCCTCAGTCTCTTTTCTGATTACCATAATGACAACTTAAAACATTTTTTTTATTTCTCCATCTTTTTCAGGTAAGGACGGAAATAAAGTTACCACCGTACTGGCAACTCCAGGTCAGGGGTCTGATAGACCCCAAGAGGTATCCTACACAGATGCCAAAGTCATTGGCAATGGCTCTTTTGGAGTTGTTTACCAAGCTAAGCTGGTTGACACTTCAGAACTTGTAGCCATCAAAAAGGTTCTGCAAGATAAACGATTTAAGGTAATATTCTACACATCAGTGTAAGATGACAAATTCATTAACCAGTTGGGTTGTAGCATTTGTAATAATTTCCAATGTTATCATTTTACTCGATGTAATGAAAACTCACTGCTAGGTTTGTTGGAATTTCCCAGAAAATAATTTTTTTTGTCTGCTTCACAGAGTTTTCAGTCTTCATATTAAACTTATAAAATCTGTTCATGAATAAAGCTAGTATTATTAATTTTTGAAGATTTTTTAACTCATTAACCCCTGGTGCCCAGATAACTCATCACAGTTTTCCTCCCTCTCCCGAGCGCCTCAATAGGGTGGCAGAGTTTACCTAGCTTGTATCCCAGGTGCTGTGTTTGAGTGACAGTATTAGGCATAACTTGTTTCTCGCAAATAGAGTTAAGTCGTCGCAAACCATTGGTTGATTTTAAGCCATTTCCTAATTATGCAGGCAGTTGAACCAATACAATTTTAGCTTACATAGAGTGAACACTGCTAAACATGGGGAAAAGTTTGATTTTGATATCTGCAGAAATAGTGAAGATTTTTAGATTCAAAATGATGCAAATTGACGGAAATCAGCCAGTTGGAGCACACTTTTACATGACAAACTCTGATGGAGAATTTTCAGGATTTTTATCGGATGAGATTGATAGTGACATTGAAATAGCCATTGATGATAGCAGCGAATATTATGAGAATTAGTTCAAAGGTTAAGTGTTTTACTAGCTTTTAAATTTTCTCTGAGAATTCAAAGGATGAACGGTATTCACAGGAGGTTAAGTTTACAAAAGAGATGGCAAGTGGAATTTTTGTGTACATAAAATATAATTATTTCATGTGTTAATTATTGTGTGTGTAATTTTAATGAATTTTATGGATTATTCATGGTAGGAGAAAGAATTTGAAAAGTACATAATTTATTTTCACCTTTATGCACGAGTTTTATTTCTGCAAATAGCATGAACTTTATACCATTATGTACATAATTTTATTGAGAACTGTTGCGCCAAATTTCAGCCTAATTAAACAAATATAAATTTAAAAAAATAACAAATTCACTGCAAGTAAACCCTTTGGAAAAATATAAAAGCAAAGTGCTGTCAGCAAGTCTCGGGGATATAGGCACTGGTAAGACTAACACTGGTCTAGGTGATCTCTGCAGGTATGCTGTAGGGGACTGCCTAAACTATTTGGCTCAGGGGTTAATGAGTCACTGTTAAAGAATCTGGTGAGGTAAGTTTTTTTTATAGTAAATTTTTCCCATAACATTTTCATTGAATCCTAAAAATTGATTACAGGGAGACTGTTTTCATAAATTTGTAGTCTACTCACAATATTAGTTTATTGACATTCTTGATTGGTGGTTTTGTGCAATTGTCCAGCTGCATTCTTGTACTGCTGAAGACTGGCCATATGTCAATCATATTTGCAACAAAACAGGCCATTTGTGACAGCAGTGGTAAGTAGGTTTTTTAAGCTAACACTTTCTCTAAATTGAGCTTGTTTGAGTTAGCTCAATCTTTAAATAAGCATATGCATATAACGGTGAGGCCAAGTAAAGGGAGTCAGATGATATATATGATTATAGTTTTTGCATACCCTCCCATTTGTTTGTGCCTCAAAGATTTTAAAAACGAAAGGAATCAAGGAAATGCACACAATTTGGTTGTTTCATTTAGTGGTATGTAATTTCTAACCTGACTGTCACAAATGGGTCTCTGATGTGGTTGACTTAATGTAAATGGAAGTTCCTGATGCAGACTTATTTCTGGTTTTTTAAAGTAGTCTGTATGAGTACAAACTGTCATCTTTGTTCAGTATTTGTCATGTCAAGCTTTAATAGTTAAGCAAATTGAATAAATATGAATAAAGGACAAACTCTTTATACATGTATTTAAAGAGACTTAAGTCTGAAAAATTTTCAGAACTATTTGAAATTTTCAAGGTGAACTAAATCACGACTGTTTCTAATGAAACACCTTTTGATTCAAAAGGCCAACAAATTGATATTGCCTATGACCCCCAGACCACAATTAGGTTAGAACATATAATTCAGTAAATGAAAAGACTACATTTTGGGTATATTTATATCCTTTATTCCTTATATTTTCAAAATCGGTAGTGAAGTGAAAACAAATGGGATGGTTTGAGAATACTATAGACTATGCCTATTTAATAGACGATGAGGGAGGATGTCAGAATTTTGTTTTCTATTACACTGGTTTTATAGTTAGGGTAGGTAGATTTTTTTAAAACATATATAGTATAATGATTATCATATACAGTCAGACCCACTTATCTTGACCTCGGTGATATTGAGAACCCGTGTATGTCAAGCACTTTGGTTCGGTCATAAGTTTTGGTCCAAAGTAACATGTGGACCATCATAATTAGACAAAATGCAACTTTTAATGTCCATCTCAGAGAAAATGTAAGAGAAATGAACCAGCATTTCTGCTGTTACTGGTATCTTATTACTGGCAAGGATGGAAAACAATGTAGCTAAAAATACCAATTTTGTTTTACTTTTGAGAGAGTGATGTCTGTAAGGTGAAGTTATTTGCATTTAAAACATGCACAGTGGAGAGAATGTTGGCACACCTCTATGCTACTTTCATGTAATGTTGCTGACATTTCTTTGGATATTGTACTTTTGGAAATTGTAAATGATATTAACACTGCTAACTAAAATAACTGCTCCCTTGTGCTCCAAAAATCAACTTGAATTGTCTAAAGTACACTATCCTTGACAGCTATTCAAATAGGAAAAATGAATTTTGCCAGACTAGACAATACCAGCTTCTGAAAGTGCAATGAATGAATTACCAAATATATAAAATGTAAAAAAAAGTTATTCGCTTTTATTTTTACAATTTACCTCTGAAGTTTGGGACATGAAAATGAGCAGGTGAAGCTAGCACTTTTTTTGAAAGATGCACATCTGGTTATGGCCAAGCTGTATACTCTATAACCCATATTACACCCATCAATCATACACCAGAATAAAGGGACTTAAAGATTCTTTTGAATAATACCTAAGATATACCAAGTCTTTTTTAAATAGCCAGTATAACTAGTGAGGAAACCTAGGGAAATTCTTTTTCTTTAAAATTCTAACCCTATGCTAATACGAAACTGTAGAGCGCCAGCAATGGTGTTCAAGTGTAATTTATTTTATTATATTTATATTTGAATTGTACCTATTGCAACATTGTGTGACAATATTTAAAAAAAAGGGTAAAGCTTGGGCTTGTGGAAATTGGGAGTTTGCCATACCTGTAAACTTTTCAGAAGCCAGTTAGGGAGAATAACAAATAAAATAGTGCAATTGTGACATAAAATAGGATTGTTTGTACACTGCATTTTTTTACACGAAGATTTCAATAAATATTGACAAATCTTCCAGGTCCAATAAGAGTGAAATTCTCAAATGACACTGCAGAGGCACCTGCAGAAACTTTTGGGGGTGGACACATACACCCCCACTCCCTTGCCCCAGTGCAAGTGGCCATGTGTCATGCCATTTCTCCCTGTGAGATGCCTTATTTTACCCCATAACAAGCCTCCATTTTCATATTCAGATCAGCTATAGCTACCCTGCAATAATACCTAAAGGTTAGACTACACAAACATAAGGCAACAGTTAATCCTTATCCCTGCATTTATCTTGGGGGAAAAAGGACTGCCCTGCAGACATCCTTCATAGAAACCATGGTCAACAGTGATTATTTATAAGCACCAGCTGTTGATTGACAAATAAACAATGCCATATTATGTTCTAACACATAATGCCTAGGATTTCATCTTAACAGTTCTGCAGTCACAAGTTACTGTTCATGTGGGAACTGTTTTTCTCCTGTTTTATGTCCCACCTTATTTCCTTAGGTTTGATTCTTAAGGCAGGTTTTTTTGTTGTTGTTTTCGGTTTAATGCCATTTTTTAATACAAGATAGGCTATACATGGCGGCCAGTATTAATGGTGGAGGAAGAACCACTGACCCACGAGAAGCTTCTGGCAGGCTTTCTCACTTACCCATGGTTAGCTGAGTCTAGACTCCAACTCACACAGACAGAAGTGAGATGGCAGTGATCCATAACTGTCATTGATTTAGACCACTTGGCCACTTGGGGCCCCTCTTAAGGCAGGTAACACTGTTTACTAAATATAATGTTTACTATGAATTAATTTGGTGGGGGCATATATATACTGCATGGCATATATTGTTTTATTCTTTCTTTTAATTTAATCATGGTAATGAAACCATACATATACTGCAGATGAATGACAGGTATTTACTGACACTATCGGAAATAGAGATGCCATTTTGTTTGTAGAGAACATTACACAGCATTCAGTGACCATTCATGGGATTGAAACAAATTGGTGACTATCTTGTTTTTAAATATTTTTTTAAACTGTAATACATTTACTATTGTAGAGGTTTAACACATCTGAAATTTATATGAATAATGTATAATTTTAACATTCTATTTACTAAGGAAGAAAAACTTTGTTGTGTGATATTAATAATTTTGTCGCAGCAGTATTCACAATAGATAAAATAGAATATGGCATCTATGGATTGCATATGATGTCTCAATAATGTATGGGTTTGTTTGCTGAGGGTTTTTTTTGGAGAAATGAAAATTGACAGACATAATATAATAATTGGGAGTTCTTTGTGAAACATTGGGAGATATGAGATCAGGAGGTAGGTGTGGAAATAACTAACTTAAGAGCTGACATATGAACTGCCTGGGCTTGTGAAATTTCATTCATAGCTTGTGTGCTTATTTTTTTTAAGTCTCCAGCCAGGGGCCTGTATATAAATAAAATTTCTTTGATCAATATTGTGGTTGATAAGCATTGATTGTGTTTGCTAAATATTTTGTATAATGAGTGTGCCTTCATGAAATAAAAGACTGCCTTTTATTTTCAAACACACCTATCAGAGAAATCCCGCAAGATATATTGTTAACAACAGGGCTCGAATTTAACACAAATTTTTTTGTAACCAGAAGGACTAGTATGCTGAGAAATTTACTTGTCCTGCCAAATCTTTACTAGTCCTGTCCAAAAAACATTTTCACACACTTGTATTGAGATTAACAACAATATTATTCATAAATAGCATTATCATATGAAATGCAGAATTACAGAATTATAAATCAAATCCTGCTTCAAATCATCAATTAATCAATTCACATTTCTTGTTTCTCAAGAATATCTGGATCCAATTCCAGAAAAGCATCCAGATGTCCTTTCTCATCCTCCACCTGCACTCTGGGTCCATATGGGGTTTGTTCAGGTCTCCTTACCTATCTCCCTGAAACATTCTACAAATGTACTGCTGATGATGGATCATTTGTTGGAATATCATTTGTATTGAACATTATAAAGAGTAGGTCCGACAAAACCCAAGGTCACAAACATCATCTCCATTCACTCCTCACCATTTGTATCTCTGAGAAACCCTTCTTAAGATCAGCAGAGTAGGTTGGGATTGTTAGGATAAGGTCAATCAATGCCATAATATTCTTTCAGTCAGCAGCACATCATTTTACAACTGTGGACCAAGTCAGAGCATAGATGTCTTTGCAAGATATCAGAATACATTAAGAAAATTATGATCAGAATAAATGTAAATCAAGAAAAATGTAATCTCAATATTTAAATAATGTAGATATTATATTTTTGAAAGCTTTTCTTACCGTTTGAAAGCTTTTGGTTACCATTTAAAATCAAGATACTATGCTAAATAAAGAATTTTAACAAATCTGGCGTCAATGATGTTTCCTGTATTTTTTTTATTAATATTTTAATATACACTTACTTACTGAAGATTAAACTTTTTAATATGTCCCATTCCAATTCCACAACATCAGCATCCACACTTCACCCACCAGAACTGACTGGAAATGCTCCACCAAAAATAGGTTTCTGCTTTCCACTTTCAGTGATGTAGGGAGTAAATGTAACAACCTGTTTATCAATCCTGTAAGTGTCTCCAATGTCAACAACTTTCTTCTCATCCAGCTAACACATCCATGCAAAATCATTGAAGGGTCTTCAGATTTTTACGATAGCCACTTTCACCAGTTGTCACCTTTGAACAACATTGTCACGGCAGGCGAAATTTGCATGTTTCGAAACATGTAACTTCAGGTTGGTGCAACACAGAAAAGTCAATTATAGCTTGATGAATAGAAAAATATCTCAGGAGTAAAATAAGTTGTAGATTATGGCCATATGCCTTCAACGACCGAAAAAGCAGAAGGAAATCGAGAGTCATGGGAAAAACAAAGTATTTGGAAGTTACTGACCTTGTCTCTTATATAGTATGATAGACAGTGTCCTATGTCAGGATGGGTCATGATGTAATCTGATATATTTTTGTCACTCTGTATGATTTTCTTTCCTTCAGATTATTGGGTGTTTTTTTACCCTTTGCAGCAAGCTTGCGTCAAGCACCTATGGTTTAACACATTTTGTTAAATCTTCCCAAGATCTTACCAGCAGTTGATTCCTCTTGTGGTATCTGCATAGCTGCCTTTATCTATTATTTTTGTGTTGCCCAAGCTTTCATGCATGTTTACCGATTCAGTTTTAAAATTTGAAAAACTGCAACAAAACTGGATGTTTTCTCTGTATTTGTATTTTACTAATTTATTACACCAGTTATACTGCATGACGTTCTTTTCTTCATCATTATTCAGCCATTCCCTGTCTTTTGACCATGTTGTCTGAAATGTTTGATTACACTTTTCCCTATCATAAGAAATATTCCTCTCTTTAATGTCATTTTCATTCAACTTTTGCTTTTCTCTGGTAGCTGAATACTTTCTATAAAATGCCACATTTTGTCTGTCTTATAAGAAGCGAATTGTGTCTTCTTTCTAAATATGAGATGATACAGTATAGCTGACGCGAATTATTTAAAGTAAGAAAATGAATATCAGTGTCCTTTATATAAATAAGTCAGAGCAAGAAACACCATTTCAAAACATGTGTTTTTGCCTCCCCCCTTCCATTAAATGACCTCTCTCTGATAAGGACTTCAACACTTGTTCTGCATGATAAAAGCAGTGGCTATTGTGAACACTGTTACAAAATATTAGCATCAGAAGATGATGTTAGTTTCAGTTTAGGAAAAGTAAGATCTCATCAAATGAACCCATCTAATTTGGCGTGTTCTGTATAACAGTTCCAGGTACGGTCTAATTAATAGCGAAAGTTTGGTAATTGTTCCTAATGAATCAGACAGCAGTATATTGTTGAAATTAATAATAAGGTGGAACATTTTCAAATCTTAGATGCCCATGCTCAGAGATTTTAAAATGTACAGCATTCTGCTTGATATTTCCACGTCTATTAAATTAATTGTCCATTCTTGTAAGGGAAAAATATAAAATCAATTCTTATCATCATATAGACAGTAGTTGCATGGAAAGATGTGTCATCATAATAAATTCATCTGATTTGCTATAATTATTTTGATGCAAGTGTAAAATATTGCTATAATTATTTTGATGCAAGTGTAAAATATAGTTTTCCATTTGTGACTGTTGGAGTGTTTGGCTAGCAAGCCAAAAAAAAAACCTTCTTGAAAAAATACCCATAATCAAACAAACCTGCAAATATTAATTTCTTCAAATAGCTTTTGTAGTGTTCTTTTATGTGGTATACCACTTTGTAGTTTATTACTGTGGCAGAGTGAATAAAGTGATACCACGTCATTTTTAATTTAATCATTATCAGATTAATCAGGATCAATTACCTAACTTTCGTTGTTAATGACGGTACCATAATTGGCACTGTTAAGAAAATGCACAAATTTGAAGGTTTCTTGTTATAGAAATGCACCTTTCCCAGGCAGATAAAGACTTCATCTTCTCATGCTAATATTTTATGACTTTGTTGACAATGGTTAACTTACTGTTTTGATTCTACGGGACATGTGCCGAAGTCAAGTATTTATTAGGGAATAGCGTAAACAAACGTTGACTTTCGATAACCAAAACTTACTAGCCCATCAGACTATTATCATTATTAAAGTTACTATTCTGACAGGAAATCTACTAGCCTCGAGCTAGCGGACTACCGCTAATTTCGAGCCCTATAACAATTGTCACCAAGTCACCTTAAAATCTCTTATATGCATCAAAACAATCTTTAACAAATTGATTGTTTGAATTGGCAAGTTCTACACATTTTGGAGCTACCCATGGTTAGGTTATGGAAAAGAAAGAAAAAAAGAAGAAAGAACCACAACAAATGGATCGCCTTCATTTAAGAGTATAAACTTCCAGATGTCATGTTTATGTCAATATTGAGATCAAAGGAAGTTGCACAAAACTTGACTGAAAGAAATGGAATCTGAGTGAGTGTTGTATTTTCATTTTGCAGCCAAAAAAACTGCATACTACACAAATGTAAGTTGTCAATATAAAAGTGTTCATCAGGCAAGTTTTAAACTTTTGTCTTTTTTTATTTTTAATCAAAATTGGCCAGTGTTAGAAAAATACTTGTTTTATTTGGACATGGCAACCACGACGTGGGGTGTGGTGGGGTGGGATTTATCTTACCCTAATGGATTTCAGAGACCAAATTAATGAATTTAGTATGTTTTTTGGATTATAATTAAAGTAATTATATTTTGCAGTCCAAAATCCTATTGTAAATACAGTAATATATTTCACTGCCTGAGAGATTGATAATGTAGCTTTAAAATTTAACGATATTACACAAGATGCACATTAAAAGCATAAAAATGGTTATTAAATATCAAGTAAAGTACTTCATTATCCAAAATGGGACACATTTGGGTTGTCTCTTTTATGCTGAACATGCTGTTTGGATAAGATAATTGGCATAGAGTTGGCGAGTAATTGTGGGGTAAGCATATTATAACCACATCTCTGTTAATTTGTTGAAGGTGAGTGAGAGTTCTCAATAGTATTTTTCATTTCTACTAACAAAAGAGTGCCTATGCCTTCAGCAGCTGTCTCATATGAATTCTCATTTTAAAGAAAAACAAGTGAAATTGCTAGTAATTCATGACTTCTGAAGATTAAAATAACTTGCATATGGTAAGCAGAGTTTTGTATTCATTCTCCACCTCTTTTATCGATATGTTTATCTGTACAGCAAAATTATTAATTCATCGACAGTCCAGAGACCATATTTTGTACGGATTTAAGTTACTGTTGTCATTTATTTTATATACATTTTGCAGTTTTAAGATCATTATGATTTACATTTTACAGTTGAACCCGGTTAATGTCCTAGGCCTAGGGGTTTGCCAAAAAGCATTGAGATAACCGATGATCGAGATAAACGAAAACCAATATGGCGTCAATATAATAACATGTGCTTGGAATTTCGTTATGTACATGATGTGCGTTAATAAATGAGAATGTACATGCACATATTTTTTAATTGTTTTTTTAAAACAACAGCGTTTTTTTTAATTGTTTTTTTAAAACAACAGCGTTGCCGCGATTTGTTTGATGAAGCGATCTGAATGCCATAAAAATATACACGTGTTTGTTAACAACAAAAGGCATATGTACACAAACTAACAGCAGAGATTTACCAGTATACAATACAAATCACCATCGATTCTTGATACAAACCTTTATTATATTCTCCAACATTGCAAACGCAAAGATCGGCAAAGATCATTTACAAAATCGCAAAAAAAAATGTGCAGGGTGTAGTTCGTTTTTACAAAAAGCTTACCAGTGTCAAAATGAAATTTGGAGTCATTTTCCTCTGACGGCTCTGAAAAGTATTGTAAACAGAATAGCTACATGTTATCCTTCAGACAAGATCAACAAGTGTGAGTGAACTGTAAATGTAAATTAAAAAAATGAGAGACCTATTCTTGTAAATAGTATCTTCATTCCCAGTATGTATGAAACTTACAGTGTCAACACCTGGCAATATTGGATATATATATATATTACTGAAGTTAACACCCAATATAAGGATTCTTTCACTCCTGTATTTTCGAGAAATAAATAATTATTTTTAATTATGCAAAAGTTATTTATTTGTTGTTTGCTATTTCTTCTTGCTGAGTTTAAGTGTTTCAAACAACCAACAAACAGAAGGATTAGCCATTCCATTAATTTTATCTGTTCTATTAGCATCTTCAGAAATTGGTTAGTTGTAGGTATAGTAGGGTAGCATAATTGGCTGTCAAAACATACTGTACTCTGTCCTACATCAGCATAAGCAGATTATGATGTAACAATGCACTGCTAAGATGGGGTTGTCAATACAAACAAAGGATCATTTGTGTACTGATTGATTCCAATGCATTACTTAATTAAGTTTGTAGCTTCCTTTGGTTCTCCTTTTTATTTATCCAGTGAAAAGCCACTTTTTCCACAATTTTTTGAACAAATTTAATAGCCACAAAGTCTGTCGCCAGATGGGACATTTTTGTCACCAACAAGTTAAAAAATCGATGGCGATTGGTCATGGGGATAACCGACATTAATTGGCAAATTTGGTTCTCTTTTGTGCTCGAGATATTAGGGTTCAGCATCATAAAAGAATTGACATAACCGATGAGAAAATGCTAAGACTAAGAGAGAATTTGGCAGAACCACTACAAAACCATAGATTTAATAGGGTTGGTGAGGTAACCGAGGTCGAGATAAGTGGGTTCAACTGTATCTAGTTTTACATGATGCCTTTCTTTTGTTTGTATCACACAGCCTATATCATATTATGGTGCAGCTAAATGCTGACATTCGCAGTCGCTCATTTACAGATATGACAATATAAATACATCTGTGTGAAGCTATATATGAAAGATTTGAGAATAAATATGTATATGTTTTAAATTGTCATTTAAGTTTTATTCGTAAATTGTTTAGAGTTTATGGAAAATTGTCAACTTTTAAGTCCCATTCCTAGCAACTGATTATAAATAAGTAGGCAACTCTAATCAGTGTGCTGCCCAGTGAAACCATCCAGTTGATTTTCTGATCCTGGCAGATGCACTGCCTGCTCTCAGTAATCTTCTTGTCAACATTCATTTGGTGCATGTCACTGATTTCAATGTGGTTTATAGTGATAGATGTTGATGATAGGCTGTATTGACTTGCATGTCAATTTTACTTTTCATGGCACTAAGCAACCTTCCTCTGCTTTGCTATAAAGCACCAAAGTAAAGCACTGATATATATTAGCTGAATATTTTCCTGTAATAATAAACTTTATTTAATCTTCACAGAGCCTATATCAAAAAGGGTATTTAAATTTTTTAAAAACATTATGAAGAAGTAACAATGATAGTACACAGTAGAAAACGAAGCACTTTTGACATGGGTTCCTGATACATTTTAGTGTATCCCCCAGGGGTGTAAAATTGAAGTTTAATAGAAACAACTTTGGTATCAGAACTGGGGATCAAATTGAAATTGGAGGGGAGGGGGCAAAAATGAACTGACAAATCTTTATCTGACCCACACTTTTTCAAATTGAAATAGGATATTGCAACTTGTTCAAAATATATACTCTCTCCTCTATGTCTGTCTGTCTGTCTCTTTCTCAAAATACAAATTAACCAAAATACACAATTAACACACAAATGCATTTATTAGTTTATTTTCCTTCTAGTTTACATTCTTACTTTTAAGAGTCTCTTTATAATCTTTTTGTAGCAATATTATAGACCAACACATTACCTATAAGCCAATACAAAAAGCTAAATAAATCTTTTTATCCAAATTACATTTAATTTTCTGCCTGTGATAATGTGTACTATCATTGGTTTCCTTGTACTTCATCCTAAAACACATTTATCAAAAAATCAAATAGGCTGATGATTCATCTCTTTAATAAGTTTGATTTAAACTTTTAGATCTTTCTTTAATTGCAGCAAAGTTAATGACCAGAAAAATCTGCAGTGACCGCTTGACTTAGTAATCCAAATAATGGATTTGTTTCAACAAATTTACTGATATCTTTGTTGTTAAAGGATGTCTTGTGTGATAATGTGTTCTACAAATATCTTGTGGTGAACAAGGGCAGGCTTTTTAAAATTATTTAACCCTGTCATGAAAGGATTAATCACTTTTGGAGTCTATGCAATTGTGTGATCAGAAGTTACACCAGTAAGCACAATCAACATGCAGTGTCAATGGAATTATTTTCTCCATTTTTCATTAAAGTTTTATCCACAGCTAGACTTTTGTGTTCTGCTTTTTTCACTTTGGTGGCTAATGAATCTTAGTGCATGCCATTTTAATCTGCAGATCACTTTCTAGTGCAGCAAGCTTGAGGTTGAACATCTGAACACATCTTACTGAACTCAATGGAAATCATGTGATAGCTCAGAGTGCAATGCAGGGAGCATATGAAACAGGGAACCAAATTATATGCTCAAAGTGTACATGATGCTCTTTCTCATCCAAAGCATTGGATATTAAATAAATCCTGATTGCATTTTGCACATCCTTTGAGAAAAAAATGCACAGCAACAAAACGTGTGCATCAATTATTTTTCCAGTGTGTGTCCCTGGTGCACAAATGTGTGTAATGGGAAACACTGATCTTAGCTATATAATATGAAATCAGCAAGAATTTTTTGTTTGTATTGATTGAACAAAATACAACTAGCATTTCTTTTTCTATATTAGCATTTCTTTTTCTATAATAACCCATTCTATCCTGATTGCGCCTCTGGTCGTAGACTCCCATTTTATCCGGAATACACTTTCAGTCGTATTTTCACTAGGTGTTTATGTAGCATTTAGAAACACGTGTTATACATCACAAATACTTGTGTACTTCTTCACCGACAAAAGGAAATGGTTAAAGCATGCATGCGCAGAAAAATTTGAAGAAAAAAATGTTAAAAACGAAACAGCTGATTTGAAAATCAATTGATAAAATGATGGACAAAATCTCAGATGTGAACATGGATATTTATAGCGAAGGTAGTGACATTGAAGTTGAAGATTTCGATGATTATGAAGATAATATTGACTTAATTGATGGTTAAGATGTAAATGAATTTGATGAAAGAAATGGTGCATGACTGCATCCACTTTTCGATTCAGACAATTATGCTAACTTTAAAGGATTTAAATATGATTATGTCCGGGGTAAGTTTTCTCCTCGGTTGCATCCAGGATTTAAATTGATTGAAGGGCAAATGTTCAACACCCAGAAGAATACTGACCTAGTGATGATGTGGACAAAACTTTTAATGATTCAGTTAAAAGATTTGCAGGATTAATTTGTGGACAAGTTTTTTTCCGAGAAACTGCAGGCTGAAGTACATGTTCTAGATTGTCTAGATTCTAGGTGTCCAATATGGCCACCTTGGCAGCCATTTTAAATATCCTATCACAACTATTCCTGAAGGACTCGAAGTATTCATTCAGTTCCCATAGTAAACTTATGCAAGCACCATGATATTAAAAATTCAATAACTTTGAATTTGTTGAGTGCTCATGATTAATAAGTGAGACCTGGATGACAGCTTTTTTGTACAGAAAAGGATACTATTAGCATTTTCTGGACCTACAAGTTTTTGAAACGTTTTTTCAATTCTGTATCAAAGAGTCAGGTGTTAATTTCAGTAATGAGGGTTCCAAATGTAAGACCATTAAAGGATTGAAATTTCATCATTAAAACAGTCTATTTTTTTACTTACCACTAGGATAAGCTCTCAAGATACTTTTCTCTAAAACATAACTTACATTTTCAATCAACGTCTCTGGTGACCTAGTGGTTAGAGTGTCTGCCTCAGATGCGGGAGGTCGTGGGTTTGATCCCTGTTCGAGTCATTCCAAGGACTTTAAAAAATGGTACTAACTTGTTGTTAAGACTAGTCTGCCTGGTGTCAGGATAATGTGACTGGGTGGGACATCATGCTACATGTCTGCGGCATGATGCCCCAATGCTAGACATCACTATAAACTGCCACAATGCAGACATTGTAGCGATATGACTGAAAAATTGTTAAAGCTATGTTAAAAATCATAATCACATCACATTATCAATCCTGGCCACAAAAACCATATATATAAAAAAAAACATAAATATATATATATATATATATATATATATATATATATATATATATATATATATATATATATATATATATATATATATATATATCCAGACTGGTTCCCATTTTTTCATACAGTTAGTACTATGTGTCCTAAATGGATAGTTGTATTGGCATGTGGCTTTCACTAAAAGACTTATGTTAAGCAGTTCCTAAGTAATACTTGTGCAAATCTGACATTCAGGACGCCCTCTTTTACAGCCAGCTTAAAAATCTTATTTTCACAACTATTCTTGAACGCAAAGACATATTGACATGGGGTTTTTGCTAGAAGACTTCTTATGATATCCAGTTTATCATAAAGGTAAACTGATACTGAAATTATCGACATCACAGCAATCAGCTTGAAAGTAATATTATTTTGACTCTTCAAGTTGGATGGTTATGTCAATATGGCGTTTACATCAGGAGACTTTTTGTGATAACTAGTTGGTCTTAAAAACAATGGTGCAAATCATACAAACTATATGGCTGCTTTTGATGACCATTACAAATCTTGTTGTCACTGCTCCCCATGCATTTATGATCATTATGACATTGGGTTTTCACTTAAACACTTCTGATGATGTTCACTGTCTGAAATAAAAATAGTACCAAGCTGTCATCCAATACTTATATATGTAACACAGCAGCTTTTTGAAAATCTCATTTGTATTTTATTTTTTTGCTGAAGAATATCGGTGATGGTTTGAAGATATTTAAAAGGAAGAACTAGTCCTGAATTCTTGGATATTTGTTTTCCCCAGTAGACTGTCAGTTCCTTTAAGACAATTTGTGGGGGGGTCTTGTGTCAATTTAAAGAAAACTAAACAGATCAGAATGATTGTGTAGCTTATAAGAATAACATCTCTAAGCAGTATACATGTAATTTTGCTTTTTTTTCTCAACTCATAAAATTATGCAAGTACATGTGTAAAAAATTAATAATTTGAACCCAATTCAATTGATAAAGTATTTTATTATTGACTACAAATGATATTTAGGGCATCTTCATGTTTTGTTCATTATCTTATAGTGTTTTTTGTTTCATCAATTTGGCTCATGTACCTGATGGCCATTTCCCAAAATATGTAGTTTGAGGTTGTGCTTGAAGACAGTTTATCTGCTCCAAATGTAATGAAGATAGGCTAAGGATGATGTTGATGGCCTGATCAAGATGTGTATCATCGCTGTACAAGCACTGCAACCTGTATCACTCTTTACACATACACTTTCTTGCTAGTGTATACTTTCCTTTTCATCCCTGGCATCCCAGTCTTCATGCATGTTGAATGAGTTATCTTAATTTAAAAATTGTTTTGATGATCTCCTCAATATCCTGTAAATTATCCTGAAATTAATGTTACTCTGTGATGACAAAAGTAAACAAAGTACACCGCTATGAAGAAATATTTCATCATAGTTAATCATAGCACGATTATTGAGTATTCAACACTAACATGCCAACCCACCCACCACTTATGCCTATGTACGTCGATCCGTTTGTTTTGTTGTTTGTTATAGGTCCCTCGATAACTCGTGCCCTCACTTATAACGTGGGCAATGTTTTTGGACCCCCGTTGTGCGTGAGTTATTGAGGAAGTGGTGTACATTGGAGATCTGTAATTAACAAGAGTCAGGACCTGAAATGCATGATTCCAATATGCACAAATAAATAAATCAATATTTTTTCCCATTTGCACATGCACAGGTAAAATATCCATTGTAAAACTTTTTATACACATAAGCACCTGGCTAAGCAAAATGTCTCCAAAAAAGATGTATTTGGATGCATTCAAAAGTTAATTGCCAGAGATAATTTTCATTTGTCTATTGTGGAATATCAGGATAAAATTTTGGGGCATATATGTAGTTTGATTCCTATATTTGGTAGTTTTGTTTTACCTCATGATATTCAGATATTGAAATAGCTGCTTTGGTATACCTGCAGCTACTTTTATCTGTTCATATAGGAGTTTTTATTGCTTTTGCCATTGGCCTACTTGTCTGGGCAGTGTTAAACTTGTCCAGTACTTCAGCAGGGGCATGCTTGTGTATCAGAGGCCATCTGATTATCCCAGTAACACAGGGTTAGTGACTTTCAGGGTTATCCACCTGCTGTGCCTTGACATAGATGAAAATGATACCCATCATTTCCATCAAGTAAACTTGCCACAGTAGTTGAGTACTCCTCTTTGCTGTAGGGCTTGTATCAGGGCCAGCTCTCATACCTGGTAACTTTAAATTAACTGATTAATGGAATCCACTATATATGCTCTGAATCTATATTAAATACCTGACCTCATTGAAGATTATACAGTTTGCTCAATTACCATTTTGTGAAGTTCCCAGATTTTCATTTTATCACACTTCTTTTACCTCAGCTACTTTTAGCACAAAAAAATATTTGCCTGTCGTTATGAGTTGTAGCTGCATAGGTGGATTCAGAGTTGATAACGGTAAACTGATTTAATCTGCAATAAGAATGGATTAAAATATCCAGTAATAAAAGTTTTCATTATGAAAATGGATGAATTAATATTACAGTTTACATTGGACATTATATCCTAAGGGATATGATTAGCAAGCAATGGAATCTGCAGATTGCTTTTTATTAAAAAAATCTCAAGATTGCACACTTTCAAGATTATTATGAAAAAAGGTTTTAAGATGTGTTTTGTGTGACTTACAGGTAATTAAATAAACAAAGCTTTA
The DNA here is from genome assembly GCA_016746295.1 of Potamilus streckersoni. Classification (NCBI taxonomy): domain Eukaryota; kingdom Metazoa; phylum Mollusca; class Bivalvia; order Unionida; family Unionidae; genus Potamilus; species Potamilus streckersoni. The sequence goes on from JAEAOA010002242.1 coordinate 848,940, forward strand.
TTTATTCAGAATGTATCCCCAATTTACCTGTTTTAGTCAAAATTTGAGCATTATGATGCAGTCCATGAAGAAATGGTTCATTGGCTAATCTTGTCACTTGAGTATGAATATTATTTTGTGACCTTAAATCAGCCATTAGTAATAATGTAGGAAAAATAAGGAATCTTTCTGACTGTTAATGCAAGTTTTTAGAGCGGTAAAGTATTCAAAATTTGGAAATTAAGTCAATCTTTAATAAGAATGTGATATAACATTTTGCTTTCAGTTGAGTTAATCAATATTATCCATAACATTTTTTAAAAAAGTGTCATACATGCCACAGATCTGTGACTATATTTTCTACACATGACCTATAGAGCAGCTTTTGGGATTGGTCTGTTGTCTGCTTGTTGTATGTTGCCCATTCTTTTGTTGCATAAGTTTGATATCACTACTTGGCTTGAAGAATTGCCCTGCACATACATTCATTCCATTGTCTACTTGGTCCTAGAAGATGATGGTTCTGCTGGCACAACCAGTATAGCCATCTTGAAAATCTTTTTGTTGTTACTCCTAAGTAAATGGTGGTACCAACTTGGGGGTTTTTAATAAAAAAAAAACTTCTAATGAAGTCTGGTTGGTCCTAAATGAAAATAGTGCCGATCTGAAATATAATTTGGCCACCACTGCTGCCCAGCATGAAAAATATTTAATTAAAAATATAGAATTTCTTCTCCTGAAATGATGGTCATATCAGCAATGAGTTTTCACTGAAAAGACTTATGATGTCTTGTCGGTCCTAAATGAAAATGGTGCCGATCTAGCATGGACACTATGGATTTTACAATTCTTTTTATAGTTAGTCCTGAGGGGATAGTCATGTGAAAATGGGATTTTTGCTAAAGGACTTGATGCAGTGTCCAGTTGGTCTTAAATAAAGCGCTGATCTGATATTCAACATGGTAATTTGGCAGTGAGGCTTTGTGCTAAAAATACTTTACTGATGTGCATTCACTGCTTAAGTTTAATGTCGATTTCAGCTAAAGGAAATTACCAAGAATTGCTGAAAGTACTCAAATATTTCTCTTTGTTTAGAAACAAGGAAAACTCCTTAGTCATGTGGCACAGCAAACTCTGCTCAACTCTGCAAATCAGTGGTGGATTTGAATCATTGCATATAGCAGAGATTGCAAATCAATAATGATCAATTAGATTTTTGTTAACCCAGATTTTCAAAGAACTGTTTAATCTTTTGCATTTAATCAAGAGAAATATACTCTCCAAGAACACATTTCATGATGGAGTTTGCATTGATAATGGCAAGATGGAAATGGGATGGTTGACAGGTTATCATATTTAAAAAATGTGTTGTGCTTTGCTGGCATAGAATATTTGCAATGGATAAAAGTGAGCTAACCCTTTCTATTTTCGATATTAAGGGATACAAAGAATAGATAATATAATAATTTTGGTCCATGCATAGCTTGACATTGATCATAATACATGGATAAATGTGTATGAATTTAGATTTACAGAATATAATACATAAAATTTAACATGCAATATGCTGATCAGTAGTCTAAAATTGATTTTCATATTCAATCATAGCTAAAACTAAGCATTAATAGTATTGGATTTACTGTATGTTTTAGTTATGAATTTGAGTCTGGTAGATGGCTGTACTGAATGAGGGAATTTGTCTGCTATAAATCATGTCACTGCAGTGCTTCAAATGTCCCAGACCCAAAAAGGACAGAAATTATGATAAAAACTAATGTGAATTTGACCTTCCTTGACCACTGGAAAAGGCCAGGCCATGTGATGATTGTGGTGAGAAGAGTTAATTTATGTTTTGTTATTTATGTATGGCATACTGACCTGTCAATCATCAAGACCCTGATTCCCTGAGCCTGGTACAAAGCTGAGTTTACAAGTTATTAACCTGGATCAAATGAGTTCAAATGGACCAAAACTAGTTGATTTGTGTCCTGACCAGACCAGTGCCCACTTGGAGAAAGCTAGCATTTAACACCATATCCTAGATGAAAACCAAGTTTAAGTTCATATCAGGTTGAGCAATCAGTCAAGTTCTGTCTGACCTATCCCACCCTGTGTTGGGTATTTGACAACAAAAATGACATAATATCTAAAATGGGTGTCTGGAAAGTAAGAGGACTCTGGACTATCAGACAAGTGAATTGTAGCATTTGGTGCTATTGGAGGCATATATAATGAATTTAAGGTTGTTTTCCCATCTGTTTCACTGAACTAGCTTTGAGTGGTAAATGTGTTTAGTTTTATTTGAATTTTATTACATCTTTTATTTTGAGAACATTTAGACTATCATCATTTGTAATTTCCATTACTCTGAACATAAATGCTTTAACAATGCTATATTTTCAGCAATATTGCATAGTTTATATCAGTGACTAGTTTTGATCATATAATTGTTAATGGTCACAAGATATAAGGAGAGTTATGTAGGTGGGTGGTATTCAGGTATTCAAGCCCCTTGTGCATGTTTAGTATTGGCCTCCACTGTCATATTTCAATTGGTTCCTTCACCTTCCTTTTCAAATGTTGTCCTATGATGTTATGCCTGATTAGGAATGATAATGCCCCATATTGCTAGTGTTCATAGGACCAATGACTCTCTAATTATAGGTTTCCTGATCTTTGTTTCTAACACCACCTGTTTCCCTGAGATAGTCATTCTCACAATCATTACACAATTGTTACATTTGATGTTATGAACTATAACATCTTCTGTTTTGACCTTTACATCTGTAAGTTCTTATCTTAAAGAGCTGTATGGTTTGTGATATACATTGATTCCATATTTTAATACTCTATGACTGCTGATGTTCCATGGATATATGGCATACTGATGTTGGTTCTATGTAGGCCACTCCTAGTGATAGCCCTTTACCCTTAGTGCAACTTTCATGTGCTCTACTTGTAACATTCTGTCTCATCTGTGACTAGTGAATTAGCTCAATGCATTAAAGATCTAAGTACTGGTCAGCATGGGTTGGATTTCTATACAATGTGAATTTGGTAGAGCCATCATCAGTTACATGTATGCACGTGTCCATCTACACCAGACTCCTGTATCACATGACCAGCTGCTTTCCACCAAGGCACTTCCTTTCCTCCACCAAACATATTTGCTGCTATGTATGATCTATCATATGCTAAAAATGGCATATAACTTCAAATAATCTTTCTTCCCCCGCCCCCATTTCTTTGGTTTGAGCAGATTGTTGAGATACAGATTAGTTCATTATGATAATTCAACAGATTTGAAGATTTATGGTGAACATTGTAACTAAAAGTAGAAATGTTGATGCTTATTTACTATAAGATAAGGTAGAAAAGCATATAAACAACTTTGTAAGCAAAAAAAGCCCACTTTGACAGAATTTGATTAGCATTGACAGAAAGCATACAGACGTCGATGTCTTTCAGTGTTAGAAAATGTTGCTGATGTGCCATATAATATGACTGAAGACATAAGTAGAGAAGAACCTTTAAACAGTTCTCATTGCCTATGCAGTCAACAGCATTTCTATAATTTTCTACTGAAAGCATACTACTAGCTCCGTTTTTTTGGTCGAGCTGCATTTGAAGCCGATATGAACCAGGTAGATATGAATCAGGTGTGTATAAGGCACAGTGACAGTGGAGCCTCTTGTTTAAGGGGAGGGATTGACTAGCAAAGTTAAGTTTGTAACTCTTTTTTTAATTTAAAAAAAAACAAATATACAAAGCTAATAATGAAATGAGATTATGACCATCTTAATTTCATTACAAATAGTTGTACTGGTCAGTTGTCTTTTCACTGTAGTCTTTTATGGCTGTTTTGAATTCAGTTATTTTCTTTCTATCTCCAGAATCGTGAGCTACAGATCATGAGAAAACTTGAACACTGCAATATTGTGAAACTGAGATACTTCTTCTACTCAGCTGGTGAAAAGGTAAGAAAGCATGAACACATGCAGCAGTTTCACTATTAATGCAATTAGGTCGTATCACTTTGTAATGACAAATCAACACCTTTATAATCTTTAGAAGAAGAATGGGAGCATAAAAATATAATACAGTATGCCTAGAATGCTTATTGTAAAATTCTAGTTTATGATCATTCAGTTAAAGTTATGCATGTAGTCTTGTTAAAATGGGTGTTAAATATTTTCAGTATATTTTGTGTTCATATTCTGATTCAAATCTTTGTATTTTGACCTTTGTGATAGCTGCAGAACTAGGTTAATTTATAATTGTCCTTTGTTCATATGTTGACAAAAGTACACAGGACTGTTAAATTTGCCTTGAGCACTAAGGCTTTCCCAGCAGATCTGTGACTTAATCTCTTTAAAAACAGAAGTCCAGCTTATTTTCAACCATTGTTTATTGACACCTGGATGTCACATAAAGGATTGGTAGCAGCTTGTCCTATAAACTTTATGCAATTTGTTGCACTACAGCTCAAAAGAGATAGCTGCTTATTTGCATAATGAGCTACAAGCAAGGTTCAGTCAAATTATTTTGGTGTCATCAGATTTAAAAGCAAGTTCAGTGTTATCAGTATCTATGAGTGAATTATAACATTTACTTTTGCATTAGAGACATCCAGGAAAAGGAAAGCTTATTTAGTGAATAGGATTGTGATTTTGAGGGATTCACAGAGGAGTATGTTTAAGTGGCTATAGCTGTGCTGAAGGGACATTTTAACTCATTTAACAATATACAGACTGGATCAAAATTGACAAGGACTGCCCCGCCATTAATTTGACTGATGCTGACATTGCCTAGTTCTTCTTTGGCTCCAAATTAGAAAACTTTTATCCTGATCAACAGGAAGTATGATCTACTATTAGAGTGACCAGGAGGTCCTGATGGATACTACTGTTTCCGAAACAATATTTGCATTCAAGAAAGGACTGATGTAGCTAGACATTTTTGACATTGATACCTTGACAATTATGCAGCTGAGAACTGAGGACTTTGTTGGGAATAAAGTGAGGAATTGTCTGGTCTTGTTCAGCTTAAAGTCAAAACATACTTCACAGTAGGAAATGTACATCATTTCAGTGAACATTGTTTATTCTATCTGGATTATTACTATTTGTGAATAAATGTACTTGTTTCAGATATTATTAGATTTTAAATGGATTACGTGTCTGCAGTATTGTCTTCTTTTTTTTTTTCTTTCTGCTGTTCCATGTTTTGGAATTGCTAAAAGTGTGCTGAATATGATGTGACATCACTTTGTCGCTAATGATATGTAATTGTAAACAAGATATTTTATTGATAAAAATGACTTAACGTTGCTCAGTGCTTTTTTTTTTTACAGATGTTCAAATATGAAATTGCACAGTGGGTGTATAAGTTGTCAATATGCATTGTGATCTCTTCATTTAAAAAATATAGCTTTTAACGTCATAATGCATTGGCCTCAAGTGCAGCCTGAAAGATGGGAGGAAGTGATGGTTTTGTTTTAACATTTTAAACCAATTTTAATTTTTTTTATTGTTATTCACTATCTGATCTATCATATGTGAGACAGTATGGATTGAAAAGAAAGCAGCTGTAACTTGGTTTTTATATTTTTATTTACTTTTTTTAATAATGTATTATCCGACACAATTGAATGTGTCATTACCATGCAGCGAAAAATAAAACAACATAATTTTCATGAACTAGCAGTACTAATATATATTTGACTGGTGTTTTGTTCACACACACATACATACATACAACACAAGTACATAATCTTCACTATACTGCTGTACAGTACATAATGCTGTAGGCAGTTATGTACCACAACTACATCATTATAATGGGATAGTTGTAGTTCAGATGATTTATAGTGAAAGCTATGATTATTTTTTGTTCAGATTTTATTGTTAAGACTAAGTTTGGAATCAAAAGTTCAAAAAATACCCTATCAAATTTTACAAGAAAAAAACTTCATTTAAAAGCCAGGGAGCTTTTGTGTGGGTGTGTGTGTGTGTGTGTGTGTGTGTGTTTTTTCTTAGGTACTGTTGTCATAAGATTTAATAATTTCTTCCCTTAAAATTCATGTTTGGAAACATACTATAGAATATAGAATGCTATTTCCATGTATATTTTATGATTACTAAAAGTCTTGACTAGGAGAAAATAGCATCATCTCTAAAAGTGTTGTCTTTCAATAATATATTGCTCCATGTTCACACCATGTGACATCAGATTGTTTCATGTCTCCACATGAAATATTACATCTATTTATTTTTATTTCTGTTAGGGTAGAGACATTTGGCACACTCACAACACCCATTAATGAACAGTGTCAGAGATTTGTTCCCTTGGAGAAGGCAGTAATGGGATAATTTTCGAAAGGAAATATCTTACTCAAAAACTTTGTTTTATGATTTTGATATTAGACTAATGCACTTCTTGTCTTGGTTTGCTTTCAGAAAGATGAAGTTTACTTGAACCTTGTCCTGGAGTATGTTCCAGAAACTGTGTACAGAGTTGCCAGGCAGTATAGTAAATCCAAGCAAACTATACCAATACTTTACATTAAGGTAAGATGAACACATCCATAAATTTTTAAAGGAAATCATTTTAACAGGTTTCATTAGAAGCCAGCAGCTGGAATTTTTTTCACTGCTTCACATTCAAGAATTTCAGTGAAGTTTATTTTAAAATTTTGTCCTGCATCGCCAGTTTCATCAGGGAATATTCATCGTTGTAAGATTAACATCTTTTTTCATTCCTTGCCTTTGGTCGCAGACTAGAAGATTTTTTTTCCTTTATCTGATTTGGCATTCGTGAAATTGTCTGCCTGACACATGAGCCATTACATGTTATTTGAGTCGAAAATGTTTCTTTTTCCTTCGTATCACACCTTAGATGGCTCCGCTGGCCATATGGTTGGAACGTCTTCCTTGATTGCAGGAGGTCACAGGTGCACAACGAGGCCGAGACTTATAAAAATGGTACTAACAGGTACCTCAAAATGTGCACACACATCACACTGCAGACATCATAGCAATATGACTTAAAGCTACGTTAAAAATCCCAATCACACGCACACATAAAATCACAGAGTGATGATCACGTGCCAGTAATGAAGTGAGGCAAATGTTTGACTTTTAGCTAAATACAAATAAAAGGTGTTTTAACAAGTTCCACATTTTTGTCTGTAAATCATACTATATAGAGGTGATATCATAATATATAGCAAGATAAGCTAGCTGACACTTAATGAATACATGACATAAATAATACCAGTGATGATTGACATCTTGCTTTCTGTTTAAGTAAGATAAAGCAGGTGATAAACGTAATTCAACACATTGTGCGGTACATGAGACACTGAAAATGTGCCTAATTCCCTCAGTTCTCTTAAAAACAAATCTGTTAGGTTTTTTTTTTTTTTTAAATTTAAATTTCAGCATACATTGTTATAAAGTACACCTAATGTATCTTCTGCCATGGACTTTGCCCATATCAGAATACATACCCTTTTCAAGATTAGTTATTTTTGTTGAGTTTTCTTTATGCATTAATATGAAGCCTCTTTTTTGTAATGCTTGTCCCTTTATCTTATAATATCTACTGTTGCACAAGCTTGTTATTGCTAATCATAACTCACTGGAGGGATGCCATGAAATTTTACACACTTATAGTTTGGTACTGAATGAAAATTGTAATGGTTATACATCCAGTATGGTCATCATAGAAAACCATAATGAAAATCCTTTTGCCTCTCTAGAATGGATGGTCCTGTTAATATAGCATACTCACAAATACTTCTTGTGATGTATGATTGGTGCTAAATGAAAACTGTGCTAATCTGACATTCATTATGGCCACCAAGTCAGTCATCTTTAAAATCTCATTGCACCTCCAGAACACTACACCTAAATGGAAAGCCATATCAGCTCGGGGGTTTTTCACCAGATTTCTTTCAGGTCGACCTTAAAGAAAGTAATGCTTGCTGGACATCCAGTATGGCATCTGCAGCATACATTTGAAAATCTTGTTGCAACTATTCCAACCAAATTTATGGTCAAGTCACTTTGGATTTATGCTTAAGACTTGTGATGATGACCATTTGGTCCTAAATGAGAATCAGGGTATCCACGCTACTGAGAAATCGGGGGAGAAAAGTGGGAGAAATGATGATTTTTTTTTCCCAGCCGTGATAAGCCCTTGAATTTAGCAAATATTGATGAAAGTTGGGGGGTAAACCTGGGAAATTTCCGTCACCAATTGACACCCGAAACAATGACGTAATTGAGTTGTAATTAAACTTATCAGCAGTTAAATTTATCAACTTCTAACCAGAATATTCAGAGGATGCGTTGTGCGTTTGCAGTAATAAACATGATGAGATTCATCCAGTAGACTTTTATTTTCAAAATCGGCTCGATATCCGTATCATTCCTTGCAAGTCAAGAATTTTAAGAAGCCAACATGGTGGTGGCAAAGTGTAGCCTCTTACTGGATGGCTTGGCATACTTTAAATGTTGTTAGCGCGAGTGATACATGCATGAAATTGATATGAAAATTACATATTTTCTCAGAAATTGTGAGTATTAAAATAGTTATTTTCTTTAATCTGCAGAAAGACAAGATAATACAATGGCATTGATGAATTGTGACCTGGTGTTTACAATTTGTATTGCTAGTCACACAAGAACAAAAATCTAACAGCGCACATTTCAAATGTTGTAGAGACAGAAAAAATTTATTAATGAAAGCTGTATAATAGTTGTAATAAAAATACAAAAATTAAAGAATACAACATTTTCCATATTTATATATTCCTATAATTTCTGGAATTTTGTTGTATCGAGTGTCTACCATATTGACATGTGCTCTCTGCTTGATAAAATAGACTGGCCATATTGCTGGTTTTTACAAACTTATCTGACTTTAATTTAATATAATTTAATAAAAATTTAATATAAATAAAGTACAATAACATTAAAAAGGAGTTTGTTGTTGATATTACATGACTTTTGGACTTAAGATGATGTCGTTTGAGATTTGTGAAGTCATGTGACTATTCATGAAAATGGCGAGAACAGGTTCAGGTTTCATCTATGGTGTAATTTTGTCTAGTCTGTCAACAGATTAAAGACATAATGATTTTAATACTTGCCTTTTCTGAGAAAATAAATAATTTTAATATCAATTTCATACAGGTTTGAATTGATAAAATTTAAGTTTAAATTTTCTAGTCCCGATGATAAATGACTTCCATATGTAGCTAATGCACAGTGGTGGCAAATTTCAAATTTTTGATATGCAATTGTAATGGCCCCACACTCAACTTAAAAGTCCAAATATGAAAACGGGGTGGGAATATTCAGAGGAAACCCAGATTAGAAACATGTTTTAAGCCAAATTTGTAGTCTGAATTTCAAAGCTGAAATGAGAACTTGTCATCCTTGGTATCATATATTAGAAAACAATACGAGCCCCAGTATCAAAACCGGCTTGGAGACTGGTTTAATGAATTACAAGATTACAAGTTGATTTTATAGAAAATTTAGTCCTTGTTTATACAGCAGTATATAAAATGTTTTTCATGTTGGATTTTTAACCAGATCATCTTGAAAAGATTAGGTTGTTTGAAAATCTTGTTTGTTTATGCAATTATTTTTCTTATTTTCATATTATTATGAATGATGTTCTGAGTAAAATAGTACATTAACAATGATTTTATTCATGAAAATAAGCTAATTATGCTTATTTTTGCTCTAGCATACATAATTTGCTATGAGGCATGTTTGGGTGAGTAGTGACCTTCATTATGGGGAAATTAGAAGTCTTAGAATATAGGAATAAAGTCAACTTAAATTGAAAAATGTTGCATTAAGTAAAAGAAATACATAGTGAAAATGTTTCATTTCATTTATTTGCAATGAAATTAAAAAATAAATGATAACAAAGCAAATTTGCTTTCTTCCATATCGAAGAATTAGTTAATATTTTACCCTTTGACCTGTGACTTTATTAACCTCACCGGTTATATCCCTTTTATAATTGTAATATTTATTGTTGACATCTCTGTAATAAATATGGCTAGTTTCATGTTCCTGTCTATCAGTATAACACTGGTTGCTATGTTGACAAAATGCAATGCGCATTTTTAAAATAGTTCAGCTTTTATCATAAGGAGGGGGGACTGTACCAGTTTAAGACTGACTTTTATCATAAGGAGGGGGGGACTGTACCAGTTTAAGACTGACTGTAATAAATGCTGTTCTGAGGGGGGAAATACAGGACAATTATTACAAAGGACTGTTTTGATGCTTGCGACTTAAATATTTCAGCCATACAATCAAAATTAAATCATACAATAATAATATCTATATACTCTTTATGGTGGCGCTCACCAGTTATTATGTACTTTTGAGAGAGTAATGAATGTAAGGTGAAGTTGTTTGCATTTTAAACATGCACAGTGGAGGGAATGTTGGCATACCTATATGCTACTTTCATGTAATGTGGATGAAATTTCTTTGGATATTGTACTTTTGGACATTTTAAATGATCTTAGGACACTGCTAAAATGACTGCTCCCTTGTGCTCCAAAAATCAAACCTAAATTTGTCTAAAGTACACTATTCTTGGCAGCTATTAAAATATGGAAAATGAATTTTGCCAAACTAGATAATACCAGCTTCTAGAAGTGCAATGACTGAATTACCAAATACATAAAATGTAAAAAATAGTTATCGGCTCTTTTTTTACAATTTACCTCTGAAGTTAGAGAAATGAAAATGAGCAAGTAGAGCTAGCACTTTTTTGAAAGGTGCACATCTGGAGTAAGGCCAAGCTGTATACTCTCTAACCCATATCACATTCATCAATCATACATCAAAATAAAGGGAATGAAAGGTTTTTTGAACAATACCTAAGATATACAAAGTCTCTTTTAAATAACCAGTATAACTATTGAGGAAACCCGGGGAAACTCTTTTTCTTTAAAATTTTAACCCTATGCTAAATACGAAACTGTAGAGCGCCACCCAATTTGCTAAAATAATCTTTTCCCATTTATTTATTAGCATAAAAATGCTTATTGACAAGCAGGTATCTTCCAAACCTTTTCCTTGACTGCCCAGAAAAATTTTCATTACATAGGATATATATTTAAGAATTAGATTTCATGTAAAGCAGATAGTTTGTCCCCATATAATTTAATATCTTTGTAATTATTTGTATAGTTGTTTTGTGACAGTCAGTGAAGGCGAAATGGGCATTAGCACCTTTGTCCATAGAAATTATTGCTGCTAACTAAGACCATGATCATTGTTTTTCCTGAAGTTTCTTGAGATAATTGCTTTTTCCTTTTCAGATTTATTTCTTTATCCCATCTTTATTAAACATTATTGGATGTATATGATTGTTCCAAGGAGATAAATGATTTAAAAAATTTTAGTTTCTCAAAGAATATTTCCTTGTCATCACTAACAGGTCAAAGTTACTGTAAGGAAATTATTTATAGTGATTATTGAATTTAATTAAGAAATTAAAACTAATTTAATTATGTAATATCCAGCTGGCTTCTACATTTGTTTTCATAATGCACATCACATGAATTACTGGCTTTTGGGGATGGGATCAAATGCATCATCCAAAGCTGTTGAAATGTGTTTATCATAGGATTGGTGGGTTGTTATTTTTAAAATTTTTTATTCTAAGTGATATGATATTATAATCCACTATTCCTTTGAGAACATGTGCAGAATGTATATTTTCCAGGTGTTTGTTAGCTTATGCGGTACCTCACTTTACCTTTAATTATCTACCTTTGTAAAACTCGTATTTTGCTCTTTTGTTGCTTCAACAATTTAAATGATTATGGGCATGAATTCATTAGATTTCATGCAAAATATAACCAGTACTTAACATCATTTGGGTTAATGCAAAAAATAATATTTACCATCCTTGGATTACGATGAGCGACTGATAGTAGAGTCCTGGAAGCTGATAGCAAATTACCACTTAGCCATTTAATATGTGTGTGCATGCACATATGTAAAAATGTGTGCTTAAATGCTGTACATACATACAGACATGCATCACTTTTGGAATTTCATCTTTCTGCACATTTTGCAGCATTGCTCGGAAATATTGGACTTTTCATTTATTTATTTTTTTTTTCAGTTATATATGTACCAGCTGTTTCGCAGCTTGGCATATATTCATTCACAAGGGGTATGTCACAGAGATATTAAGCCACAAAATTTGCTTCTTGACCCAGAAACTGGTGTTCTCAAACTTTGCGACTTTGGAAGGTAAGAGGTTGTTTAAAATCTTTTTTAAACTTTTTTTATCATTTATTTATTTATCATCGTGGAAATTGTAAAGATCATAATATGGCATGGGGGAAAAAACATAATGGCATTTAACTATTTAAGCAGGTGTCCCACCATATTGTTTTTTGTCCTGTAATGGAATGGCTTGCAAACCAATGATATTATTAGTTAGTGTAACATATTTTGTCGTTTTGTTTTTTGGTGGAAGGGTTGAGAGAATGATATGAATGTTTCTTGTTAAAAACAAATTCTTCTAACTTAACTCATACTATTTATACATCTTACATATATAGTTGAAGATTATTGAGAGCTAGTGTAATTGACTTATGAAATTAATTTAAAGGCCTGTTGAAAGAAGGAGCCAAAGAGACTTAATGCTTAGCATGCCTGACTCACAACCAGTATGGTGCAGATTTGAATGTGACCACCAAATTAGATAGCTTAGGATACCATTGTGTGACCTTGGCCAAGCCATGGTCTACATGATTTGTCTTCAGCAATTAAAAAAATGGCTATTTGTGTTGCTGTGCAATAAAATACCAAACCAAACCTGCTGAAGAATCAAAAAGTTCTGCCTTATGCTTTAAGGGACAGTTAAAATTGTCATTATAAATGGAATCTTGTGAATGTAGAAGAAAAAAATTTACCAGCCAAATTTAAATTGCCCAACTAATTATAAGAAGGACCTCCTTGTCTATCATGTATTATTAATGCTAACAGCAGCAAGTATAATTAGGCAGAATCTCAAGATCAGAATTGCTAGCACATATTGTGTCAACAAAGCTTATTTGGATTATTCATGAGATTTTTAATTTATTTTTTTGTCAGGCCTTTTAAACATGGTTCATACAAGCATCCTTGAATTTGGAAGGGTTGCATTGACAGATCCATAAATTTATTAATAAACTTCCTTGTTTCCAAAATGCATTGAATTTTTTTTGAAAGGAGTACAAAAGATAAAAATTTGATAATATATATCTTTTTTAAATTTTAGCATCTTTTTTCCAAAACAATTTAACAAATGAATGGGATGGAATAAAATTGGATGGATCAAATGACACATGGCACAGGTAGTTTGCCAACAGAGATTGAGACCCTTTAACATGAAAAAAGTAGTTTTGTTAAAAAAAATACATCTAGGTAGCATTTTAAATTTGTGTCAAAGTGTGTGACAAACAGCTCTCTTGGTCTACAAATTATGTTTAAAGCATAGGCCAGTTGAGATAACGATCCTACTCTTCCAAAAGCAACAACATTGATATCACTTATATTTTTTTGCAAGTTTTATAAAAGTTATTTGCGGTAAAGTAGCATCATTTTTAAAGTAGCATCATAGTTTGGTTTCTATGCAATGCATACTGGATTATTAAACCTTAATTTCTTGATTTTTTTTTTTTCAGTGCCAAAGTACTAGTAAGGGGAGAGCCAAATGTGTCTTACATTTGTTCAAGATATTATAGAGCTCCAGAGCTGATATTTGGTGCTACAGACTACACATGTCAAATTGGTAGGTGGCAAATGTGTTGTACATATACTGTAGACTAGAATCTGGAAGCCAGTTCAATGCACCAGAATTAACTGTCTCAAAGCCTTGTCTGTCCATAAATCTGGGCAGGTGTCTGTCTTCCCATTTGAGCTTTATTTCTACACTTGTGGTCATCAAACTGAAACTTGGATAACTGGGAACTACTTTACAGGATTTATTTCACATTGCTTCAGAAGAGTGTCAGAACTAATTACACTGCATAGTTGTATGACCTATCTAAGGTGGATGACATTCATTTCCATTTATCACTTTGTTACAAGTTTCATTTTTTCATAGTTATTCTAATTTTCCACTGTCTTTACCAAACCAAAATTTGCTATGGATGACATGCAGTTGTAATTACAAAGAATGCTATTGATTTCGGAGTGATAGTCTCAAAAAGATCTGTATAACTGTAACTGAAAGAAGCAAAACGTTTTCCACATAATAACTCGAGCTGTCCACCCTCTACAAATACCAAATTTTGTGGATGGCTTGCACTCTGGTAAAAAACAAAATGTCACTGCAACTAAAAAAATAAAAATTGTTTTCTGCCCAATAATAATTGTTCAGCATCACATTACTAAACATTTTTGGATGGCTTGCACCTAGATTAAGGAAAAATCCAATCAGTTTGGAAGTTAAAAGGTCAGTGGCCATGGTCATTAAGCTGGAAAAAAGAAAATTACTTTCTGTACAATAACATTAAATGTGTAGGTTTAACCCAACTATAACATGGTGACTGGGGTCTTTAGAATTTGATCATGTTATAGATCAAACCATGTTATAACCAGCCAAGTCTGTTAGCTGAAGAAACTGATGCATGTACCAAACAAGTGACTGCTAATATTAGGGTAATAAAAGCAGATGCAGAAAAATCATACTTTTGATTAAATGAAAACAAACCTGTCTGAAATACACTTGTATACATCTGTGTAGTACAATCCACAGTCCATAATGTACTGCAAATTTGAAAAGTCCATGAATTCAAGTATACAAAAGACATCTATTTATATTATTTTTTTTTTAAAAAAAGGCTTGTTCGATTGTCACTAAAATGTTTAGACTGATAGTAGCATGTAGCACATAGCAGTAAGTTGTTCATATGCTACATGTACATGTTCTTAAGTTGGCCTAGATTTTGATTAGCTGGAGACAGTGATCATATTGTTAGACTATCCAGAGGATGAGGATGTTCATAGGGATACAAAAATATGAACAAATTTAAAGATTTCACAAGTCTCCTTGTGAGATACCCCATCTTCAGTTAACTTTACAGCCAGATACCTTTGGTTTCAGAAGATTGGAAGCATAAACATTTTTGCTGTGAAAAGAAAACTTTAAAACACAATAAATGTATTCCAGTCACTTTGGAAGATACCATAGTCGGATTCCATTGCTTTTATTTAAGTTTGGTGCTGACTTTTCTTTGATGGAAGATTTGTTTTTAGTGAAGAATGTAGTTGGCTCTCTTTGATGATGCCATGGTTGATTTTTGTATACAATTGTATTTCATTACTATTACATTTAAATCTGCTTGAATGGCAATTAAATTTTGTTTTTTGGGGGGTGAATCTGGCAATGGCAGTTAAAATATATTTTGATATTGGCAACATTTTCCCATCATTTAATTAATTAGATTACTGTTTAAATCAAAGCTGAATAAAGTCAAGAATATATTGCACTTTTGCACAGTAGAAGTTATTTCAAAACACAAGTTTGTTCATTTTAATCCTGGTCATGCAGGTGTTTCCCATGCAGGGTTCATTGACACTAGCTAGAGATAGGTTACTTGTGTTTGTGCTCATCATAAATTGGTCCAAGATGATTGAGACAGATAACTACCAAAATAGAAAATAGGTATTAAAATCGTCAACCTCTGTAACGTTAATCACAGGTTGTAAAAAAATTTTCATGAACAGATCTGTTCTAAAAATTTCACTAGTGCTAATTGGTAGTATAATAATTTATTTTATTTATCAAAATTTGGTTGGAAAAGCCACTGAGTATTTAATCAAATGCAATATCTTAGTTATCGCTTTTCCTAATTGTTGGACATATTTGGGATGAAATTTATCAGGAAAAGTAAATATGAATAACAGCTTGCAGTGAAGATAGCCTTTATTGTTTAATACAAACCAACATGGATGCTGCCAAATGTAATGGTAAAACTGTTAAACTTAAGAGATTCAAGCAACTTGACCAAAGCTAATTATGCAGAAATAGCATTTGCATTGAAAACATATCTATCGGAACCAGATTGATCTGTTATTGGTAATGATGAACTAATTTTTTTGGATCTGTTAGTTTCAACCATTCCCAGCACTAGCATAAGAATAATTTAAACATATTGTGCAACGGAAGAATTATGGAAAATAGTATAACAATGACTGACAATGTGTTATATATATATATATATATATATATATATATATATATATATGTTTATGGGAAGCAAACATATATTTTAAGTCGTTTCATGAAATCCTTTCTGTTGGAAACTTTTTTATGAATAACTGGGAGATTAAGACTTCAGTTTTAGCTAATAAAAACTGATTTTAGCTGCCAAGCTGGGTCTGTGAATTTCAAACGATTTGCAAACTACTGCTGTGCTCTGATTTTACATAGTATTAATGAAAAGCTGAGATACTACAAAACAATCATTTTTCAGGAACGGTGTTGCAAATTCAGTAGGACGGGCCATGTTCAGCATGAAAACTAGCAGTAGTCATGTTTTGTGTTGTCTTTACACATATATGTGCTTCTTTACATCAAAGTATTTCAGGTGCTTTACCTCAACATGCATTACTTGTGTATCATCACTATTTCCTTTATTACCGTACAGTATTCATCATTTCAGATGTATGGTCTGCTGGCTGTGTCCTGGCAGAACTGTTGCTGGGGCAGCCAATTTTCCCCGGGGACAGTGGAGTAGACCAACTTGTGGAGATTATCAAGGTGTTGGGGACCCCAACACGTGAACAGATTCGAGAAATGAATCCAAACTACTCAGAATTTAAATTTCCGCTCATAAAGTCACACCCATGGTCAAAGGTATGGAAATATCAGAAATATGTTGAAATTTAACTTTGTACTCCATGTCATTTTGCCAATTAATGACCCTGAAGTATTATCAGGACTTGAAAATTCCACTTGTGCATAAATCCAATTATGAATGATAGTTAATGAGGTGAGTACCACTTTTTTAGGGTACATTTCTGGTTGGACATGTGTCATTTTAAGCAGTTTCAATATTAATGTACAGTTTAAGGTGAGTAGTGATTGATGCCAGGCAAGTAAAAGTGTCAAGTCATTTGCTTTCCAGAACAAGTAGCAACAGATGCATTTGTGAGACCTGATTATCCCTATTATGTTTGACCTCTTTGGTGGCCTAGTGGTGAGAATGTATGTTTTAGACACAGAAGGTCATGGGTTTGAACTCTGAGTCATACCAAAAACTTTTGAAAAATGGTACTAACAGCTGCCTCGCTAGGTATTTAGCATGAAGAGGTTAGTGTTAGGACTGGTTAGCCTCGTGTCAGGATAATGTGATTGTTTGGAACATCATCTTGATGTCTGTGGCATGATAACCCAGTGCTAGATATCACTGTAAACTGACACACTACAGACATTGTAGCATCTAACTGAAAATTTTAAATTCAAATCACATACACACACACACACACACACACACACACACACACACTCAGAACTTCCATCACTTTTTCATTTGGACTGGGGTAGAGTGAATAAATGGGGAAAACATAATCAGAGATTGTCTCTTTTTCAGACAGATTACCCAATTATAATATGTATGAGGAACATCTAATACTTATATATCCAGCCCAGCCAAACTAAAAATCACACTTTAACCACATCTGTTGGCTTCATTTTGCATTAAAAGTGCTTCAACATTGTCTGCTTACTGAGAGAGAAGTAAGACTTGAGTGGTATCCCTTTGAATAGATGATTTGTTGCCAAATTGTATCATTTGTCAGTTCTACTTCCACCCAAGGTCTGGTCAGTGTGCTATCTTACAGGTCTTGCAGATGCCTTTCATTTTCTGCCTTTTCACCAAATTTAGCCATTCTTGACAGTTTCCTTATCAGAAGGATGAATACTCCATTAGTTTTCTAACTGAATTTCACTCTTATTATCATTGTAGATGAATATTTTTCACTTCAATTGTTGATTTTATCACACAATTATCTAACTTGTCCCATTTTAATTATCTCCTCCATTGTTAATAATACTTGTTAATTAACTTTTTATTGCATTGCATTTCCAGTTAATTATTGATGCCTAGTAATTACAGTCAAACCCTGTTATGTCACCGGAATAGGGGTTTGCCAAAAACATTGAGATAACCGATGAGCGAGATAAACGAAAACTAATATGGCTTCAATATAATAACATGTGCTTGAAATTTCATTATGTACGTGATATGCGTTAATAAATGAGAATGTACATGCACATATTTTTGGATGTTTTTTTTTTTTTTTTTGCACAACAGCGTTTCCGCAGTTTGTTTGATGAAGTGATCGGCATGCTAAAAAATACACGTTTGTTAACAACAAAAAGCATATGTGCACCAACTAACAGCAGAGATATACCAGTATACAATGCAAACCATCATCGATTCTCGAGACAAACCTTTATTATATTCTCCAACATTGCAAACACAAAAATCGCTCACAAAATCAAAAACGTGCAGAGTATAGGTCGTTTTTACAAAACGCTAACCAGTGTCAAAATTAAATTCGCCAGTCATTTCACTCTGACAGCTCTGAAAAGTATCGTAAACAGAATAGTTACAGCATGTTATCCTTCAGACAAGATCAACAAGAGTGAGTGAATTGTCATTGGAGTGAACGACCATACGGAGAGTGATCACGTGCTACGTGAACTCAGCACATGTGCAGTTAACCAAGTACATGTAAATTAAAAAATCGAAAGACTATTCTTGCAAAATAGTATCTCCATTCCCACTAATGAAACTTACACGAGTCAACACCTGGCAATATTGGACCGTATATATTACTGTAGCATAAGTTAACACTCAATATAGGGATTCTTTCACTCCTGTATTTTGAGAAATAATTATTTTTAATTATGTAAAAGTTATTTATTTGTTTGCTATTTCTTCTTGCTGAGTTTAAGTGTCCGTAACAACCAACAAACGGAAGGATTATCCAGATATTCCATTAATTTTATCTATTATATTCGCATCTTCAGAAGTTGGTCAGTTGTAGTTATAGTACAGTAGCATAATTGACTGTCAAAACATACAGAACTCGGCTATATGTCAGCATAAGCAGATTATGATGTAACATTGCACTGCTAAGATGGGGTTGTCCATACAAAGAAAGGATCATTTGTGTACTATTTGATTCCAATGCATTACTTAAGTTTGTAGCTTCCTTCTATTCTCTCTTATTTATCCAGTCGATTGATTGTACAATTTAAATAACCAAAAGTCTGTTGCCAGATGGAACATTTTAATAGGGAAAAAAATCGCCGGCAATTGGTCATGGGGATCGAGATAAATGAGGTTAATTGGCAAATCTGGCCCTTTTTTGTGCTCGAGATATTAGGGTTCAGTGACATAAAAGAATCAACATAACCGATGAGACAATGCTAAGACAAAGAGAGAATTTGGTGGTTCCACTTCAAAAACGTCGACTTAATAGGGTTGGCAAGGTAACCGAGGTCAAGATAAGTGGGTTTGACTGTATATCATTTTTTTAATTTGTTAGCATCTTCTTTGCTGTAAGCCTAGTGCTGCACTGGACTGATTTTGCTTGTAGATAAGTTTCTTTTTTTCTTTTTTCTTTTTTTTGTCTTTCATGTGAGGTAGCAATGGACAGGATTAAATGTTGGACATATGAAAGATGCAAACTTGCCCCCCTTTCCCCAAAATAACTTGCTTCCATGACAAGTATGAACTGTTCAGATTATGCTTGTAAAATCTGTGCTCAAAGGTCAGAGAACAGATCGGCAACCATTTCTGCCAGTTTGCTTGTCCAGAAAGCACTCTTCAAAGGATGCAATGCCTTGCCACCAACACTGCCTCAGTCGCCAACTTCTTGATGCACATTTACTTGAGGCTGAGAAGTTGCAGGACTCTGAAAAGGTCTGGCATTCTTTGTCTCAGTAGGTCCCTACCCATGACCTTCTCATATCCTTACATGCCACCATTATGCATAGTGTCTGGCACTAAGTCTACCTACTTCCAGCCCTGGTCCTATTGCAAAATGCACAGTGCAACTGGTATCACAGTTGATGAACAAAGTGTAACACAATATCTTGTACTTCATCTCAATAAGTAACATAGATTGGCACCAGACATAACTATTACTTGTATTGGCCACATCATAATGGAGCAGTTTCATGATTTCAGACAACCAGCACTCATCCAGAACTTCTGACACCACTCAAGATTGACAATATTAGGTTGGTGTTTCTAAACAAGGATAGACTCCTGAACTTATCATCCTCATTGATGTTTTTTGTGAATGCAGTCATCGCTAGTTGTCTAGAAAACTCCTCTTTTTTTTTTCCTCTAGAGTATTACTTTACCAAGGTCCTTCTTAGTGAGCTTGGGTTAGGCTACTGAAGTAGAATTTTAGAACATGATGATTGTTTTTCTTTCTAATAATTACGTCAGTTCATTGACCTGTGTTATCCAATCTCGTATGTCGCATTAGACTTTAAACTGTTTTGCATAGTCAGAGACCAGAGCCAAGTCCAGTGTAAAGGTATATAATTTACAGATTTTCTCCAAGGATCACATAATCATATCCTAACCTGCATTCAGCATGACCTGTTTTGACCAAATTGGTTGATCTGAATTTGGCATTATGACCTTAATTTATGAATGGAAATTTATAAACGATTGTACCTGTGTACTTTACACATGCAGTGTAACCTCACACTTTAAAGTGCAATCTATTGTGTTAGAATACCAATAATAAGAATATTTTCATTAACCCCAGTGGGAAAAAAAAAACCTATTTTCAAAATATGGGAAATATAGATATCCATTACAGATAATAATGTTATTAATTTTGTAAAGGACTTGGAACTACTATTATGAATTATTAGATAGAAATGTTATAAATTAATATATCTTGTCTAAATAATTTAAAAACTTGAAATTAATTTCCTTAAGTTTTTCTATCATGTCAAATCTGTATAAATTTGTACAATTTTGTAAACATGTCTAAATTCTCCTGTATGTGCTCTAATTTACTGTCATCAGTTTATGTATTATTCCATTAAAATTGTCAAAAGTCACTACTGGCTACATTTTATGGCTTGAAATATCTAATATCTAACTCATTTAAATGTGGTACCGGTATTAAAATAAAATAGTGTGTAGTTAATCACTTACATTTATAATGACCTCCTTTACATCAGGTCAGCGCACGAACAATGAAGATTTTAGCTTATCATGAATGAAGTACATCTCTTCTGTTCTGAGTCATCGGCCCCTTCTGTGCTAAACTTAATGCTAAAAAAAACTGAAGAAATTCAGAAATAATTGCTTGAAAAAAAAAAGCAGTAATGATGCTGTGATAGTTTGCCTGCATGTTAATGACCTTGAAATAAGTATGTGTTCACTCAGTAATGGTAATTATACTAAGCAAACATCATAAAAGGATTAATGTTATAAAACACTGGCATGCATTACCAAAGATAGTTTTAGGCTTTAAACATTTAACTATCCTGGATTTATATCAGAAAAACAAAAGACAAATCTACAAATTATAATCAAAAGAAGCAAGCAAAACAACCAGGATGCCAAAATCAAAACTTGAATGAAAATACAGAATTCTAATGAATTAATGATGATCTTGGCAGTATGCATTCAGAATTTTAGCCAATATTTTAGTAATTCTTTAATCAGTATATAACAATTACATGAATATTTGTTGATTATTCATTAAGAAAATGGACGAATAGCTAAAATATGATAAGTAAAAATAAGATCTGGATATTAATAAAAGCAACAAATAAAGCAAAATATGCATTGGTTATATTTTGGAATAAACAAGCATATAACCAGTAAGCAACATATAGATAAAATGTGATCTAGAAGAATGAGATTTGGTTATTAACCCTTTTATCACGGCAGATCACATATGCGGTCAGGGGAATTTACTCTGTCAACACTATGGACCAAGTTTTCGGTCTAGGGCAGTGTTCCTTTTTAACATTATAGTACCCGACTAAATATCTTTCGGGGTACCTCTAATAACTTCCATCTGGTAATGTAGATGTTATATTTGGATTATCTCGTGATTTTAGCTTGAATACAACGAGAAATAACGAATAAAGTAGGAACTTTTAACGTGTTTTCCGAATGCTTAAATTTGTATCCAAAATGGCGGCGTTTGAAGGATTTTTTAGAGAGTTTTCGGAGGATTTAAATAATTCTGACCTGATAAATTTGTTTGACAATGAGAGAAGATGTATGGAGAGACAATGGAATGCACTTGTGGGTGACAGTGATGACGATGAAGATGACTTTGAAGGTTTGAACCAGAGGAATTGTACGCTCCACGTGGTTTTTTTTTTTTTTTGGACGAAGCCCAAAAACCAAAGAGATTTATTTCAGTTTTCTGACAGAGTTGGGCACACCCGAGAGTTATATGGCTCCAGGAAAGCTTCCGATTATTTTCAAATATTCTATTCAGATGAAGTGTTTGGAAAAATTGTCCGTTTAACGAACTTCAATGCGACGATCAAACGTGGCAGAGGCAATATAGGTCACTTACGTGTGTGGACAGATCACACCTTGGAGATCATTTTGGTTCATTTTATAGAATTTTATATATTATGGACAACATGAAAGAAAGACTTGTGTTGCTACTGTGATTATTCACTAGTACATCTAGGGTCAATTGAACAAGTTTTGAGAACATTCTAAGTTTTCTAAGAGGTAATAAAAAAATTGTATTTTACCTGTTGTTACCTGTTTGTTCCTGCATTTTAACAGTTGTAATATATATGCACATTTTATTGAATTAGTCGTAAAATTTGATTTTTAATTTTGATTTTGACACCTAATCCAGCCAGATATCTTTAACATTGGCAAAGTTATGTTGTTTCAAAGTCCACAAGTCATTTTGCTTTACAACTCCAAAGTTACTTAGTGTTGAGGACTCTATGCCTACAAAGTTACTTAGTGAAAAAGGGTTAAAAAAAGGAATGAATAATGCAAAATCTCATCTATTATTTTTTTTTTAATAAACAAGGATAGAAGTGACATAGTGCACAATATGGTCTTGACATTTTTGTGTCCAAGTCTTGGGACACCAGGAATGTTGTATTTTTTTTATTCAGCTGAATTATCACTTGTTTTCAGTATCGGAGAGTAAGCAGTTTTTCTTGAAGGAGATAACAAAGGTTTGTCTTTTTGTGTCCAATTTTGAGTTAATGCCCTTTTCCATCAGACTTGAGCCAGAAGATCGTTATATACTTGTATTCTAATGTCAGCGTGGTGGGAAAATTTCCCCCATGTTTGGTGACTGGTCTATTGCATTTAGATGTATCTTTATGGGTTTTGTAACCTCATCTCTTTCAGATAAAATTATGGTCCTTTGAAATTAAATTATCTTCTTCACATGGTATGTTGCCAGTAATCAGCACATCTCTAGAACTGAACCGCTCCAGTGGCCTTGTGGTTAGAGCATCTGCCTTGTATGTGGTACATCGTTGGTTTGATCCCCGGTTGAGTCATACCAAAGACTTACAAAAATGGTGCTAACAGCTGCCTCGCTTGGCGTTCAGCATTAAGAGGTTAGTGTTAGGACTGGTCAGCCTGGTGTCAGGATAATGTGACAGGTTGGGACATTGTACTAGATGTCTGGTATGATGCCCCAGTGCTAGACATCACTATAAATTAACACATGGCAGACATCTTTGCGATATGACTGAAAAATTGTTAAAGCTACGTTTTTAAAAAAAACCGCATATATCATACTCTGGATGCAATTTGGTATAAACATTATCAAAGAAGATTTACCTGTGCTTTATGTTTAACCTTATTTGCTTGATATTTGACAGTTATGCCCTGTTTCAAGCAAAAGTTCTGTTTTCAGATATTTCAAGAACCATTCAATATATTCTGATGGAATTTTGGTAAAAACATTTTCTTTTGGATGTGTCTTCAATGGCTGATGCCTCAGAAACGTTTTCTTCTAGGGTTATGAGCCTTGTTGATCATAGTCACATCATTACATGAGGTATTGCTTTTCTCTAATCCTGAGTTCTTAATGAAGTTGATTTTCAGATGTTCAACATTTTGAGGCATCATGTGCCTTTGACAACAACCTTGTAACCTTAATTTCCCAAACACAAAATGTCCTATGTTTAAGGCCTTGGGGATCTTCAGGCTGTCTATATCTTTATTTTATCTTTAGTTTTTCATTTTCTTGGACTAAATGTTATTGTTTATTTCAAAAGATTTTTTTTCCTAACATGTTTTTGCAAATTTCTATTTTCTTTGTATTTTTAGAACTTATAATCTGCAGTATGTTGGCAATATGGTGCTGATGTGTTAAGCCTATGCTTGCTGTACTGCTGTCACTTGCTGACCATTATGTTTGATTGTATTTTGATTTTATGAGGATTGTTTTAGTGTAAAATGTACACTTCGGACCAAAATCTTGTTTTCTTTTTCAGAGTAGATGGTTTTTGGTTTACCAAGTTATAGTTGTTGAAACAACGGAAAATTTTAGGACCTGCAAAAATTGTCCATTTCTGTGGGGGTTATGGTTCACTGAGTTTTCAGTCTTTAAACGTTTCCTTGTGTTAATAATGTGAGTAGTGTAGGTTTCCTTGTGTTAATAATGTGAGTAGTGTGTAAGATTCCATGTTAGACTAATTTTTTGATGAAATGACCCCTGTCTATACAGAATAGAGCACAGTTTGCAGAAATAGGAATAAGTGGGAATTGCAAGTATTTTTTGAATTTCAGAATTATCACTTTAAATTTGTTCTACATTTAATGTCACTTAATTAAAATACTGATGAAATATAGTGAAAACTTTCCATCAAATATCAAAGCCTCTATTTTCTTTACCATTGCTTTTGTATAGCATAGTTATTGTCTGAAAAGGCAACATTGAAAATAGGTTGCAGTATAAGAAAGAAAACTGTCTCTTTAATTAAAATCCACTTTTTATGTTTCCAAGATGAAATTGGGTAAAAATACTTAAATGTTGTTAGTAATGAACCTGCATACATCCAGTCATAACACCAATTTGGATCCCAAATTAAATTTTTTCGCTTGCTTTTTCAAAGATCAAGTTTTATCTGCTGGAATTCCATAGATAGCAATGTAATTTATTGTATTTATGATCATGAAATTATAATAAGTATTGACTAAAAAGCATAGAACTTCATTTCTATTTTAATATTTTCCTCAGAGAAAGGAAAATGTTACCAAAAGTTTACATTTTTAATTTGATTTTTAATATAATGTATTAAAACTAGATGTGGGTGAAATTTTTTAAAATCAAGCCAAGACAAAGGGAATGCATTTTTGGTGTGTTTAGGTGAAAAGTCAGATTTGAAGGCAACTGTTTTGCCCAAATTCGCTCCTAACATTAACCTTGACAGATTCCAAATGCTTATAATTTTTATGTCTTTCTACCATCCAGGTCTTCCGACCAAGGACACCAAATGAAGCTATTCAGGTTGTCAGTAAACTACTGGAATATATCCCCCAAAATAGGATCACTCCGCTGGAAGCTTGTGCTCACGGTTTCTTCGATGAATTGAGGGACCCCACTTCACGGCTACCTAATGGGAGAGAGCTACCTCCCTTATTTAATTACACTCAACAGGGTAAGGAAGTCTGTTCAAAACTAGATAATATCAATATGCATTTTCAAACCCATATTAGTGAACAAGCAAGATGGCTTATTTCTGGCAATGACCGCATCAATGTTTTTGTTTTTTTTTATTACGCCCACCATGATATGTAGCATATGTTGTAAATGTCATCCATGCAGCCAGCCATCCCTGTTTCACATAAACACAGGAACATTAGAATTTTTAAAACCTATCATTTTAAAACAGTTACTGTGACAAAAGAAGAAAAATGGTTTCAGCACATTAACATTAGTTCAACAATACAGATCCAGTATGAATGGCTTGCATTTGGAAAAGGAAGAAGGCTATTGATTTGATTGTCAAAATTTAAGGTCACTTTGACTGATAGAATAAAAATGGTTTCTGAACATAACTGGTAGTTTTGCATAACAGATGTGGACCAAACTATATGGAAGGTATAGACTAGAGATAAGGACTAAGCCTCTCAATAATTTTAGGGTTAAGGTCATTGTCGCTAAAAACAAGAACAAAAATTGCTGTTTTTGACCAATATACCTTAAACCATTGTTTGGGGGTGGATTACACTTGGGTAAGAATGTTAACATATTAATTTTGTTTGAATAGGTCCAAGGTGAGAGTTACTGTAACTGAAAGAATACAAATGATTTTTGCATAGTAACATTAGTTCTAAATCAGATCTGATCAATAAATTTTACCTGACTCAAAATCGTGCTTGAAAATATTCTGACCATGAACGTCTGCATAGGTACGTACATACCAACCGTAACGCTTTTGGTGTAATCATTAGGCTTTTTTTCCACTAAATTATGCCTTATGCATAAATGTATTTGGATTAGGCTTTTTTTGGTATATCCCCCTCCCCAAAAAATTGATTTGTTTTCTCATTTTTATTAACATCCCACTAATCACACAGAATATATTCTAGAAAAGATGGCTTCTGTGTAACTATGATATAAAAGTACACCTGTCTGTAGACTAGCAATGACAGTGTTATGTTCTATTTTTAGTAGCTGCCCTATTTCCAAACTTTCAAACTTTTGATCTCATGTTCTATTCATAGCATCTGTCTGGCTTAGGACAGAACATACTGGTTTTCTGATTTTTAATCGTTCCTCTCATATTCTTTGTTATAGATCATATGAGGTACAGAATCATTTATTTGGCACTAAAAGCAGGTCTGATTTATTCTAGTCGATGTGTATGTTACAGCAAAAATGTTTCTCGATGTTTTCACATATGGATTAGAGAAAAAACAATCTGAGATGAATACATGAATTACACAATACAGAATTCTATACTAAGATAGCTTCACGCCCATTGCATGCCGTGTGGAAAGGATTTTAATATTGGTCATAGTGTAAAATAAAGATGCCTTGAATTAGTTCATTTTGCTAACTCCAATACTAAGGTGACTTCTGTTTTGCAGCAGGACTAAATTGTGAAAATGAATTTTATAAATGCAGGGAAGTTATTTACCAAGTTCTTAATAGAACCTTGTCTACCCCTAGTGGTAGAATACAACTTTGGGTCTTTGTTTAAATGGATGCTTTCTTGCGCCAAAATTGCAGAAAATATGCATGTGCAAGAACAAAATCTTGTAATATTGTTAAGTGTTTAGCAGAAGGTACATTATTTAAAATTGCAGAAGCCATGAAAATAAAAGTATATTATACCCAGTCTGTGTAAGAGACTTTGACAATGAAAATGGACGAGGTCAGATTGCTCTTCTTTCATTACCAGTATTAACAGCAGATTCTACTGTATAAAACATTCTCTAATTGTTTGATAATATTTTGAATAAACATAAGTTGGCAGAACTGTCTGGGGTTTTCAATTTCATTCTATATTTTAAAAAAATGTCTCCATGGCTGGGGTGGAGGGATACAAAACTCTAGCAGTGGGTATTGAAAAAAACAAATGGGAAGGTCATATAATTATATTGGCAGTTAGTTATTAAGTTCATAGTGGTATAGTGACAGGCAAAAGAATACTTCTATATATTTTCCATGTTTTTTAGTCATTGATACTAATTTTCTATAGTTTCAAAGAAATGTATAAAAAATTGATATCAAGATGTGGTTCCAGGACATGGGTACAGAATATTCATTAGACCCAATTTAGAAATCATAGCTGGGGATCTGACAAGTAATGCTTTTGTGTTCTGTATTCAACAGCACAAGCAAGATTCAGAATAGAGATTCCAACCATCCTCAGTTTAGGATAATTATTTCGATTCTCTTTCTTAATTATGCATTTTAAATTGACAAACTTTTCAGAAAATTTATGTTTTATGGGATAACATTTTAAGCAGGCATTTTCTGTGTAGAGAAAGGTAGGAAGAAAACTATAAGCACCAGTATGTTAGACAGATGTAGTTTTTCTCGAATTATAATGTACATAGCAAGGAACCAGTTGATCGGTGATGAAATTGTTGAAATAAGTTGCTGGAATGAAGAGTACAAAAATGTGAAGTCATTTTTGTGAAGAAAATGGATGTTTATAGAAACTCTTTTTGCTAGCTCATTTTTCTGGAATTGAAGGAATGGATATGCCATTTATTCTCTATGGTCCTTAATTGTTCCTATGTGCAGATATGATTGTGTAGAAGTTTGTGATTTGTAACAAATATGCTAATCATTTCTGATAGGCTATCTCGATTCCAAAATATTTATGTCAGGATTCCTAATAAGTATGCTTTGGGTTGGCTTCTCAGTATTATGTTGTAACCAGCTTCCTACAATCTGTTCAGTCATTTAACTTTATTTTGAGAGAAGTCCATAAAACCTTGAACATAGTGCTAGACACTTGTGTCTTCATCTCAAATCAGTGACTAATCCTGAAATATGTCACAATAATTGTTATTATTTATGAGATACAATTATAGCAATTATCAGTGCCTTTACCTAGCCATTCTTTAAGTTTGTGCCCAGCTTAAGGGAATAATGGAAACGATTTCACTTTCTTTTCAATATTAATTTATTTCATGAGCTAAATTCCATTTCTGGTCAATAAATTTTCCTAGACATTGGAAGATGAAATAAATGACACATTTAGCTATTTTACCATTTCATCTTTAAGAAATGTTCAATCTTACACTTTTTGTTAAACAAACTTTAACAAATGTCTTCCTGCAAGATTAGGATCACAATTTTTAAAGTTCTATACCTGGTGTTAAGATACCCTGTGCATAAAACATTGATTAACATGGGAGTTCATATTCCTCCAATGAACAAAAGAAGTCCCAAAATCTTGGCACTATTTTTGAGTACAATATACAATAAAATGTAGTTTTCCAAACATTGCATAAAGATTTATAATTTTGGATAAAAACTGCTACGCAATTCATATCAAAGAGAGGTGTCATATCATATGTATGTAATTAGTCTTTTAATCAAAAGGACCCTTAGGAATTTACAGTCAATTAACAAGTGTCTTAAATATCCTTATCTGCTAAAATCTTAACCCATGTGACTTCACCTAATCCCATTATAATCACTTGAACTTTGTTTAAAAGTGGGCACACAGAAGTTATCTTCATAGATTCATTCAATTTAAATGTACAAAGAAAGCTAATTCTATAATAACTTTTATTTCAGAGCTCACAATTTCACCACAGCTAAATGATATTTTGGTGCCCCCACATGCAAGGTCTTTGGGTTCAAATGGACAGACTGGTACAACAGGGCAAACCCCTGAGGCAACAACCACAGCCAACCCTGGCGGGGATGCAAGCAACACACAGGGTGCTTCAGGAGGAGGAACTGCATGAGGATAGCATAGCATTAGACTTGTTTTTTTTTTACTAAATATTTGTAACTTTAGTGTTTAACTGACTGGTCAGACTGCCAAATGAAAGAGATGGAGTCATTTTAACAGCACATTTAGAAGCATGCATGGAATATTTTAATTGTTTGGATGATAATAATAATGGATTTAGGACAGTCAAGTGGAAATTCAGGAGGAAGAGCACTGTTTAATGCCTGTGGATTTGTGTTTTATCTCAAGTGTGCATGAAGTGACACTAATATGTTGTTTGTTATTTATTTTCCGTAATTTAACATGTTCACAACGTTGTCATGAGCAAAGAATATAACTTTGTCACGAGCAAAGCATATGATAAATGAGCAAACCTATTTGCTTGACCAATTCTACTGACTGTGCAAAACATAATAAAGACAATGTGAAGGAACTTCAGATACATATGCAAGTCCTTTCTTATTATTCTTGTGCATTCTGATGGAGACACATGATTGTGATGAGATCAACAAATGTCATTTTACACAAATGAAAATGACAACCTCGTTAGAAATGAAGACATTATTTTTTAATGCGCATTGTGTGTGGGGAAAACATCCAAGTCTGCCCAAACATCCATTATCATTATCATGCATCTGGATGTTCGTTAACAGTTGTTGTGTTTAGGTTCTATGTTGATGCTGTAGTTTAAGTGCAGTATGCAATAATGACAGTTATTTTAGCTGTGACAGTGGAAAAGATTTTAATCATGATGAAGCAGTTGATTATCTAAGGGCTTTTTAAACCTTCGTATGTGTTCAAGAAATTGCATAGATCCAAATATCTGTATGTTTACTGCATTCACTGAATTGCACTTTTACATATTGTGAAGTCATCACAGATTTTATAAATATTAGGTCACATATCCCAAAAATTCTAAAGTTTGGTTTTTAGGTTCAGTTGACTTTACAGAAGTAAAATACAAAAAAGTGAAACTGTCAATTGTGTCTCACTGGTTTCCTTTATTTCCTGAATTTACAGCCATGTTAAGAAGTCGGCTTACTGTTGATCTATTTATGCTTGTCTCAATCAGTTTTTATGTCTAGGCCTCTGATGAGTGGCATTTATGGCAGCAACATTTTTTTAAAGTCGTTGGTTTGTAACTCACATTAAAATCAAACAAATTGTTACCCCATGAAAAAATGTACTTAATGAAGAAACCAGGTATTTTTCAGCTCAAATAAGACACTTTCCAGAAAGACATTCAACAATTGTGTAAAGTTTTTATTCATCTCTTCATACAGTTGTAATGGAACAGCTGCACAGATACACTGCACTGAAACTGTAGTAGCAAATTTCCACTCATGTCAGTGCAACTAGCACAGATTTATTCCCTTCTACAGTGTGCAGTATCTAGGTGTAACAGGTGGAGTCAGGTCCAGGATACATTGTGCTGTTGGGTGTTTGCAATCTGTGGAGTTGCCTCTAGCTGCAAAGTCCTTTAAGGACGTGTCTGATTATACAAAGTAACCCTTAAATTATCCAGGTAAACTTCATTCATGCCTATGTAGCTAATTGTAACTTTATACTGGGTGAAAGTAGTATAGCCCGAGTTAGATTATTACACAAGTTCACTGCACTTCACTCATCTCTTCAGCTTTACAAATACAGTATGGTAAATCTACATTGTGTGTATTATAGGCTTTTTCTATTTTCCCACCATCATTTTCAAATGGCATATACAACAGTATCAATTTTTCAGTAATGGCTGTATGTTCATTTGTGGTCAGGTTTGATTTTGCAAGTTGGATACCATAGTATCAGGGGCACATCATTTAGCTTGGTGGACAAAATAGTCATAGAATTTGTGAAGAATCTGTTTATTATGTGATCTGACAGTGAAGAAATGTCACAAATTTCAAATACCCTATTGTTTTGTTATCATTAAATAATTGATATTGATTTTATTTGAACAATTTTTTTTTTAAAATTCTTACCGGGTTTCTTTCATCCAAAAACCGATCTCTTTACAGGCAAATAAATTTTGAAATGCACAATGTATGACACTTAAAAACATGTACCACAAGATCAAAAGTTCATAAGTAAATGCAAAACAAACAAGGACCCACTTTTACCAGTTTGCATGCATGCATAATTTCAGTATTTTGTGATACAAAGCTTTGCCAAATTCTTACGGGCAGGCACTAATTGATTATCAATATTATGTAAGTATATAAATAGTTAATGATACTGTGTTGTAGCTTTATATTTATTAAACATACCTTTCCAATGTTTTATATCTCAACTTAATAATTATAATAATGTTTTCAGGCAAATATATAAATAGTGATCATTTTATCTCCAACTATTTACACTTATCTGTGTACTTAATAGAATTAATTTCTATCTTAGGAAAATAACTTCGCCTGGTTTGGTTTTTATTGGCACAGTGATACAAATAGGTTATTTAGTGCTTTGGCAATTTAAGTAAAAAGTCTTGTCCAAGGGCACACCAATGTAACTGACACAGGTTGTGGAAATGACCTTGATCATGCATCTTGCATACTAATAAGTCACTCCAGCTCCCATGAGGAATATATTGCATCTTTGCTAGTTTTGAAACAAAGGGTAGCAGGTTAAATATTTACCTAGGACAGCCTGGGTTCACTGTTTCTGTGTCCTTGGAAAGGCACTTCTCTCGTTTCCTTTGCATGAAATACCTATTAAAGAGCCATATAAACAAAAAGAAAATAAATTTAAAAGGCATCCGACCCATTTTTATATTAAACCTATCTGTCACCAGTTATCAGTTGTGTAAATATTCATAAATCAAATGAACTGTTGACAGTTTCAACTAACTCTTTGTGTTAATCAATACATGATTACACCTTGAGTGCAGAGTTGTGACTTCAAAGTACTTTGGTTTAATGATGATGTGACATGTTCTACTACATGTATTAGTTAAAGTTATTACAGCCTAACCATAAAGTAACTTTGAGAAAATTTCACCATGAATCAAAAATTACTTTCTTGCAAAGTAGTATGTTTCAAAGAAAATCTATTATAATGTAGCAGACACTGTGCTAACAAGTAGGCCAGTTCATGTCTAACAAATTCTGTTATTCAGCTGCAATTGCAGCTTAGATATGCTGTCACCCATAAGGTGTAAAAAGGCAATCATCATAATGTTAAAACACTTGTGATGCTAATATTAGCCATGTACATATTATTGTAACACTTGGAGGTTATTCCATTATCAGTTTAGGGAGTGAGGATGGACCATGAACCCAACATAAAAGATAAAATTATTTCTTTTATGGTGTTGGGGTGTTTAAATAAAATAGGATTTTATTCCTTTCAGGTAAATTTACATGGAGTTGCCATTAGTTGCATTATAAGCATTTCTTTTTTATTGATGGCTATGTACCTGTGTACCATGTTAAGTTATTTATCTTGTTTATTCTAGAATTTTAACAGTGTCATAGTCTTAGAATGTGACAGTAATCTTACCTTTAATGAGACATTGTCATTCTGAGATGTAATTGGAAATGTTATTGATCATAAGCTCTTATCGAAAACCACTTATTGGAATCACTTCCAGTAGACATTTAAAACATTGGTGGATATAGATTTTTGATGGAATTAGAACAATTTAAAAAACTGTTTTCTTCTTGCCATTAGTATGTCCTTGAGTTGAATTTTTTAACTTTGTTTGCAGTACAACTTCAACCTTAATATATTAATATACATCTGTGGAAAAATTAAACTATTATACATGGAGGTGTAAATAGTGTTTAGTTTTTTAACTTCCACAATTTTTTAAAAGTAAGTATAGAGAGACAAGGAGACAAGGGACTCTTACCAAATCTTATAAGACTTGTAAATCCTTAGAACATTAACAGTGTCTAGCAAACTATGTGTCATGGGGATATCAGAATGGTGGGTTTGGTTTATGATTGGTTGAGTTTTAGTTAACCCAGCAGTCCTTTCCATGATACCATGATTTGTTTGTGGTTTATTTCAGAATAGAACTGGAAACTATTTCCATAGAAGAATAATTACTAATCACTTATTACAAGGAAGGAGAAAGTGTGAAGCTAACAGAATAATAACTAAGTAGCATCTATGGGCAATTGTTTTTATGCAAGGCAAGCAGATTTCCTGGTAGCCCACACAAAGCTACTGTCAGATTTTAAAATTTGTTGAAGACCAATTAATGACATACAGACATTGCCATTTGGAAGTCGTGATACAATGAGGGTTTCTTCATGGTCAGGGTATGCATAAAAGCCTCACTGTACATAATTACTATGTTGGTAATATTTTAGCGGATAAAATTTAAGATTTTTTTTAAGATGTTAAAATTTGTTTTATTATAGCATTTATTCCATCGTCTAATGTTAATTTGTTTTGCCAGAGATTTTTGTCACTATACTTCTTTATAGTGAAATGGCTTGCAAAAGTCTCTCTTACACAGTTAAGTTGACAAATGTAAATTTAAAGAGTGTACTAAATCATAATTGTGATTTCAAAGATTTTGAACATTTTTTGAAGTACCCCAAAAAAGCATAAACATCTAAGTAAATGTCTGAAACAGAAAAATTAAGTTCATATCGTGCAGAAATTTTTTTCAAAAAGCACAAACTTTCAAAACACATGATTCCAATTTGTTTTCACTGAACCAGAGACCTCAAAGAGCAAACAATTTATTCAGGCTTATGAACAATAACCCTCTTGTAAAATATTGAATTCTTTTGTGCTATATTTCATTTG
The DNA here is from genome assembly GCA_016746295.1 of Potamilus streckersoni. NCBI lineage: Eukaryota > Metazoa > Mollusca > Bivalvia > Unionida > Unionidae > Potamilus > Potamilus streckersoni. Next base: position 883,143 of record JAEAOA010002242.1, read on the forward strand.
ATCTATAGTCTGTTGTTAGATGGGTTTTTTTTATACAGAATGTAATTGTTTTAGATAGGATCCAGAATATTTCTGATATTTCTTGTTTTTTTTAAATTTAAATCTGTAGTATTGAAATGCATGTAGTAAATCACAACACATTTTAAGTATAGCTGGCAGTGCCAAACAAAGTTGAAGCCATTGACATCCTATTTGACCTGTACAATATAAAGAGTTGTATATTCTCTCTCCATGGTATCCTAACAAGTACTTTTCACAACCTTGTCATTCTGTGATGCAGATCCAGTAACGTTTCAAGTGTAGTGTAAAGTTTTCATTATTTGCATTGCTTTCAGTAAAATAGGTCAACTTTACAATCTCCATTATACCATAATTTTGTTTTAGGATCCAAGATTTTTTTATGGCAAATATTAAACTGTATAAAATATGTAGATGTTAGGATGCACAATTACCTGTTTTTCATGGCACCATCTATACTAGCTTATAATTATTGTCCAACTGAAAACTTCACAGACCCTGATATACCATCACATTGTGCCAGCAAATTTTCTCCTATGCAGTTTGTTAAGAGTAATAAATAGAACAAGCCTTATAGGCCTGGATCTGCCATCACATAATGCACCTGCAGGTCAGAGTCTTTGTTGCTTGCAATTGGATTGTACTTGATATTGAGTATATGTGGTATTGATATTCAGTAGTTATTCTCAGACAGTAATTCTGCAGGGCATAATAAATGTATGCATCATCCCTAAATGTTCATTATTAGAAAATCTAGCACTGTACAGCTTCTACTCAGGTCAGCTAATTCAGAGGATGCAGGCAAATAAATCTGTATGGACACTTTGCTATTCAATGTAAACTATTGTTAATGCTTGCATATTAAAATGCTACACTCGTGTTTTTCCTGATGGCATGTAAACTAAGTATGAATGCTGGTGCACATATGTGTACGTGTATATGGATTTAATTTTCAAATTTTGTAAATTCTGTAAACATTTGTACATTTTAAAAAAATATATAGCTCTAGATGCACATCTGTATGTTTGTTAAGTGTTGGCCATTACTCACATGTATGTTAAATTGGTCAAATATCAGACCAGGTTTTATATTTACATGGAAGTAAAATAATGAACCTCATAAAAAAAAAATTTCTTTTCTAATTATACATGGGTACAAGGAAGCATTTGTTGGCAATCTGTATGATGCATGTGAATGTGTCTTTTCATTAATTGTATAATAAATAAATAAACCAAGTCCAAAAATAAATTGAAAATGCCTGTAAATCATGCCATTTGTCTTGTATTTTACATGTCCACATACATGATACCCTATAAAGTGTATTTTATTGAATATAAGATGAATTGGCTAAATAATTTTTGATGTTACTACACCTAAGCAACTGATGTGCTTTGTATTGGCAAGTATATCATAAGTGGCAATTTCACAGGAATTGGCCAAGGGTCCTTCAATACATGCTATGTTTGGCTTATGGCAAAGAGGTGTTGCTCATTTGGAAGTGAATTATGAAAATTTGATTAAACTGAGATAAGATTTTTTGTGGACACAACAAGTAACATGTTTTGGAGCTGGTGTTGATCCACTTTCAGTTTTGTTCACTTGACATCCTGACATTATTTACTGTTTCTCTTTTTCTTTTCTTTTTTTTTTATGTTTTAGCTCTTCTAGTCATAAGCCAGAAAAGCTTAAAGAATGTTCTGTCAACCGACATCCATTAGATCGAGTTTGCTATCACTACCCAAAAAAATTAAAATAAAACATGGAGGATTGTCATGAAACATGATAGATAGATTCACATTTATGAAAATTGTGCTGCTCCAAGATCCATTATGGTTGTGGTGTAGAGTTTTGTATTTTGCATAGGGTTATATTTTAAGAAAAGAATTTCCCAGTATTTCCTCACTGGTTATACTGACTATTTAACAAAGACCTTGTATACCTTGGGTGTTGTTAAAAGAACCTTTAATTGCCTTTATTTTGGTAGATGATGTGCAAATTACCTAACAAAGCTAGTGGGTTTTTTTTATATGAGCACATTGATGGGTGCAGTTTGGGTTCTAGAGTATACAGCTTGGACTCGTGTAAAATGTGCTCATATGAAGAAAAAAAACACTAGCTTTGTTAGGTAATTTGCACATCCTTATCTTGGAGGTATTTTTTTTTTTAAAAGAGTGGACAACTTTTTTTCATTAGATATTTTGTAATTCATTAATTGCACTTTTAGAAGCTGGTATTGCCTACCTTGGCAAAATTTGTTTTCCCTATTTAAATAACTGCTAAAGCTCCATTGTGCATGTTGCAAATGCAAACTTTACCTTTCATGTCATTTTCTCAAAAGTACATAATAACTGGTGAGCACCTGCTATAGTCGCCAAAACAGATATCCTAAAAATCTTTTCACTACCACTCCTGACTTATGGTTTTGTAAACATGGGGTTTTTAATTAAAACACTTCATAAGACATCACATTCATCTTGAATGACAATTTTCCAATCTGGCCATCTTGGAATTGTCACTACTCATTCAAAAGTGATCTCAACATTGGAATTTTACCAGAAGACATCTTGCTTCTAGATGGTATTACTGTATATACATTAGTTAGTTAAAAAAACTAAGAATAAATCATTTTTTGAAAAACCCAGATGTATAATTTGCTGAAGGACTTCCTTAATTTACAAGTATCCAATGGAAAAAAAATTACATCCGATATGTGCCAATTTTTTATTTACACTATAACCTCAGGAACATGCCTGTGGTATAGATCAAGCATCACCTGTACAGTTAATAAATATACATACAAGAATCTCATAATCAGTGCGGTCTTAAGGCATGGGCACACAGGACAGTTGCCCAGGGCCTCGTGCTTCTACGGGCATCATGCTGCCAATATTGCTAATGAATAGTAGAAGGCCTCAGTGCATTGCTTTGCCCAGAGATTACAATGTTGTTAAGATGGCACTGCTCGTAATATGATATGTGGTGTAAAAAACTGAAGTTCACACTCGCTTTAATTGAAATAGAATATCTCAAACAGAAAATGACTTCAGAGACAGCAGTGTAATTCTAATAATCCTGGAGATAGACTTGATCAATGGTTAAAATAACTTATTGCTGTATGCTAGGAAACTAATACTGGGTACTTTGTTTCTCATAAACAATTGTTTGAATGTAAATGATGTAAAAATGAAAGCAACACGCTAACAATATTAGCATTCTGATTTGGTGGTAGGCAATGTCAATATGAGTGATAGTGGAAAAATAAAATGCAATTGTTCTTGAATTTTGTGAGAATACTAGGTTTATTTTTGTGCTTGCAGTGACGACAAAAGCTATGGGGTTGCGATTTTTTTGCAAAAGTCAATAATACACGAAAAAACTAAGGTAGAAATTGAAGAATAATTAAAAGAGGGTAAACATACAATGTTATTTATGCATTTTGGGTATCCATGGGATTACAAGCTGGTTACTCCATAAATCTTCAAATCAATTAGTTAAAATGTTTATAGTGTATCATATGTACTAGTTTGCAAGTCAAATCAAACTGCAAGTAACAATTGCTACAGCACAGTGTTCCTGCAGATCAGAGTCTATTTTATTTGTTCTGATTAGTCCAACAAACAGCACTGACCCAGATATGGGGGCGCATTATACAATGGCAGATCTGGGTCTGTGCAGTTTGTAGTTGAACTCTACTTAAAGTGTGTATATACGGTTTCCTTTTCTTCAGGTGAAGCTCTTTTCCTGTTCATCATAATTTTTAGGTCTAATGTGCAATTTACTGTAGTGCAAGATGCTTGATATAAGAGTTTTGCATTCCAGTAACTTTAAAGAATTCTAACCATTCAGTTGCAAATTCTATAGTAAGTGCAGTAACTCAAAATTACTACTGGATTTTCCTGTCCACACTTAAGTGCTTCTTTAATATAACAAGAATGTATTAGCTATATTAAACTTTTCAGCTATTCAATTCTCATCATTCTTTTGCTTTCTCTTGTGTTCATTAATTGATTGCACAATAGTTTTGTAGTATTCTTGATCCTATTTCATCTGGTCTTATTTTTCAGACCATTTTCTTTATTGTACAAGCTTTTGCAATCATTACATTGCTTCTGATTTTTGTTTTAATTTATGTTTCAGTTTTCATTACATTTTCTAAATGTTTTAATACCCATTTTTAAGTTATGTTTTAGATGAAGTTTTGGACATGAAGTGTATTTATTCTGATCACTAAATAGAATTTCTCATCATATGGTGAAAGAACTTTATTCTGATAAATTTAGCAATGATAGGAATCAATTAAATTCATTTCTTGTTCAAATGTAACTGATTTTTTTTTATAAATATCTTGTGATTCATTATTTTTTTTATCACCTATGGCAGTTCTATATAAGTACATAGCTTACATATAAGACCACAAATTTCTTGTATTGGTACTTCATTAATTTGATCTTTAAACAATTCTAACAACTTGCTAACTTACTCTATTTTGCTTTTGCTTGTGTTATAAAACTCAATATTTTCTTTCATATCATTGTGGAAGTTGTCTATTGCAACATTTACAAAGAGAATCAGAATTGGTGAAATTTAGTTTCATTTTATCAACATAATAATTCTAGCATGTTGTAATAGAAGTCATACGCAAATGACTTCTAGAATTGTAAATCCACCACAAAGTAGCTCAGCTAATTTTTCTTGTTCATAGAGTAACAAATACCACATCTTCAATTTTTATTTACTGGCGCTCACCAGTTATTATGTACTTTTGAGAGAGTGATGTATGTACCATGAAGATATCCCTTAGTAGTATCCAGTACAAAATTAGTAGAATCCAGTACAAAATGGATTAAATGTCAAACACCAAATAAAATTAGCACATATTGAGAATAATTAAAGTGGGTGCTGTCAAGATGTTTCACTCACACCCAACCTGTGTTACTTTGCTTGCTTCATTGGATTTACTATCATGCCATTTGATCCTGCATTTTTGTTTTAATAATATAGATGAAAATGCTGCCAAGCTGACATCCACTCTGGCCACCAAAACAGCTATTTTGAAACTTGTCATTGCCAATGAATAGCATTGGTGGTTTTAGCACTTAACAAGTAAAAAGAAGAAATGATATTACCTGAATATTCATTTCACCTAGTTAAGTCTCAGTCCCTTCAAAACGCTTGTTTTGTAAGTCAATTTAAAAAAAAAGAAACAAAACACAAAGAAAAAACACATACTCTTGAGTACAGTCTTTTACCTTTCAAATGAACACTACTTCTATTCAAGATAATATAATGAATGGGGATAGTAACAAATAAATGGATTTGACAATTGATGGTTCCTGATTTGTGGTGAAAAGTTGATAAAAATAAAAAAGAAAAAAAGTTGATAAAAAAAATAAAGATAAAAAATCAATAAAATTCTGGATTTTGTTGATATACAATTAATGTGATGCAGAATTAACAAATACAAGATTTTTTAATTCATTCCATCTTTGCATCAACTACCGATGTTCTAATTCAAGACATTTGAATTTTTCATAGTAATAAAATAAAAATCCATAAACATTAATTGGCTATTTTAAATTTTGTCTCTGTAAACATTTACAAGTACCATCATATTGTGCTGTTGCATTAGTTCTTTCCAGCAATGAATTAATCACAATAACCAATAATAACCTAGTCCCACAATGGGATAATGCTCGAATGAATGAAGAATTTCCAGGAATTTCAAGACTATAGTATGCTTGAGGAGTCCTATTGTTTATCTGTGGAGTATTGAAAAAAATTCCTGATTAACTCCAATACACCAAATTTTGGTATGAAAAGCACTTTCTTATATGTTTGAATTACCATAGTCCCAAGATAATTAAAAGTACAGTACAAAATTATGTCATTTCTTATTAAGATATACCCACAGGCTAGGTGTATTCCCTTGATATATCCACAGTATGGGCCTGATAAAATCCATTCATGCATGGGTTATCATGCTGACTAATCAGTGCAACTACTAACCGGAGGCATGATCTTATCACTTAATATCAGAGATCTTTGAACTTTATTACTGGACTGCATCTAAATACCAAGTATGTTTAAAATTGACTTTTACACACAACTGTATTCATAAACTTAAGTAAAACAGCAAAATGCAAGCATAACCATTGGCTTCATACAAATATCAGTTTGAACTGGTTTTTAAAAATCCTCATAAAAAGCAGATGTTCAGATCTGTGCACTTTTTTATTCAGAATCATTTAAATATTCCAAGATGTTTGTTAGTGAAAACTCTATGTCAATGCCAACATTAATATTAGTGAATTTTGTTTTTGATTATCACTGTATTGCACTGTTCAAAGTTAGAAGTGTCATTTTTATTCCGAACCAGTAACAAGATGCTATAATACTTTAGCGAAAAGTTCTGCACAGACATGGTTATCCATTCAGGAATAATGGTCTTATAAATATTTCCATAACTGCCAGCAGCCATCTTGGAGGTCAGATCAAACTCTTAACAAGGACCAATTCTTATTTTGCAAAAAGTTTCTTTTAATGATGGTATGCAACAGTTTAGGAAATTTAGTTCCTGCAAAATTTTCAAATTTTGGTAAATCATATTAGTATCATTTTCGTCAATGATAAACAATATATAGCACAGTGTTACATGTATATTGAAACCCAATGTTGATAAAGTCAGCCGAACAAATGAAGCAGGGATAATAAGATAGCACTATTTAATTCAATAACCAGTGGCATTCTGAGTACCCATGTTAATATATGTTCAGAAGTTGTAACGATAATAAGACTTTAATTAAATATGGTTACCATGGTGGTCATATTGGACGTCTGATGAGCTTAATTTCATTCGGACTATTTACATATAATACAAGTATTTTAATATGAAAAACCATGTCACTATGACAGTAAATTCAAGAGAAACTGATATTTTCAGAATGGCCACCCTGACTATAATATTTTTGGTCTGATTAGCAACATTTTCGTTTAGAACCAACTAGGCAACACAAGTCTTTCGTGTAATCTCCATCTGGCCATGCATACACGAGGAGTAGAAATAAAACTTTCAAGATGGCTACCAATGTGACCCTGTTATACATTAGATTAATGTCACTTTTGTTTGAAATTAATACAGAAGTCTTAATTTAGTGAACATTTCTTGTCAATATTACCCTCGAAGTCAGTTAAGTAACAATGAAGATTTTAAAGTTGACTACCATACAGACTAACAAGACATCATAATAAGTGTTTTAGTAAAAACCTGACGTCAATACAATCAACCATTAGACGGGTAGAATAAGATTTTCAAGCTGGTGGCAATACAGGCATTTCTCCAATTAAGTTTAGAAGTAATGATAATAGTGTAAATGGGCAATGGATGGAAGACATAGATGATGCACAAGAGTAATGGCCAATGGAGATAAAACCAAAGAATTATGCTAAGATGCAAAAGTAATATTATACAAAAATGCAAGATATTGTTGTTTTGTACCATTCCAATAAGTTCTCGGAGTATGTACTGACTCTTTAACTGTGGTTCAAATTCCAGACCTCTCATCGTTTAAGCACAAGATGACATAAAGCATTCAATGCTTAAAACCTAAAAGGCTGAGATTTCCTTGAACTTTTAAAGCAAGAGACTCTGAAATTGTTGATGATAAATGGATGATATTGCCCCAGAAACTTAATTGTATATAAATGAAGTTTCTAGCTCTTCCTATATAGCTCAAGTTAAATAAATTCTTTTTTCTATTTTGAACGGTTTTGCTGGAATTGAACTGTGATTTCTAACAATCATGTGCCATTTAGGTCACACATTTTTCCTGCCAATACCATGTGTCTATATATGTCTGGATGGGATGATCCATCATTGTTGCCAAAATCCTGTAAGTTGTTCACGGTAAGTTTAGGTGTAAACAATACAGCACCCACACAACAAGTTTAGTCTCAATATATTTATTAAAATCAGAGTTAAAATTCCAGACAGATGGCATTGGTGGACGGATGGATGCTCAAACAAACCAGATGCTAGTTTTTTTACTTCTTTAAGTAAGGGCTGGGATAAAATAAAATCTTGCAACAAATCGGTTTTGCAGCCTCTGCTTTTGTTCATAGCATAATATGGTTGTAAAATGGTGAGTCTTGTGCGAAAATACATGCTGTTCTAATATAGGTTGTAAAACATGAGGCCAAAGTGGACCTTGGATTGCTCATCAGGCAGGCATCTGCATAATAGCCAAATACAAGAGTTGCTGGCCAAGAAATCTGGATCAGTATGATGTTTTCTGTAGAGTTCTTCTCATACTGTTGAATGTATGTCATTAAATAAAATGAAGCTTTTCTATAAAGTTTTTTAAACATTTTTTACTTACCTTCATCTAAACTTTTGATGCCACATCAACATCAGTACTCCAGTATTAAAGACTTTGTCGCAATGCTTTATGTTAAAGGTCAAATTCTGCTGAACAGTTTTTGTGTGTTCAATGAATTTTTTTCTCTCATAGCAATGGTCATTTTAGATGGCAGAATGACATAATTTCTAATTAGAAATCTTATGTTTGGATCTTTTCTGTTAAGTCTGGTCAAGTTTTGAAAAGCAACCTGTTAGAGCGTTACTCAAAAGGTTTTCTATTTTTAATAATAGTGGCCTTTTTTGAAGGTAGACCAGCATGATTGGTAAAGGGCCTTCACTCCAGGATGCTTTATTTCACTGAATATGGTCTAGTGGTTTTGAAAAACCTAAAAACAGCGACTGCTTACAGACGGACAATTCACAACACACTAATTATGCATACAATAAAGCTACCAGGACTTTTTGCCACGCAAGGTAAAGTGAAATAGCGCAGGTGTCATTTGTAAACAATATATAGAATTGAAACATGAAATATTTCAAAAGAAAAGCTTTAATTTTTGATGTTACATCTGTGAATCTTTAGCATAACTTTCCAAAATAAATGGCAATAAATACATGGCACAAGTTGGAATAACTAAAATACAATGCACAAATTGAAAAAAACCTTTAAAAAATCAGTCTCCTTTCTCTTTTGATTGTTTTACTCTTTGCTTCAAAATTTTTGTACAAGTACTGTTTTAAGCTGGTTACATTTTACACATGAACCTACAAGATGCACATATTTTTTAATGTTTAACTTTTTAATACAAATAGAGCACATTTTGAACAATGGGTAATATTTTTCCAATAAAATAACTTTCTAAACAATGAAATTTTATGTTTTGACATGAAAAATAAATAAATGCAAATTTTCATAAAGTCATTTACTGAATTAATTATTGGAAAGGATGAAGAATGAAGTTTAGAGGACAAAGGGTAAAAATAACAAATTTCCCAGATAAGCACCATTTTCCTTTTGAAGCAACTGGACATGGCTATAGAGGTTTTGTGAAACATGCTGATACAGTCATTGATTTATGAGATACAGGATGTCCATAAAGGCAGCCATTTTGGAGACTGGATCAGCATGATTTATAATAATAATAATAATAATAATAATAATAATAATAATAATAATAATAATAATAATAATTAATAATGATAATACTAATAGTTTAATGTGGACTTTGTACAACACCTAATCCTTAGAAGCTGATGGCACTATTCAATATTGCATAGAACAAATAAACGGCAAGATTGCAAATATAAAGCACCATGAAATTACAAAACAAAACCTTGCTGACAATAATTAAGAAAGAAGACATTATTAGGTATTTAAGTCTGTTCATGTATTCAGAATGCATGAAATTGAAGGGCATTCTTGAATGAAATTAGTGTCCTTGTGTCTAAGATCAAATGGCAATTCATTTGACTAAGCTGGGCACTGGTATGCAAAAGAATATTGTACATATGACTTCATTTTAACAGTGGGAACAAGGATATGAATGCTGTAAAAGGAGCCCAAGTTTCTATATTGTCTGTATACATAAGTGAGGTAAAAAATGTATACTAGTCTGCAGCCAATAAACAAAATGTAGCATAGTGAACAGATTTTGTTCAATTTGGGATCAAATGAATAGTCCGTGAAGGTAACAGAGCAGAGGGAGTCTATGCTCAAATCTTTGTATTCTAAGGATGATCCAAGCAGCTGTGTTTTGAACTTGTAAACGTTGCTGTTGTAGATACTGAGACAAAACAGACACAAGTGAATTCCAATATACCAGCCTGGAAAGTACGAAGGAACACACGAGTCTGAGTGACATAAAATGAAAGGAAACTGCGAATGGAGTTCGTGTGTCTCAGTTAAAGATATGCAGCCATGCATATATTCATTACCTGTTGGTGTGTAATGAGAGTGCTGTCGAGTGACAACTAGGTCTCATACTGTGTGAATTTAATAAAAAAATAAAAAAAAACCCAAAACAACATTTTAGTATGACCATCCATTCTTTAGAAGCAGCTGTAATGAACCTATTATATATTTATTTTGAGAAATCACACTGGCATTATATGCATTTGTGACCAAAAAGGAGGCTATTTTTTTAGCAAAATCCCCATGTCTAGTTATCATTTCTGTGTATGTGTGTTGGATTTTTAATGTAGCTTGAACAATTTAAGTTGTAGTGCTACAATGTCTGCAGTGTGGCAGTTTATAGTGATGTCTAACACTGGGGCATCATGACAGACATGGGGCATCATGTCCCACCCAGTCACATTATCCTGACACTGGGCTAACCAGTCCTAACACTAACCTTTTAATGTTGAGCATCAAGTGAGGCATTCTTAGTAACATTTTTGTAAGTCTCTGGAATGACTTGGCTGGGATATGAACCCAGGATCTCCCACATCTGAGGCAAACACTCGTCTGAGGCAATCCATTTAGGCCACTGGAGCAGTCCAGTGCTATTTCTGTATGATCCACATCTAGTCCAGGCTAACATATAATCCATCAATCATTAGAAACATGAGACAACTTTAGGGTTTTATTTCTTAATGACATGATCTCCAAGAAATCTGAACCCTTCACCATTGTTATTTTAACAATAGATATCTCTTTTATTTCACCATCAGTCTGAACATACATAAACTGCAATGTAATGGGTAAAAATATTCAGGTGAGGAATAGTTACAGACTCTATTCACTCTAAGTGAATATTTTGATGATGGATAACATGAAATAATCAAACAAGTCTCCAATTATGTAGTTCACATTTGATTACCTGCATCATAACATGAGGACATATGTAAGTACTAAAAGGAAATAAGTATTTGTTAGGGTCTGAAATCACTGAAAATCACTTTTTGGGAAACTCGCATCAGGAAACAGTCCCACACCCAACTGAGAGCCTTGCCACACCCTATTCAAATTTTCAGTTATTCCTTCATTCATTAATTTGAGGAAAAATGAAATAACATTGTTACTAGGTTTGTAACCAAATAAAATATAACAATGATTCTGAAATATTTCTTTTCTTCAATCAATAACTTTAAGATGTTGGATGTTTTGTGTTTGATTCATCACAAAAAAAGACATAAAAGACATAAAAAGTACACATAATATCATAATTGATCATAAGCAATCACAAATCAAAAGGTAATTAGTAGAAGAAACAATACAGACCCTGATCTGCAGGTACCGATCAATGACAGCAGACGACGGTCTATAAAATTTGCATATGGATGCTGCTTGCAAGTGGGTATATACAGCATTCATACTTTTCTAACCTTTTTTTTTTTATTAGACTGAAGCTCATCTTAACACCCCTTGTATAATAAACTTTAAATAAACAAAAAATTTCACATAAATTATCATGAGTTTCAATGAAATTTCATTCCTGAGTTTCATGAGATTTATTCAATGTACACAATAAAATTTGAAGCTGATTTAAGATAATATCAAGATCAACTTGAACTAGTTGTCCAGTAAATAAATAAATCATCTTCAAGTCGCAATATTCTAACACTTACAAAATATACAACCAAAATGACTGAAGTTGATATTTATGAATCACAAATGCACAAGACTACCTGCCACAATCATTCTCTTACATAATGTTCTTGAAAATTTGAAATCAACCTTTTCCATCATTCTGTGTTACTGGAGACATGACTTGCCTTGGCCACCACACAATCCAAGAGAAATATCTTAAAGATTAAGATTAATTAGTGACCATTGATTTTCTCACAAGTCTGGTTATTAAGCACTTCACACTGTGAAAAACTCTGTCTTCCTTTAATGCATTTTATGCCTTCAGGAATTTTAAGAAAAGAAATATTACAATTTGCTCATGCAACATAAATTTTGACCAGAATGGGTCTGGTGTGAGAATTAACATGTTTAACAATCAATCCCCACACTGCATTTCCTGCCAATGCAAAATAAAGGCGATAAATTTCATTCTAACGAAATCTCAATTTAAAAATTATGAGGTAAATAATAATTAAATGTCTACCTTTCGTATTGATGTGTGTAATAGGTGACAGCATTGTGCCAACATGCTGTTAAACTTGCATGAATAATTCTGTATGATAAAAAACATGTAGCAGTCATGTGCTTAATCCAATAGTTTTACCAAGTTCCCTGAACTGCAAAATACAACCCCGTACAAAACTGGAGCATCTACTTATATTAATGTCTCAATTCAACAAAAGAAAAAAATTCACAATTCTAAGTACAGTGTATTCCCAGGGGTATAAAACTGAGAGTAAAAAAAAACAAACCTTGATGTCAGAACTGGGGGTTCAATTAAAAATGTGGGGGTCAAAAATGTACTGACAAATTTTCATCTGACCTATACTTTTTCAGCTAGAAATAAGTTACTGCAACTTGCACAACATACTATCTCTCTCTTAAAAAAAAAAAATAAACCAACATGCACAATTAACACATAAATGCATTGTCCATTCAAAGGATAATTTTGTTAGTTCATTTTCTTTTTAGTTCAATGTCGAACTTTTAAGTCTCCCTATAATCTTTTTGTAGCAATATAGACCAACACATTACATAAAAACCAATACAAAAAAAACAAATAAATCTTTTTAACCAAATGAGTAAATTTACTGCCCATCATAAAATGTGTACCATCATCGGTTTCATTGTACTTCATCCTAAATTACATTCATCCAAAAATCAAAGCGGCTAATGATTCCTCTTTTCTTATACAAGTTACACTTGAACTTTTTAATCTTTTGTTACAGCAAAGAACTAAAAAAATCTCCAATGAACCCTGACTCTGTAATACAAATAATTGATATGTCTCTGCAAATTTACTTATTTCTTTGTTATCAAAGAATGTCTTGGGTGATAATGTGTTCTGAAGATATCTTGTGGTGAACAAGGACAGATGTTTATAATTCTTAAATGCTGTCATGAAAGGATTATTCACTTCTGCACGCTTCACAGCCATGTGATTATTAGTCACAACGGTAATCCCAATGGACTCCAGTCAAGGGAATTATTTTCTCCATTTTTCATTAAAGTCAGATCCACAGTTACTCTTTTGTGTTCTGCTTTCACTTTCTTCACTAATGATTATTAGTGTACGCTAATTTAATCTGGAGATAACATTTTAGTGCAACAAGCATTGAGGTTAAAACATCTGGACAACATCTTGCTTAACTCGATGGAAATCGTGTGAGAGCTCATGAGATTTGGGGAAGCCACTCCAATATAACATTGCTTATGCTAGTATGGTTCTCTGTTTCATATGCTCCATATAGTGGAGTGCAACACAGGGAGCATATGAAACAGGGAACCAGACTATGCCTATGCTTGAAATATACATCATGCCATCCCTTATCATAAGCATTGCATAGTAAATATTTTGCAAATCCTTTGCCCCAAAATTAACACACAGCAAAAAACATGAGCCAATTTTCTTCATCATGCATCCATGACACACAAATATGCATAAAGAGAAACACTGCTAAGTATAACACATATTACTGTATAGTTGCATGAAAACCAAATCTAAATCTTAAAATTAATACAGGCCTCATTCCTACGACAAGGTCAGATGTGTGAAATTAAGCAAATCTCGGCAGCCTTCAAAGATATTTGTAACACAGTATTTCTAGTTTGGGCTATAAAACTGTAATGTGCATTTAAAACAAAACAATAAATGCTACAATATAATGACACTATCATAAAATACATTACTCAAATTTATTTCAGATGAGAAGATGACCCAAGTCAATGACAAAACTTTATTCGGAACTTAAGTTTTGAAATTACTTGTTATTAGTCTTACAGCTTCAATGTCTTCACCCTCTCAAATCGATTATAAATTAAAGTTCTTAAGCACCTGGTATAGATATTACTCACCTACAAGTCAAGTCCACGTGCAAACTGCCACAATTCATTTCTGCCAACATATAATGCACTAACAAATCAAGGTCCATATTGTTTGTTCTGCTAGTTATGCCTAACAAGCTGCACAGACCCAGATCTGCTGTCAGTTATGCAGTGGCATATCTGGGTTTGTACAGTTTGCAGTTGGACTTGAATTATAAGCAAATATATATAGTACATCAAATCGAAAATAAGCAGCTAAAATTAAGCATAAAGAAACCATGTATATCAAGTGCTTCCTACTTCTCCATTGCAAATATGACTGCGTAATTGATACAATTAACATATAACTGTTATTCCCAACAAATCCAAATATGGAAAAGTCTAGTTCATTTAAGTATTCCTGAATGGGTTAAACACCATCTTAACATTTATTACAATTAGTTAAGAGTAACATTGGAGTATCACTATGAATGGAAAAATATGCTTAACTTAAAAGGCTTTGTTAAAATTTTTCAATTATATTATGTTTTACACACCATTTTTCTCTTTCAAATACATATGAAATGTATTCAAGTACACTGGCTTTTAATGAACTTAAAAAAGCCAACAAGATCTTTTTTATTTTACACTTGAATTACATCTAGGTTGATCTATCTTCTTTTCACCCATTTGTCCAGGACAAGAGCTTTCTGAAACTTCACTTGTTCCACGACTTTTTAAATGGGAAAAAAACACTCAATCCAACCAATGATTTGGAAAGCTTTACATGCATAACTTCAAAAACAAGCAGTTTAGAAAATCAGCGTCTGGGATTTGATCAAATATGCTGATTATCAACTTATTCTTTATGCAACTCTATTTGCAATTAATTTCTAATAAACTTATCTTATTCCTTATCTACTTTACCACAGAATTTGCACTTTCAGTGACCTTTAACCTTAAATGAACCAGCCAAAACATATTTGAAATTGACAACATTTTTGATCTTTTCTAAATGAGGTAATAACCTGTCTGCTTTTTTGAGATATAAAGGACAACATCTTAATAAATCAAAGTGTCTGTTTCATGAAGACTGCCTTGGAAAATTGCAGATTTATCCCAGAAGTACTTTCTGCATTTTGTTCTTCTGCACATCTTCATCATCAGTGTCACTGTCACTGCTGCTCGTACAATGGAATGGCAAGGAGGTGCACTTTGGAGAACACAAATACTGCAGCAATGGCAATCGGTATTTCCCACAGAAATCTACAAACTTCACATGCTCAACCTTGGCTGTGAAAAACACCCCTGGAAAATAAAAACATTTTTATTAATACAAACAATTTTGCTTAACAGATGTTCAAACTTGGCTGTGAAGAAAACCCTAAAAAAATATAATTATACAAATAACATTTTTATTTTGACTCATTATTTTGTAAATATACTCATCTTCAAAGAGATAGGGTATTTTTCCGAATAGAACTTTATTTTGTGCACTATTTTCAATCATTTGTTTTCTTCAGTGAAAAAAAAATTTAACTTCAGCAGATCACAAACTCGTGTTTGGTAAATAAAACCAAGTAAAATGCTGAAGATAAATAATAACGTGAATATTTGTGTACAATACAATAAATAAGGCAAAATATCTTTCAATCTGACTGGCAAATATAACAAAACATGAAATGTTAAATATGTTTTTTGAAGACAAAGGTAAACTAGAATGGGTCATAGAGACACCAAGTACAATGTAGTGAAGTCAAATGTACCAACATATTAAAAGGGGTACCAAATCTTCCTGAACAAAGAGAAACACTACAGCCTTAATACTGGCATATCTAAAACAACAGTTTAAACAGCATGAAAATGGGTTTTGGCGCCTTGGGTGGCTGAGTGGTCACCTCACCTTTACAGTTCACAAACTTCTCACCTCTATCCATATGGGTTCAAGTCTCGGGCTCGGCCAACATAGGTATGTGAGAAAGTTTGCCAGTAGCTTTCCTTGGATTGGTGGTTCTTTACAGGGTTTTCTCAACTGCTTTATCTGAGATATACTGGAAGCCAAGTAGAGATATCATGTGCTGAAAAATGGAGGCATGCACAAAACAACATCATCAAGATGTGTTTAAAAATTACAAGCAACTTCAAAGTGATGATCAACAGTGATTGACAAGGATCATAACACTGTCAAGAATGGAATAGAAGATAACATAACCATATCAAAAGACTGTGTTCAAAGATAACTCCATCAGGATGAAAGATCATTAAGCTGGACGAATAAACTTTTATTAGTGAAATGAGGATCTCAAATGGGTAATGATTTCATATTAAATTTTCTATTCAACAAGTTTCATAAATTTCTTGTCTTGGGGTTTACACCATTTTTCATATGATGATATTTCGTTACTCATGACATAGCAAACCCCTGTGGTGGTATATAAGTCGTATTCAGACAGACTAGACCATTTTCCCCCAATTTCCTTCATGAGTGGAGCCAAAAAAATGGGTGCCAAACAATTCATTGAAAACAATAAAATTCCAGAAGGCAGGGTTAAAAAGGTTGTCCCATGAGTGCATACAATCATTAAAGAGAATACTGCACAAAAATTTCATGGGCTTATTTACACCAAATATAATTACATAAAGGGTAACCCACTGACATTTCAAAAATATGAAACTGCACATACAATTGAAAAACCATACCATATGAAAAAACAAGATATCAATGGACAAGACTTAAAAAACTTAAAGAGATCATCATTTAACATGGTTTCTTCATTCTGAATAATGATCATACCAAACTGCATAAAGATATGTTAAACAGCTCCTCAGGCACATTTCTTACATGAAATTTCTATCAAAGACGAATTTGGAAGGACTAAACATTTTAAAATATTGTGATCAGCAGCCAGAAATGGCAAATATTTAGTGTTCAGAATTAGACACAATTTTGTTATCAATCATTAGTTTCTAATCACCAATCACTGACAGGCTAATTTGTCCACAGCCTATCTTGCCAAAATGTGTGTTATGTTACAAAAGGAATGCAGTTTGAAATAACATGTATGGTCTCTCAAATGGATATAAATGAAAGTAGAACAATATATAGAATTTCTTCACATACTAATGCAATCCTGACAAATTACAGACTTACTTTTTTTTAAAACAAAATATTCCGAGGAAATGTGTATCTAACTTGACTAATATCTGCTTATAAAGTTAGGTCACAATTTATGACAACCAAAAGACTCATTAAAATTGACTTTGATGGGGTCTAGATATATGCAGATCAAAAGGCCATTCAAGGTGAATGTAACTACATACAGAATTCTCTCATGGGGTTTAAAAATAATACAAAACATGAACACAAGATACTCAGCTAAAATTACAGAAAGATACTATAAAGGTATTTCAAAACCATTCATACTTTTCATCTCTCCCACTGTCTTACACACACAAAATTACAACAGTTTATTTTATTTTAGAAATCACTAATTGAATAAGTGTCAAATTATATGTATGTTCAATATTATGAGTTTTATCCAAGGAATGGTTTACTGTGTACTGTTTATTAGAAACAGAAACAAATGTCAATCTTAATAAGTTTAATGGGAGGGGGTGCAGGGATCTGTGCTGTGCAACTCTGTTCATGATGTGTCAATGGTGGGACTGGAGGTATAATTGTCCAAAAATATCTCACATAACTGGCACCCCATACTATCTTACAGCTCTGTGTCTGATTGCTTTATTATTTCTATATTTGCTCCAGTGCCTTTTCACCTTACTGAGGTACAGCCAGACACATTCAAAGCCTTGTCTTTTTTTTTTGAATTGGCTGAAGACTAATTTCAGTGGAAGAATGCCAAAGTCAGCTGAACTACAACTCCATTCTATTAAATGAATAAGTAGAAGCATATTCAGCCATATATAATCAAGTATAAAGTATTTATAACTAAAATGGTGGAAAAGGTATCAGAGGAAGTGTTATGAAAAAAGCCACACTTTACAATATCTCATCAGAATTCATCCTGAAACCCTGAGGAACCAAGGAAGTAAATTACCAATCATCAGCAACATTGTACAGGTGAAAAACCAGAAATTTCTACATTTCTGTGAAATAAAGCATGAAAAATTAAAAAAGATGTCCACCCAATTCTTATTTGTGGCATGTTATGCAAGTGCCAATTAAAAAACTATGTGCAAACTTTTTCACATTGAATAGGATTTTCACAATCACGCTACATAGATGCAACCCAACCAAGCACTTGCCTTTACAGATCACTAATATCTCATCTCTTGTCAGCATGGGTTCAAGTCTCAAGCTTAGCCAATACTGGCATGTGACAAAGCTTGCCAGTGGCTTTCTATGGGTCAGTGGTTCATCCTGGGTTCTTCAACATCAAAATAAGCTGTCCGTCATGTTTATCCTGTTATGTGCTGAAAAATGGTGCTAAACCCATAACAACAATAGAAATCCTATAACTGGTGATTTTGCCTGCTATAGCCAAACTGATTAATATTTAGCTATGTCAAACAGTTGATGACTTTGCTGCTTATCATTAAGTCAATGACGGAAGAGGGGGGGAATGCCTTTTTCTTGAAAACATGTCATTTCCAGCTCCCCAATTAGCTTTAAAATACTCTTGCAGTGATTTAAAGAAAAAAAGAATCTTTTCTATCCAACATACAAGCCTGGTTTTTTTTAAATCTGGTTGGCATGGAAATTCAAGCCCCAATCTGCACTAAGTGGTCCACCCCAAGATCATGTCAAGAGTATTAATCTACACCAACCTTTGCATTTAGGGTTGACACATCGCTGTGCAGCATCTAAATACTTCACAACTGTGGAAGGTAAATCATTAGTACTATATGCTATCTTCTTTATTTTCACAACTCGTCCAGCAAGCTCAAGTAAAGTTGGAGGATCATATATTAAGTCCTCCACAAATTTTACAACTAGGGGGTTGTTCCTTAGGCTCAATTCCACTAAGTTGCCAAGAGCCACAATCTCTGTTGGCAGTGTTGACAGCTGATTGTTATGAAGACTCATGGAGGTAAGCTTATGAAGTTGGCTTAGCGTTGGTGGAAGACTTTGCAGCTTATTATCACAGAGTATAAGTGAGGTCAAGTTCTGCAAGTGGCCCAATTCAGCAGGAATCTCTGTCAATTCATTCCCTCCCAAATATAAGATCTCCAAGCTGAAATTATACAAAATTTTATAAAATGTTATTATCATAATGTATACATAAGAATGAAAGAAACATTGTGTCAACAAAGAAAGCGATAAAGTTCAAGTCAGGAGTAAAGAAAAGATGTGGTGTTTATAATTTTTAACGTAGCTTTAATAAATTTTCAATGCAATGTGGCAGTTTATAGTGATGTCTAACACTGGGGCATCATGCCACAGACATGTAGCATGATGTCCCACCCAGTCACATTATCATGACACCACGACAACCAGTCCGAACACTAACCTCTTAATGCAGAGCGTCAAGTGAGGCAGCTGTTAGTACCATTTTTGTAAGTCTTTGGTATGACTCGACCGGGGATTGAACCCACGACCTCCCGCATCCGATGCTGACGCCTTAACCACTAGGCCACCAGAACGGTTAGTAAAGAAAAAAACTTGTACATGTATTTGTAAATTAAGTTTCAACTCTCTTACATTATTTAGGAAGAAAAAGAGTAAATGAAATGTTGGTTTGTGTTGATCAGATTACATTCACTTACTCTGAAGGACTGGAAACTTAAGACCACCAGTGTACCTGACTGGAAACTTAAGACCACCAGTGTACCTGAATAATATATATGCCTTTAACCGTATTTTTATATACAGATCTCCTTCCTTCTAATGCGGTAGTGAGGGTCCATAACCCCTGACTTAATTATGCTGATTATAGGTACACACACACACACACACAGCAATATACAGTGTGTAGTTTCATAATACTGAACCATGTTATAGTGGATAATAAGTACAAAAATGAAGCTTCAATTAGTTTTCTTTCAACCCATATTGTTACACAATGGTATGATTTTGGTCATGCATAGGGCCATACCATGTTATATCTGGAATTTTGTTATAAACTGGGTGAATTAAATGGGGAAGGGGGAGGGGAACTTACTGGTTTCATATAGAGGGGGAGGGGAACTTACTGGTTTCATATAGAGAGGGAGGGGAACTTACTGGTTTCATATTTATCAGAATTTATATGCACAAATATTACAATTCTCAACAGTGAAAAAAAAAAAAGAATAAACTACCATAAATACTCAACTGTAAGTCCAGTCCAACTGCAAATAAGAGATCCTGATCTGCTGTCATATAAGTCTATGTTATTTGTTATGCTTATTAATTGTAATAAAAGCTGCATTGACTCAGATCAACTCATACATTATGCAACAGCTGAGAAAAGGTTTGGTAGTCAGTTTGCAGTTGGATTTATCTTGTTTTATACTAGGATATACACTACACAGGGATTATTATGATAAACATGAAATGCAACAATGAAAAAAGGATTACCAATTACAATGATACAGGCTTTAAATGTTCTCTTGTCTTTTCTGTGCAGACAGCAAACTGAGCATTTAGTACCTGTTAACAGCCCTAATAAGAGGCAGTACTAGGGTAAATATACATTCTGGCTAGAAACCTAGCTGTGCTTAATTGGTGATGCACACTGCAGGGTTGTTGCCGGCTTTAAAAAAGTTGCCACCCAAAAGCCACCCAAAATAATATCACCAAACCGCAATATTTTGGCGCAAATTTTTTTAAAAAGTCACAATTTTCATAATATAGTTCTATCCGTTTATTTCAGTATCTGTTTATTTCAGTATCTTTGGGACCAAGGTAACATTGTCGACATAACCTCATGCTTAGATAAGTGTGGTAAATTGAAATTTTGCATACAAGTGAAATTTTTTAAGAAATGACCCGTTGTCAGTGACCAGGATTAGAAAAAAAAAATTAAAAAGGAAATTTTGATTAAATGAAGACAAGTATATGCAGTCTGAAATGCAGTTGTATATTGAGTCACAAATTACATGTGAATAGTACATGCCACAATGTGTTAAACAATGTACATGCAAATGAAAAATCCATAACTTTAATCCATGAAAGTAATTGATCTTGTTAGAAAATTCAATTATCAGTCAAATCCATTTAAAATACAGCATATATATATATATATATATATATATATATATATATATATATATATATATATATATATATATATATATATATATATATATATATTTAGTCCTCTTTTGATGGAGTTCATCCCACTGTCAACAAAGGCCTTTCATAAAACAATTCACTCTAGTTACTCATTATCCAAGTAGCCTGTAGCCACTGTATGTTTGTTCAAAATGGTACCTGTACTTTAATTGACCTAGATTTTGATCAGAGGCAATGACCATGATGCAGAGGCTCCCATGGAGTAATGACAACATGAACAAACATTTTTAAGAGATGTCCCACCTTCATTTATCTTGATGGCCAGATATCTATTGTTTCAAAATATTAGGACTTTTTTTTTATGCTGCCATTGGTAGTGATCGTAAATATGAACTAATTTTGCAAACATGAAACTTTCAGGGCACAATAAATACATTCCAATCACTAATAAAAATGAAACAATGCTTTCATTTATGTTTGTTGACTGACTTCCTTTGATCATAGTCTTCCAATGGCTTTAATGAAGTTGCAATGTCTTAGGCCTATTGAAAGTGCTGCTAAAGGCCCTCTCTGAAGGACCAAACAAATGCCTGTTTGTAATTGCTTCCACAACATCAAATAATTGAAGAACACAGTATGAGATATTTTTTCGTTTGTTTAATATATATATATATATATATATATATATATATATATATACAGAATGATTATGATTAGGTAATCAGTTTCTTTTAACTTTCAGCAAAACTACAATTACAAAACTGCAATTCCAAAATTATTATTCAGTCATAACCCTTCCCTGCCATGTCAATAAATGATGTCCATCCCTTTCTTCATATTTTGGAATTACCTCAGTAACTGCACCCTTGTTGATGATGTGGTCTGTGTACAGTTATTGAGGATGATAAGTATACAGTGTCATTATGGCTAAATAATTCATTAATAAATAAATCATTAATTCATTTTGTCAGCATTAAAGGTACTATCTTGCGAAAATATAGAAATAGAAATATTGTGCTATGATCATGGCTGCTTAATGCTTCAGTACATTAGAAAGCAAATGATATTTCCTACATTTCCTATTTTAAACTGTGAGGTGATTTTTTTTTTTCAATATCTATGCAAAATAAATCCATCGACTTTTCCCCTTTCATTCTGATATATTTTAAAACATTTTCTCTAAGTGTTGATGTGTTTCTTATGTTAACAAGGCTTAAAATATGTGTTTAAAGTTTCATCTTGAAGAATTAGGGTTGGTTTTTCTGAATATCTTTTATACACTGTACTGTACTAATTAATTTTGACCTTCATAATGATAAATACCTACTGCTTTACACCATGTATTGCTGAACATAAAATAACATGTACCTTTCAATTGCTGGCCAATTAGAACCATGTTTTAATATTTTTTCAGTTAGTAATTTCCACAAAATTATGATTTATTATGTAACAAAAAACATCAAACAACATATCCAGGTTTAGACAAAGATTTGTAAGATATATTTCAACTTTCAAGAGAAACATTATGGCATTATGAGATCATTTTCTTTATTTGATCAGTACAATATTACTAAAATATAGATGTATAATACTGATGCATGATACTCTATTGGATTCAATTATAAATTTTACAAGACCCCAGTTTATTTTTTTCAGTATAAGTGTTTTTTAGCATCAATAGTATATAGTACACTGTACATGATAAAAATAATTTCTAAGGAAATCTAACAGAAGCATTAACATACCCAGACCAATGTATATATATAATGTACTACAGTGTATCCCCCAGGAGTGTAAAACTGAGGGTCAAAAAAAAAAACCTTGGTGTCAGTCATACAAAAAACACCAATAGGCACAATTAACACAAATGCATTATCCATTCAAAGGATACTTTTATTAGTTAATTTTCCTTTTAGTTTAAGTCATACTTTTAAAAGTCTCTTTATAATTTTTCATAGCATTATTATAGACCAACACATTACATATAAGCCAATACAAAATTCCATATAAATCTTTTTAACAAAATGACAGTTAATTTATTGCCTGTTATAAAATGTGTACTGTCATCAGTTTCATTGTACTTCGTCCTAAAACACATTTATCCAAAAATCAGAGGCTAATGATTCATCTTTTCTTTAACATGTTACACTTGAACTTTTAGATCTTTCTTTCATTGCAGCAAAGTTAGAACAATCTGCAACGACCCCCTGAATTTGTAATCCAAATAATGAATGTCTCTGCAAGTTTATTTCTTTGATCTGAAAGAATGTTTTAGGTAATATGTTCAAAAGATATCTTTTGGTGATCAAGAGCAGATTTTTTTTTTTAAAAATTCTCAAATGATGTCACGAAATAATTATTCATTTGTGTAGCCTGCGCAATCACAATGTCACACCAGTAATCCCAATGCCTTGGATCTGCAATATTCTATTCAAGGGCATATTTTATCTGTTTTTCATTAGTCAGACCCACATTTACTCTTTCGTGTTCTGCTTCTTTCACTTTCTTAGTGCACGTTGTTTTCATCACGAGATCACATTTTTGTGCAACAAGAATTGAGGTTTGAGATGTTTCTGGACATTTTGCTAAACTCGATAGAATATCGTGAGAGCTCGTGAGATCAGGAGAAGCTACTCTGTCATAATATTGCCTAATGGTAGTCTGGTTCTCTGCTTTGTTTGCTCAGTATTGCAGTGTGCAACACAGAGAGCATACGAAACAGGAAACCAGAAGAAGTATTCACGATGCCATCCCTAATGATGTATAATTGTAGAATACACGATGCCTTCTCTAATGTGTTGCATTGAATATTAAATAAATCCTGATTATATTTTGCAAATCCTTTGTGTAAAAAATTGCACAGCAAAAATTTATGTGATAGCTTGGATGGGAAGTTATCAAGTCTTTGTACATTAGTCTCAACATAAGACATTTGGTGCAGGCCATGTATATCCGTATTTTGGTCATTCCATACGCAAATGAGTCCTTTTGTACCAAAAGCAATGGTCATTCCATACCCAATGTGCTGGTCACTTCATACCCAATGCTATAGTCATTTCATAACTGAAGTACAAATAACTACCAATATCATAAAAATTATGTTTCGTATTTAGCTGTTCAATGTTTTATAACAGGTATTACCATGTGAGAGTAAGATCGCCAGGATGCATTGTAATATAATAGCATAGGCAATTTTAATTTCTTCAGAATAAACCGTTTCTATGTTACAAAGGTAATTACACAATCGATCAATGCTAAAATGAATCTATAATTAATAATAATAATAATAATAATAATAATAATAATAATAGAGCATAATTAAGGGAAAATATTATATGAATTCTACATGACCTTGTGCTTTGAGAGGATAAACAATTATAATTTTTTCAGTCACGTTAGTCATTACTAAGTAATACCAAGAAATATGACAATGTTTGTTAATTTGAATGATAGAAAAAGAATGGATTTATTCTGTTATTTCTGTTATTTAAGCCTGTCTAATGTTTTATTTTTATTTTAAATGCCAATGTAAATTTTAAAAAATTCTTTGTAGTACAAAGACGCTATTATACAGTGAAAATGATACAATTACTGTAATTATTTGTGTTTGGTCAATATTTTGACCGGATATGCTTGCTCATGCAATTTTTAAGGTAGGAAAAAGATTATGCCTAGAGATGTAGTGGTAATTATGTCAACAGTGTATATCCGACTTTGTAAATTAATGGGTACAAAACAACAAACACCATGTGTACGAAACAACAACCACCTTGGGTACAAAACGATCTGCACCTTGGGTAGGGAATGACCATGAGCCTGTATATATATGGGGTTAATAATATAATGAGGTTGATCTTTGCTCTATATTTACAGGATAATGACACTTTGAGATTGATCTTCATAACTACAGGCTAATGATATACAGAGGTTGACCTTTAAGCTATATATATATATATATATATATATATATATATATATATATATATATATATACATATACATATACACATACATATACAGGTTAATGATACAATGATGCTGATATTTATATCTACAGGGTAATGATACCACAGGAATCTGCAATTTTATCAAAAAAGCATGACAAAATTTCTGACATGAAATCACCATAACAGTATTATAAAATAACACAAGGAATGCAAGCGTGACCACTACCCTTAGTTCGATTAGAACTTTCTCACCCATCTTTTATCCCTTCAGAATCGCACGAAGACTAAAAAGCTCTGTCAATTTGTTGAAATTGCTCACAATAATGAATGCATCATGAAAATGTTATTTACAGTATTATTTTACTATTAATTTCGCAATCCACATTATTAAATTTCCCTAGTGTTAAAAGAAAACAGATTCTGCGCTGTGTTTGGAATGATTTTTAGACCCTAACACATATTAACTGCTGAGCAGAAACTAGTAGAAATTGGCTACTTCTTCCAATGGTTTACTTTTCCAGGGTTTATGACCGTAATGGTGAAAATAAACATTAATTTGACGGATCAGATTCATGCGATGGTCGTCTGAGTGATACCAAGGTACGTTACTGTTTTTTGAATGATTTGTGTAGTTTTTCAGTCTTTGAGCGATTCTGAAGTGATAAAAGACGCGCGAGAAAATTCTAATTGAGAAGAGGGTTGTGGTCACGCTTGCATTTCTTGTTATTTTATAATACCATTAAGGTGATTTCATGTTGTCAGAATTTTTTTCATGCTTTATTGATAAAACTGCAGACTCCTGTGATGATACATTTAGGGTGATTTTACCAATGCAATTCCTGAACTTGCGTTGTTATGTTTTGAATCTTGTTTCCTCCAAGGTAGAGGCGTCGTAGTTTAGAGAGTTCCGTAAATTGTTCCGGGATGCTATGAAAGTTATTTCCACTCATATTCAAACATTCAAGTGATATTAGTTTCCCAAAGTCTTTTGGTATGGAAGACACGTCGAGTGCGTTATTTTTAGCTGTCATATTCCTAAGTTTCGTCAAGTTTATAATTTCATCGCTAATGTATGTTAAGCCATTGTTACTAATATCTAAGCTGACTAGATTCTTAAAATGACTAATTTCCTGAGTTAGTATCTTAATATTGTTGTGATTCAGTTGCAGTGAAAGAAGACAGAATGCCCGTGGTAAGAGACATTCGGGAATCGAATCCAAATTACTGTATGACAGATCATCTGAATTTTCTTCATTGAATTCCCCATCTGAACTCGAATCATTGATAGTCGCCATTTTTCAGCTAATCAACACTATACACCATTCCACTTGTTTAATGGCTTTTCTTCTTTGATAGATATGAACAGATACAGTTATATATAGATTAGCCTAGGCCTAAATTATTTTATTGGCGCTTTCAACTCATGATCACGCTACCAGTGCATGATACTATAGTGATAGCCGAAGGTTTCCGATGAAACCAGTCTGGTATTCAAACTCTTTTTGATATCATATGGCGCGAAATTTAGTATTCATCATTAGAACAATTCCGTGATAAATTTCCATTTGGTAATTTCTAGGCCAATGTACTCAAAAAGTGCATGAGCCTAATTTAGTTGCATCGTATGACCGGTCAGAATATAGAACAATTGTCAGCTTTGTTAGACGTACGCAGAATAAATAAAACGGGTGAGAAAAAAAAAAACTTGTGTCAGATATAGTGAGACTGGAGAGGTATTTTCACTGAATGGCATTATCTTTTAAAACATGAGGTTGCTACTATGTACTGTGTAGCTTCTTTTATATAATATTAATTATAATGCACAGGGGCTCGTATCGTTGCTTACGATTTACCTATTCGTCGTTTTTTACCGTACATGTATAACTAATAGCTAAACTGTTTGCATGTATATGAGCCCTTGTGCATACTAATTAATTTTTTTTATATGTGATATGTTTAATTAGATAAATACGATTTTCAATATAATTGGTATAGGTTACTTTTCCTAAAAACATCTAGCCATTGTTTACTGATTATGGTGCTTTTCTTCTGTTATTATTTTCAGGTTTAAATTACAGATAATGCAAGACATCTTTTTTACAACTTTAATTACTGGCTTGGTTCAAAATCCTTGCATAATATGTTTCCATTATTGTAAAATAATATTGTTGCACAGGAATTCAATAAAAAATAGTATTATGTTAAAATTATAATGATGATATACTCGTGAATCTGATGTTTTTGTTGTTGTCGTCGTCGTATTTCTTTTTTTTTTTTATAGAACTGTACTTTGCCCGAGATCAATCTTTTTTTTTTTTTTGGAGGGTGCTCTCCCTGGTTGATCTTTTCAGTCCACTTAGGGAAACTCTCCTTCCCTACTTGTATTGATTGTACTATATTATTTGTTACTATATTTCATTGTTTTATATTTCTGTTAAGGTTTGTATATTTAGTTCATGTATGTATGTATGTATGTATGTATGTATGTATGTATGTATGTATGTATGTATGTATGTATGTATATATATATATATATATATATATATATATATATATATATATATATATATATATATATATATATATATATATATTACCATCCAAATCGTCTAGATATTGTTCAGCTTGCAATTCGCAAAAAATATTCATCCATCATGTTGAGTTATTCTTCCTTTTCTTCTTTCCTTCTCCTCCTTTTCTCTCTCAATCTGTCTCTTTCTATTTCCCTTTCTTGTTCTGTTGATATTGCTACTGTAGGAAAAGTTGTTTGGTTCCCTTTTTATAGGTTCGCTGTAAATATTGTTTTTGTAATTTTGGATTCCTGTGCTTGGTTTTGTTGATTGTATTTCTGACTTTGTTGCTGTTATTGTTGACTGGTTGTTGCTGTTATTCTTTTATTGCTGTTGCTGTCTGCTGTTAATATCTGGGTTTTTTTCTACTTGTTGAATATATTTCCCTCTTTTTCAAATTTTCTTGTATTTTTGTTTGTCTCTGATTGCTATCTCCTTTGCTTTGTTGCTCTATATCCACCTTTTTCATGTTGTTGTTGACTGCCCTTTTTGTTGTTTGTTGTTGTTGTTTTTTGTAGCTGTTTCTGTTTAAAGTGTTTGCTGGATTTCTGCTGTTAGCATCTCCGTTGTTATTTTGACTTATCGATTTCGTTTCCCTTGTTGTTTATTTTCTTATTCTCTCATTTGTCCCAAGTGATATACTTTATTTTGTTGATCTATTTCTGTTAATGTTTCATTGATTCCTTTTCTTTTTCTTGTTGCAGTTGTTGACACTGTTGTTCTTGTTGCCTTTTTGTTGTTTTTCTTGTTGTTGCTTGCCTTGTCTCTGTTTAGGATTTGGCTTCTCCAAGTTAGTGTTTATCTTTGTTTTGTTGCTGGGTCTATGAGTTTTTTGGGCATTTATGAGGGGTATGTCCTGTGTGTCCAAATCGGTTACATTTCCGCCTGTATTTTCAACCCTTGCACCAAGATTTTGTAATGAAGCCATGTATAAAGAAGGCTCTTTTAATTTCCGTCAATTTGGTCTTTTAAATTTCTAATATTCGTATCCGATTTAAAATTTTGGTTAAAGGTATTTTATCTAGTCTTGATGACATCACCTTTATTTTCAGCTTTTCCTTAAATTTTTTAACGGTAGCTTGTAGCGTTATATCCAATTGTATGTCTGATAGGTGTACTTCAGCCGAACGTTTCTTTATTTTCTTCAATATGGATGCTGGTTTTCTTACTGATATTGTTTCCCCTGATATCGTCATTTCTCCGTATGGTAGTACAGGTTGATTACATCTGGGTCTTAGTATAAAGCCTTTATAGCCGTTTCTGTTGTTTGAGTAAATCTTTGGTATGTATTCTGGATCTTTGACTTTTATTGTAATCATCACCGAACATAGGCTCGGTTTTCTTACCCTTGATTATATTTGACGTGCATCTCTCGTTTATCTTCTTAGTATTCACATTGTAGGAATGATCTTTCCTCTGTCTGTATTCGTTTAGTTTTGAAGTATATCTCTTGCTCTCTCATTGCTTTTCCAATCTTTTGCATCGCCATTTTCTCTGGTGCAGTCCGGGCTTCTCGTTAAAAATCCAAATCGCACAAACTCACACACACACACACACACACACACACACACACACACACACACACACACACACACACACACACACACACACATCGTTCTGTTGGTAATTTCATATGCAGTTGTTGTTCCGCTTGATTTAATTTTTCGCGATTAGGTATTATCAAGGCTTTTTATTTATGATCGTGTAGTATCAATTCTCGACAGGCGGGCTATGATCAAGTGCAGCAGTGTACGTACACACCTTTCTAAACAATTCTTCTTTTCATTTACTGCTACAAGTCAAAGAATCATAGAAAATATATTTCGAGCGAGTATCTAAATTTCTGGGGACTGGTATTATGCCAATATAAACCATACTGTAGTTTTAGTTTCCGAAACGATTTATCTCGTTTTCTCCCCAAATCAATATTACTTGGACAAGGGTGTCTTTCTTGAATAACAGTCGGAAATTTCATCTCTTGGTTGTGGATTTGTCGGTGAACTCCTTATACAGAAATCGTTGTAGAAACAATCCAGGTTGTGTTCATGCCAAGCTATTCATTCTATGACTGGGCGTTTTCACGAGCTAATGCAATGATCTCACGTTGGATTACAGTTGGTGTTGGTATATCAGGGTGATCCTAGCAATTTATTTCTGTTTTACTCAACAAATTCCTTAACCTCATCGATGCGGTCAGAATCAATTGCTTGTATTTAATAATAAATCTAACCTTTAACACAAATGTCCAAGATAGCTAAGTACCCA
Organism: Potamilus streckersoni; assembly: GCA_016746295.1. NCBI lineage: Eukaryota > Metazoa > Mollusca > Bivalvia > Unionida > Unionidae > Potamilus > Potamilus streckersoni. Next base: position 913,348 of record JAEAOA010002242.1, read on the forward strand.
CGTGAATAGATGTCTAGTCCTTCTAAGACAACTAATTTGACTGCAGATGCATATATAAAATATTAACATTATCAACGCCGATTGCAGGTAATATAGATGGTCTGTCAAGCTGGTCATTATTTACCAATATTCCGCTGAACCAAACTAGTTATGAATTGCTCTTACAATTAATAATAAATATGACCCATACTCGAGCACCTTTGAGATGTGAGATTTAGATTAATCAAAATCATGAATAAAAGAATTGTTTGCAAGTGGACCACTTGTTCTATCATCTTTGCCCAGTTCTATGCCAAAGAATAAGGATCCACAAGAGGTTCATATTATGTTATGAAAACACCGGTACGTTTCCATTATGGTCCCTCCGCGTTATTCCAATATAATTCGTGTGTGCAGGTGTTGATCTGTTTCCTCGGAGGAGGATGACGCCGCCATCAGCACGTATCATACACAAGAAATCTTGTACGCAAATTGTGTTATCGGAGAAACCATGACGAAAACGTAATCAATATCATCAAGCAGGTGCCTTTACCTATCATAATAATTAGAGATGACTTACCACAAGACAATCATGATAGTCTGCTATTGATTGTATAACGAGTTTACACACAAATGAAGTCAGATGATCATTTAGTCTTGCTTCAATTTTACATTTTAAAACAAATGTTGGCATATCTTGCGAATAATGATACTGCATATATATTGATTTTAAACAAAAATGCAAATGATTTTGCAATTAGACAAAACGCGTTACTTATATACCATGGGTTGGTTGTTGTTGTTGGGCTTAACGCCATTTATCTGCACACGATAGGCTATTCATGGCGGTCAGTATTAATGGTGGAGGAAGAAACCGGGAAATCACCAGAAAGAACCACCGACCCACGCGAAGCTACTGGCAAGCTTTCTCACATATCCATATTCGCCGAATCCTAGACTCGAACCCACGCAGACAGAGGTGAGATGGCAGTGATCTGTAACGGACAGCGCGTTAGACCACTTGGCCATTCGGGGCCCCTACCATGGGTTGGAAAGAGCATCATATATACAAACGGTATGAGATGAAGTGTCAGTCCTGCGTCAAAAAATTCTATATAAAAAAAAGAAAGTAATAAAAAATATTGTTACATTCTGATCCAGTCTCTGGTATAGGTAGATGCCATAAGTTAATGGCACGATTTGCTTGATATTTGAGTGTTGGCATGGTATCATACTAGGAAATGTCATTATCGATCACACAAATGGCAGCACTTCGGGTAATCGAATCAAGAATTCACAAATGAGAAGCTGTTTCGCGACAAATACTTTGAGTGGTGAATTTGAGAACACACAAATACAGCTCGTCCAGTGCACACAACACCTATCGACTGTGGCGAACAAAAAAAAAAAACAGCTATAAGTTTAAAGCAGATAACTCTGTAGGTACCAGCGGAAAATATGGTTTTGTTGTTCCTGGATACGAAATACCTTATTCGCCAATTCGCGAACGCTAGTTTTCGTTTACTTTTGTTGGCGTTACAAAAGGTTTTGCTGCTGTCTTCGTTCTCTGGTTTATTTTCTTAATTAGATCAAGTTCACCTCCTTGAGACTCTCTGGTCCTGCAGTATCTGCAGACTTATTTTTAACATGACCATAAGCTCGTATATATACGCCTTCGTCCAGGATGAATCATTTTCTACTCATAAGAAGAGAGACTGGTTTTATTTAGCGTAATCGCGCTTAGCACATGACGATCCATATCGAAATGTATTCATCTTGACATTTTGTTTCTCGACAAATAGCACTGCCACATAAGTAGTGTATGGGGATACTATAGGGCATATATGGCCAAAAAGGGAAAATCACCCTGGGAGTAGGATAGTGCACATATTTATAGGGACAAACAAAAATCAGCCTGGGACTGTATAGGGCAAATGGGAATTTTTTATTAGCGCATTTTGGAACTGTATAGGGACAGGTGAAATGGCACAGGTGGCATGAAGTAACGGAACAGGGGACTGGCAACACTGTAGCAAGGGTCTGCAGTGAGGGACATACACACATACAAAAGAGACATAGAGACACAGAACACATATCTATACATGGCAAAATGTTTGAAAATAAAAGACTGTTCGAAGCAGTGGAAATGGCCCTGAAGATTACAGTTGTTTGCTATGTTAACATCATTTCAAATACCTCAAACTTTGACTTAAACTATGTCTCACTTCTGGTCTAAAGATGATTTTATACAAAGACAGAAAGAAGAATTAGAGAATGTTTTGACAGCAACAGAAAGGGTCAAAACAAGCATTTCTTCTTCAACAGCAAAGTTAAGAAGAAGAGGCGAGAAGGAAGTGACAGAAAGAAGAAGCAATAGAAGAAACAAAGGTTAGAAGAGAAGAAGGACTGTGAAAATCAAACGGTTACGGTACTCTTGAATATTTTGACTGAGTAAAGAAATCTTAAACAAATGTATCAGACGTCTTTATTACGACCCAAGAGAAAATGACCTTTCTAAGCCAAACAGCCCAACCCTGAGACTACACCAAAGATACCAGCTCTAGTGATATCTACGAAATTATTGACAGGAGCAAGTCCACAAGTAGACCTTGTCCGTGGCAAGTTAAAGGGTATTGCTTTCCGTTCCAGTTTTTTCTCAGGAATAAACCTAACTTAACGGTCCTTCTCAGGGCCACCCATTTCTTTCGAAAAGAGGTAATTTTCGTTTTGCCAAAATCAATGAAAACTCAAAATTTATTGTATAACCCTAGTATGTTTGTGTGTGTGTGTGTGTGTGTGTGTGTGTGTGTGTGTGTGTGCGAGAGAGAGAGAGAGTATACCCTTATTCTAAAAAAATCAAAACCAGGAGACACATTTTTCAGTCTGGTCTATTCTGGTACAAATATTTACAATCCAATTCACAACAGAACACAACACTTTTTCTAAAAGGTTCACATATTTCTTCTGTGTCTGTTTTATAGTTCACTGTTTTATTAAATTTCTTTACTTTCACAGTTTCCTCCTCTTCTTCCTCCCTTTTATCTCTCCTCCTTTTCTTCTTCTCTTTTCTAACGTCTTGGAGTGTTTCCTTTGCCGAGGATACCTCTTCTAGCTCATCCTCTTGTTCCTGTTGTTTTGTAGGGTACTATGAAGACCAATGTTCTCTCTCTCTCTCTCTCTCTCTCTCTCTCTCTCTCTCTCTCTCTCTCTCTCTCTCTCTCTCTCTCTCTCTCTCTCTCTCTCTCTTTCTTTCTCTCTCTCTCTCTCTCTCTCTCTCTCTCTCTCTCTCTCTCTCTCTCTCTCTCTCTCTCTCTCTCTCTCTCTCTCTCTCTCTCTCTCTCTCTCTCTCTCTCTCTCTCTCTCTCTCTCTCTCTCTCTCTCTCTCTCTCTCTCTTAACAAGCATAACTGGTAACTCTACTTTTATCTCTTCCGACACTGTTTTTTGTTTTGGCTATCTGTATCCCAATGCCTTTTATTCTTAAAGATATAGCAAGTATCTTGTCTTTTATCTCGATAGGAGGAAGAATAGTCCGTCGGAGTCTGAAGAAAATTTTCCTATGACACCTCGGAAAGCTCTAATCAGAATTTCCATCTGTGTAGCTTCTTCCATAGTGCTGATCAGTTTGAGAGCAAAAAGAATACCGATAGGGAAGTCACCAATCCTATATATGCACTAGCCTGACATGAATATATAGGGTACCATGGTGTTTCAAATGTAGTTATTTGACTTTTTGTCAGCTAAATGAAACGATCGCATAATTTCGTAAAAAAGGGAGAATAAAATAAATGGCACAAACGTGATTTATCGCCTCACACAGTAGCCAAAGTCTTGGTTCAAATTCATGCTAGCGATTTTGAAGAAGAGATGAGTGAACCAGAATCTAAGCAAAGAGTCTAGACCAAACCAAAGACCAATACCATCAATAAACCCTGAAAATTACTACCACATGCGAGAGATGGAGAAACGGTCCTCCAGAACATTTAGAAAATTTAGAACTACGGACTATACGTACGCAAAGAAGTATAAAGATTTCAAGTCCTAAGTATCCTTAGATAAAAGCAGAAGAGTTGAACGCCTTTAACCACACTGAAACGGCAATGTCATGCCAAATAAGACGATCGCTTCAGACTTTCCATTTATCATTACAATTTGAAGTCTCCTGTTTGGATTGAGTTTATCAGTCCATCATAATTGATACCTTGCAAAATCTTTAACAAGATTCAACCCGTACAGTAATCCAACGACACTTCTTACATCACCGACTGAAAAGCGACACTATTCATGACCCCGTTTCTCTTCTCCAAAGGAAAGAACATGGCAAAAAAGTGATATTGGCAGACAGCCTTCGCAGCATCAAGCGAAGCCTCGTCCAAATTAACAATCTTTAAGAGAAGATGTGTTAAGCTCATGCCATCGTGGTGGGACGAACGTTTGCCGACAAGAATGGCAGAATGGAAAAGAGACTGGGAGAAAATTCGAAAATCTAACCGAACCAAACAACAAAAAGAGGCGGAACTCCTGTTACAGTAAGCGGGGATAGCTAAAGACACACCTTGTGGCATTCCTAAAATTCAAAAAATACAAGGAGTCTTGGTTCGATGTTACATCTTGAAAGTACACCCTCAAGAAGTGCGCGAACCACTGTTGGTTAGAGGCAGATTTCAAAGACGGAAAGTACATTATGTCTATTACAAGTATCTCTGCATTCATTGGATACTGTTATTCCTGTGAGAAATGTGACTATGGCTATAATATAACAATCGAGAGCAACACAAACATTGGGGATCGAAATGCTATGGATGTTTGGCCTCTAAAGCCTGTCTGGACGAAGGACAAGAACGAGTGCATTGCTCTGCTTGTCAGCGTACGTTTGAGTCATGTCTGTTATCAACAACATCTGAAGACACAAGGTTCACAGCGGCAAAAGTGCTTGTCAACTCTTAAGATTGTGACCTACTTTTGGACAAGGCTTACATACTAACAGTGCCAAGGCAAACGTTTGTTTAGGAAAGAAAAGATTAACATTTTTTGAGAATTGTTCATGGAACACGAAGGGATCGATCCTTTGAAAGAAGCCTGCACCATTGCCAAAACGTGTTCCTTAGGGTACCTACAATAATTCATGCCCAAAAACACCATAGCTCTCATCAGCCTTCAAACAACGAACTTTGTCAAACGTTAATACTAGGTCAAAGCCTTAGGCTGGTTACATTATTTGTATGACAAGGAAGGCAAATTGATTCAACATGCTCGCAACGGAGGAGGGTAGAAAACCATCGGAAAGTATACAGTGGATGGATGAGACTTAGAAAACCCCCAGATCGTGTACGAGTTTAATGGGTGCTAATTTCACGTATGTTTCACCTGTTACCCCCATTGTGCCACTAAAAACCAATTTTTACAACCGACCATGGACGAGTTGTACCAGGCCACTCGTCAGCGACGCATAAAGTTAGAGGAACAAGGATACCAAGTGATAAAAATGTGAGAAAACGAGTACGGTCAGCAATTGAAAACCGATCCCGAGTTTAAGCGCATCGTGGAAAGTTACAAGCTGGTGGACCTATGAACCCAAGGGACAGTTTGTACGGAGGACCGACGAATGCGACCTGTCTGTTGTACTAAGTCGACGAAGAGAAAGGAGAAGAAATCGGATACTTGGACGTGTGTTCACTTTATCCGTACGTATGTAAGTATTGCCACTTTCACACAATGCACCCGCAGTTACTGACCGAACACATCCACGTGGACAACATTAGAAATACGAAGGATTGATCAAGTGTAAAGTCATGCCTCCTACGTTCTTGTACCAACCCATGCTACCACATCATTGCCAAGGAAAATTGATGTTTACCTTGTGTCGTACTTGTGCTGAAACTTGCAACCAAGACCATCCTTGTCAGCACACTCAGGAAGAACGTGCCTTGACTGGAACGTGGGTCAGAGTGGAATCGTTTTAAGCTCTAGACTTGGAATACCAACTGTTAGAAGTGCATGTAATTTACCTTTCCAAAACAGAGAAATATCACAAGGGCGACGAAACTCAAAAAGGTATTTTCTCAGAAAAAGTGAATGCCTTTTTAAAACTTAAACAAGAAATCATCGGCTACCCTTCCTGGTGTCACACTTCCGAGGACCAAACGAAATTCAAACAAAGAGAAATACTGGGAGCAAGAAGGTATCACTTTAGACCACATCGAGAAAAACTAAGGAAGGCGATCGTTTGCCAAAGTGATGTTGAATTGTTTGTGCAGAAAAAAGGCACAACGACCGTGTCTATCCATGACGGAGTATTTGTCAGAACCTTCCCGCTACTTTCAGATGATTCACAAACATGAAACATATGGACTTTTCTCGTGAGGACTTACTCTTAGTCAATTACGAAGAACTGGATTTTGTAGAAGCCGACGAATTTTAAAATGTCATAATTGCGGCTTACGTGACAGCCAACGCTCGCTTAAAAATGTACGAAGCTTTAAAACTGTTATGAGATCGTATGCTATATTATGATACGGACAGTTGCATCTACATTATTCGATTGGATCAGCAACAACCTTATATCGAAGGAGACCGTTTATGGGCCTGGACATACGAGCATCCCGAGTACAAGATTCTAAATTTTGAAAGTGGCGGTCCCACAAATTACATCTACGAATACCGTAACCCATAAGGAGAGTCCCAAAAATTACATCTACGAATACCGTAACCCATAAGGAGAAGTGCACTTAGAGTGTAAATTGAAAGGATTGACTCTTAATTATCGCACTAGTCAAGTGATAAACTTTGGCGTACTCGAAGAAAGATTGCAGCCTGAAAATGTTGGAAACTTTAAAGTGACCACTTACCAATCCAACAAGATTGTACTTTTACCTACAAATCAAATCGTCAGTCACTAAGTTCATTACTTTCGTTCTAGGCGATTTGTTTGACTGGTAAATAGACATGGATACTTTACAAGAAAATATTCGTGGCTTACCTGTGTAGTTGAGAGAACGCATTTATCGAGAGTTGGTCAAAATACAAGTCAAACTCAAAGAATAATTTCATCCTTTACACCACTGATGTTTGAACCAAATTTACTTCAATGCTATAAGAGGTTTGATACTGGGGAAAGTGTTCAAGTGGTCTGACATTGATAAACTACAAGTGGACAAAAAGTGTATTCTTGTTGATAGTGATTATTTCTCCAACCAGGTAAACTTACTGAATCGAATTCCAAGAGAAGAGCCAGAGGGTTTTCAAAAACTTGTACAGAATGTAAACTTAGAGAAAGAGTAAACTTCTGATCGACTTGTAGTGTGTCAGTTAGCAGCTAAAAATTTGGATACGACAACGAAATAACATGACCACTTTTTTGCAGAAAGTAAACTTATAGCTGCGAAAAAGAGACTAAAAACGTTCTATCATATCAACCCCTTCATCGTTGGTGATACAAGAGATTCAGTGGAATGAGATCCATGACATTATTCAAACAGTGGAGGATTACCATTGCTTATTACGAGAATTGTGTCCATTGAATTGGGATCTACGTGTAGTGCGTTTCTTAGTGACTTTCTTTCTGGGATTTCGTTTACCGTCCGATGCTTTATAGACTCAGTGCTCATTACTTTGTTTTGTTTAAAATTCCAAGAGATAAATCGCAAGTGCAAGTCTTATCCAAACAGTTAGGAACACCTTGGCTAATTCATGCGTACGAAGATGACACTCAAACTCTACACGCATATTTAATCATGGATGTAAAACCCACTACCCCCGATTATTTACGATTTCGTACTCATCTGTTTCACCACTAGTGCCAAGACGGAGGACCTGTCATGTACACATCCCCGTGGTCGACTTAACTATCAAAAAATCCATAAAAACCTCGGTCACTTGGACTCTGTCTCACACAGTGTCCACATAAAGTTCCTCCAGTCTCATCTTCCCATCCAACTGATTCGTACCTTGAACGGCATTAGTCGTGAATAAAATCCAAAAATACCTGCTTGTGTCTTACAATCCAGTCTCAAAGAAATCTTACGATGGTTTACAGTGGCAGCTCGTCAATTACTGCAAGGCATCATTCAGATTCCACATCAAACTAAACGTTGTTTTTGAGAGAAATAAAGTAGCCTTGACGAAGATGGCCGTTCCTCGCACTGACATTCAAGACAAAAAGCAAATTATTTTTAAACCTGGTGGTATTGGTTATCTAGGATGTGTCATCATTCGTTCCCTCTTAAAATGGGATCACAATGCTCCCAAAATCATCCCCAAGAGTAAAGCTACTCCCTGATGTATCCCAAAGAAAAAGAAAAGAATCAACGGTGTTAAGACTAGGTTACCACCTCAGATAAAGAAAAAGAACAACGGTGTCAAAACCAAGCCACAGCCTCAAAAAAGAAAAAGAAAGCCCCCCCCAACAGTTTCTACCTACACGAGAGCGTCTTCAAAAACGTCTCCTCCAGCGGTGATACCCTCTTCATCTTTAGCGGCAGTGGCCTCTGCTCACAAAGTACCTACCCCCAAAATCAAAGTCCAAGAGAGATCAGGCGTGTTACAAAGTTTACTTGATTTGTCTAAGCAAAAATGGCTCGATTTAGTCGCTTGCGAACTTCTCCACGACGTGTGTTGCCTGTCATCAAATTGATACGACGTAAAACAATCAGTGGTGACGCATTCCAGTATAAAAACGCTATGAGATAAACCATACAGATCAGTGTTTTTGAGCTCCTGAATTCCCCAAGATGACCTCATCAAGAAGTGCACACCGTCGTTCTTCTGTCCTAAAAGGAAACGGGAAAGGAAAAATAAAGATACTACCTCTTCGTTTAGCCAAACATGCGGACATGTTGTCCGTCCTGACCAAAGATCCTCAACTCACGCCAAAAAAACTCACTCAAACTGCCTCCAAAAATGTTATCGATACTATGTGCGAAAGTTGCCTTAATGTCTTCAAAGGCACGATACTTTTGCCTAAACACCAGAAAGAATGCTTAACCAATCATTGACACGGTCTTAGCCAAATGGTCCAAAATAAAATCCCATTCGTCCAAAGAAAAATATGTCGATGCAAGGTGGATGATTTCCGCCTCTTTTACCTATGTTGATGAAAGGAGTATTGGGAACAATGATGGGATGAATCTTTGAAGCAAAATAAAAAAGACTAAGAAGTAAAAGGAGGACACTGAAATCGAAAGATTTCAGACGTGTTCTTTGAAATCTGATAGAAAGACAAAACCTGACTTTAATCCATTACAAACAATGGATGGAATACCATCGTTGGCAAGAACAATGAACCCCACATTTACCTCTCAATCCTTATTTGACTGAGAGGTCGCAGTTACAACACGAATTACAATCGTTGATGGGTCGCTTCGATTTTTCCGAAACGGATAAATTTCAACAGTAGGGTCAACTGTTGCAAGCACTGCAACTCTTTTATCAAAAAGGTTAGAAAAGTTTATCGCCATCACTACCACCACAACTAACCTCAGTGGTCAAGACAGAAGCAGTCCCACGGATGTCTGAAGAAGAGAACACCGTCTACAGCTACCCTTCCTAGTAAGACTAAGCGTCCTTGTTGACCCCTTCCGCTACACCTCAACGAGGAGAATTCAACAGAAGTGAAAAAGAAAGAAGGGAAACCAGAAGTGAAAAACAAAAGAAGACCAAAGTCATTCCATCACCACCACCACTACCACTATTACCAAAACTACCTTCCACCTCGACTCCTGTGGCACATCAGAAACATAAAGCCGTTTCCAAACCACTGTCTCACGCCATTCAGAGTAGCATCAGCGAACCTTGGATCACTAATTAAAAAATGAAGAAGGTCTTAGACAGCATTTATAACAAATCATCACATTGTGCAAGTTACTGTGGAGTTCAGAAGTTGTATTGTGCTACCAAAATAAAACTGAAAAGTGTCCGTTTATCTCAAGTGCAACGATGGTTACTAAAACAAGCCACGTACTCCTTACACAAACCCATTAAACGATGGCTTTCTAGAAGGCGCACCCGAGTGGAAGGTATCGAACATCAGTGGCAAGATGATTTAGCCAATGTCTCTCATTTGGCCACCTACAATCATGACTACAAATATTTGTTTTGCTGAGAGGTTCAATTTCATGTTTTCTTAAAGCCTTGGAGAGAATCAAAAGTAGTCACGATTGAATACCACAATATAGCTCGTCGCCTACTAATGAAATTTAAGGCGGACAAAGTATATGCCATTACATTTTGCCCAGCATTGTGTCACATTTTGTGTCGTGATTCCAAGATGATCAAAATTTCTAGTGAAATGTCAGTCATGACCGGTAAATACTTTCGATATCCAGTAGAAATGAACCAATGACTGAATTTGATTTTTGTGTATTCCGATATGGTGGAGTACAATGTAGTGGGACATACCTCCGTACCGTTATTGCGTGTCATTTATTTCAAAGTGGATTCTGCCACGTTTACTGATGGAGAAGGTGGAAACACCTGTCCCGTTCACCTTGAACTTTTACAACCTTACTATATACCTGAACGTAAGTCGTATTTCGACACTGTCAACATTACTATAAAAGGAGATCTGGGACAAAATATTCAATTCACCCAAGGGAAAGTCACCGTGAAACTCCATTTTCGAAAACGATTACTCTAAACTTTTTTGTCAGTCATGTATCCTGTTTACCAATGAATCGCTCGACAACGAGAACATGGTTAAGTGATATGCTCAAATCAGCCTTTGGTAAAGTGGATCCCGTGTTGAAATTGATGATGACACAGGGATTGCACGCCTGAAAGATGCTGCGTTGACACACGGTAAAGAATTTCTTCAAAATGTCACCATTGACAAACAATATTTCCAAAGAAGCTTTCTTAAGAGCAGGCAAAATGTTCTGCTTCAAACAGGCAAAGACCTTTTCGGTTGACTAGAAACTCATATAAATGCTATGATCGCTGCTGAGTCAGACATTCCTGCTTCCCTGACACCACAGGAAGGCCAAGGCAGAAAATGACTACGAAAATACCCTTCGAAGAGGACTTCACACTCTCAAAGCTAGAAAGAATAAGAAAAGAAACACTGTTAGAGACTTGGTCAATTTTGATTATTACATTGCAAACAAAACAAAATGATGCACCGAGTCTTTGTTCAAAGTCGAAACTTGTTTGCCATGCCACCCACTATGATAACTATGTAAGAATCCCATTGGTTTGAATTTCATCCCGTCGGCCCTTTGGCATCAAATGACAACCCTAAGAGTGAATCGATCTGAATAGCAGTTACTTGTATCTGTAACTTAAAGTGATCAAAACCGACAACACCATTCTAGATGGCAATACCAAAGTAGCACCCGTCAACAATTTCATGCATTCCTTGTTCGGTAAAGTGGATTTGTACTTGAATAACAAACTGGTCAGCAGCAGCATGGATACTTCCTCTTACCAAAATCTCTTGACGTACGGAAAAGAGGCCAAGAACACTCATCTGGATGCTTGCGTGGTTTGGAAACCTGACACCGTCCAGAGTTGAGAAACAAGTCAATAAAACGGTTACTTTTCAGAACATTTCAAGCGAAAAGTCAGAATTTAATTGATGATTTTTAATTACCTGTGAAACAAGAGAAACCAAACAACAAGAAAAATGTTTACGTGTGAGCTTTATTACCAATCGAAAGGTGTTCCTTGGAAACCTGTCGTGTGTGTTAAAGATCAACTAATCGCAAACTTTAAGACCATCAAGCTTATGTGATCATCACGGATGACAGTCATCTTCCAGGAACTAACTGGGTACTTTAATCAAGAAAATTATATGGAGTATTTTGATTCATATGGATTACCCCCTTTGTAAGACGATTTTATGAAACAAATGCCTAGGCGATACAATTCAATAATGTGAAATTACAAGGCAATAATTCCATGGTGTGCAGACAATATTTTGCATTTTCTTAATTTATCCAGTCTGGGATATTCTTGAGAACATTTAGTAGCTTATTTTGATCGTCACTCATCTAAAAACGATGAAAAAATAGATAGATGGTTTTGTAACCGTTATGGTCATCATTTGTCTTTAGCTAGAAAACGTAGTGTACATCAATAGCCTCATGACATTCATAGATGGAAATCTCACATGATTTCACAAGGCTGTGAACCTTGTCAAAAACAATTTGTTTGTTTGATATTATTGTTTATTGTTCCTTATGTTTATTGTTACTTGAATAAAATCTGTTTTATGTTAAATAACGTGCCTGTCGTTTGTTTAAAAAACACACTGTGAATATATGCTCTTTGACTTTTTCTCTTGGTGAGCGTTTTGAGGACACTTGGAACAACTGCGAGGAGAACTAACATCATGGAAGGCTTGCACCGTGTTCAGTTGGCTGGCCGGTGTCTTTGGCTTTGTGGACGTCTGCTTTGGTGGCTTTGGGGTGGCGGGGACTGCTCAGGTTTGGGCGGTGGCTGTTGCGTTATCTGCCGTTTGGCGTCTGGTTGTGGTGGCGTGCACATTGAGAATAGTTTAGGTCAACGAAAGGTATCTGATTTAGTTATGAATCAGGAAAAGATCCAGTTCTGGGACCAAGCGCCCTCTTAATGGGAATGCCGTCTATGCCTGGGATCGGAAGCAGTCGCAGAAGCCATCGAGCAAAACACGAATTAAAACCACTAAGCTATGTTATGCTGTCCATTCACTGTTGACTCGTCAACCTATTGACATGCCTTCCAGACTAGGTAAACTGAACGAAGCTTTCGTTCAATTACATTGTTTCAGGCTAAACCTGATACCTAGGCCTGAAGAAATAGAGAATGTCAGGTTGCTCTCCATTGCCCAAGATCTCATAGAAAATCTCTTTAGAGAGGAAATTAAGAAAAAACAAGAAGAATCGACTGAGAAATACAGACTTCGGAAGAAACAGAGAGAAGAAATGCAACAGCAGTAACAGCAAGAACCAGACAGAGGTTTTGTGGACTGTCGAATAGACACCAAATAATCATCCTTCTCTTAGAAAGACGGGGCCGCAATCTTAGACAATGAAAAAGATTGCCATTGTTCAAGTGAACAAAATAAACAGCCATCTTCCGAGCTACCCAATACTCTCGAAAAGACATACTAATTCAATTTGCCAAAACTTTTAAAATTTAAAAAAAAAAGTGTATATAGCACTTCGTTTCTCTCCCTTGTCCAAATTCGTGTCTCTCTGTAATTTGTAATTAAAAATAGTAAATTAATCAACGTGTGTGCTTTTTTAAGTCCGTGCATTTCATGGGATGGTAAAATTTTGAGTGTTAGGGAATGGTTTTCTTCACGTCCGTGCTCCTTGAATATAAAAACAAGTGCATGTCAGTCTAGCTAACATTGTGAACCAGTTCACATCAAACATGAATAGCAGACCAGCGAAGCTTATTGAACTCCAAATGCACCTGGATTATGCCAGGCGCCATTTAGATGAGCTGGCCAGAGAGGACATTGGAGAAAGAAAAACAATTGAGGAAGAGAAGGAGGAAATAAAGAAAAGAGAGGAGGAAAGGATTTAGCCTCACCTTTTCATTTTACCTCAGTGTGAGGTGAAACCTGAGGTAGGGACACATCCGGCAGCTGAAGCGCCAATGCCACAGAGACTACCAGTACCACAACGTCATCATCCACGGTTGTGGTATAGGAGAAGGAGGGAAGCATTCACTATCTCAGAGACGGAAGACTGGGAGAGTGAAACAACTCAACCTCTGTCTGCTCTCCCAATCACAAATGTGAATTAGGACAATAAATGGAGCAGACGTTGTGTGTGAGGAGCCAGATCTGGGAGGTGTCGACATTAACCAGGTGCATATGGAGCTCAAGAAAAAAACAGCCCTTCTCAGGGATAACCAGATCTCTAGAAAAGAGAGACTATTCAATTTGCCTATTTGTATGAATGTGGTGTAGTGTGAATATAAACATTCACTATTCATATCAGTGTATATATATATATATATATATATATATATATATATATATATATATATATATATATATATATATATATATATATGTTTGCATGCACAATCGTTGGTGTAGATAGTATATTTGTGTGTTTTATGCTTAGTCATTTCTTTGGTGTAGATAGTATATTAGTGTGTTTTATGGTTCCTCGTTTCATTGGTGTAGATAATATATTGGTGTGTGTTATGCTTGCTGGTTTCATTGTTGTAGATAGTATATTGGTTTGTTTCATGCGTGCTCGTTTCGTTAGTGTGGATAGTATATTGATGTGTTTTATGCTTGCTCGTTTCGTTGGTGTGGATAACATGTTGTGTGTTTTATGCTTGCTCGTTTCGTTAGTGTGGATAATATATTGTGTTTTATGCTTGCTCGTTTCGTTAGTGTGAATAGTATATTGTGTATTATATGCTTGTTCATTTCATTGGTGAGGACATTTTATGTTTTATGCTTGTTTGTTCGTTGGTGAGGATAGTATATAATATGTTTTATGCTTACTTGTTCGTTGGTGTGAATAGTACAGTACATGTGAAGTGAGTGAGTGAAAAGGTTGATTTTCTTTCACGTAGGTGCTTGAAGTATATAATACCAAGGCGTTTGTCATTCGCGCCATTCAGCTTTGAATAGTCAGCCATGCCAAGCAACTGGGAAAGAATGCTCAGACTGCAGAAGGTCGTGGAAAAACTAGCTATGGTGGAAGAGATGCTGATCAGAATGCAGTTTGGGGCTTATAGTCCCTGTAGACTACTTTTTGAGATAAACAATTTATAAAATGAAGCAGATCTTAAATGAAATAATAAGAATAGGAAAGGACGAAAAGAAAGATGTAGAAGAAAATCTAAGAATGAGGGAGAGGAAAGAAAAGATAAAAAGGAAGACGAAAATGAAAAAAGGAAGAAAAAGAAAGAAGAGGAGAAGGAAAAACAGGAGAAGGAAAAGAAAGACAATAAGACAAAATGTATAGGACAAATGATAAGCTGGTGGAGGAAGAGAAGATATTAGAACAAGAACCCAAAGGCTCTTTTCTCGAAAAGATTTTTATTTTCAAATAATATGCTATATATCTATATGTGTTTTATATCTCTGTGCCTCTATTGTAATTTTATATGTCTCTCCCTGAAGTAGTAGCTGTATATTTGTATTTAGGTCAGACCCTGATACAATATTGCCGTCTTCAGTACCGTGACGTCGTGCCACCTGTGCCAGTTCACCTGTTCCTATAACGTCCCAAAATGTGCTATTTCTAAATTCGTATTTGCCGTATACAGTTCTAGGCAGATTTTTTGTCCTTATAAATCTGCGTCCTATACAGTCCCAGGCTGATTTTCCTTCTTTAGCCTCATATGCCCTATTCTATCCCCATTCACTACTAACATAGTTGTCATACGTGATAGTAATTTTGTCTGCTTTTTGTAATGCCTTTGACAAGTTTTCTCCAAATCATCCAACACCTTCAGCAAATAACTTTTATATCTTAGTGAGATAGCATCCCGAAGCTTGTCATATGCGTTTCCTTAAATCTTCCATTTGTTTTTGCTGGCGTTATAAAATTTACTTACTTCGTTATCAGCATCACGTGGACAACCAAATAAATCAAATTTACTCTGATCGCAAACATGTCCGTGTAACAATATATATTGTTCTATTTTTCATAGAAGAATAGAGTTTGTGTCTGTAGGCAGCAGCTCAGGCTAGTCGCAGTATTTTGATTTGATGAAACTAATGAAACTCTTACATACAATACCATGATAACTCAAGAGCGGCAGATAGATATAAACTGGCTTATTAAAGTTTTTATTTGTTTTTGCGCGGTGGATGGTCACTTGGTTCTTGTCAAAACTCTTCATTGAAACGAAGCCAGGATATTTTAGTAGATTGTCACGCCATGCTAAGTCGTGTACTAGCTTCTTGCGGACGAGTTTTCTTATATTCTTCATTGTATCTTCCAGCACAGAATTATTCAGTAGGCTTTTCTTAATCCAGCTCAGAATCGTCTGCTCGTTTTGTCATTAAATCACTATTAGGTTTCAGTCAGGCTTCATTCGTGAAGTTTAGGACACAGTGAATTCTGATTAACTGCATTTCCAAGTCGAGACACTACATCAGATTTCTGGAGTTGATAACTTAGCGCGTTTCGTAGGCTGGGTTTCATTTTTGACGCCCTGAAATTGCCGTTTTTTATGACAGAGATCCAAGCACGCACTCCTTTTTTCCGATAAAATTTAAGACAAGACAAGAGTACCAAGCAGAATCCAGCATGTAATATGATACGCAGAGATCACGAAATGTTTCTAGCACTTCGTAAAGCATCATCACGTCAGGTTTTAAAAACAAATCATGATATTCGCTTAAATATGTGTTACCAAACTAATTATAGATGCTGCTAGCGTGGGCATAATCTTCATCAGAAACTTTAGCGCCATCCAACTTGCTGTAGAATTCTTCTTTTGGTAGCAGCGCGGCTTCGTCATATTTTTCCAGTGGCGTTATGTTGTCATATGGATAAATACCTAGGCGCGTAATCAAACTAAACTTGTCGCCAGCAGAATTATTGTGCAATGTACTTAGATATGTATGTATTTTTGACTAGCTTATTAAGAGAAGCATGCAGGAGCTTGAAGTTTTCTATGAAACTCAATTCGACCAGACAGAATGATAGTATTTCTCTAATTTGTGTTAAATGCAAGTTAGTTTCTTCTCGAATTTTCCAAATTTGTTCTCTGAGAAATATGAGCCATAGCCCCTGAGATTATGAAAGACCACTGGAATAAACTCTGGCACGCTCAGTCGAAGATTACATATGTACATCGATATCCAGTGAAGTGAGAGTGATTCCGAATTTTGTCTTCACGTAGTGATTGCTCGCAAATTCAAAATGATGTATCATATATAACGTTGTCTTCGTCGTTCATATCACATAGCACATTGCAGGTGGAATCCTATTCAGTATGGCTGACTTCCACGGGGAGCTTCTGCATAAAATGTTTACCACAGATTTCTTTGCAAAGTTTTATTGGTTTGCTTAGCTTATTGTTAACAGAGACAAGTTTCTAAGGGTAACTACATAGACCTGATTTTGATATATTTAACGGAAAATATTTTGGTCGCTATTTGCGTCTGCAAAAAGAACAAGTATAGATTAAAGATCAGTATAACTTTTAGGAACACGCAAATCACCTGAGCAAAATTCTAAAGTTTAAGTATGATGTTAATTTTGTCTGGCATTGTCCCCTATACGACATTGGCGCAATATCTGATATGCTCATGAGGAAGTTACTCGTTTGGGAAAACGCAGACAATAAAACATTGTGCCCTTGTTGTTCTTGTACTGGTCATTCATCAAGCCCGCAAAAAAAGGATTTAATCCAAATACACTGGTTGTCTTTGGTACCCTGATGCAGATAGAGTAAGTAATCTTTGCGTTCTCGTGTTACAATGTAAACACACGAAGAATAGATGCCCTTCCTGTCGCTGACACCAAAAGCTCCTACCGTTATGTTATTTAATCGCCAAATTTTGGTGCGTAATTTTCTTGCACAGGAAAAACTATCTACGTTACATGCAACCGATCTTGATAGGTGGCATATTACTTACTCAGTCTGGTTTTGCAGTTGATTGTTTTTTGCCGTGTTTACTGTGTATCTTGATATACCAACCAGAATCCAAATTGAAAGTCATCCATCTTGTCTCTGAGCTAGCTAAATACATTTTTGAGATCAGTTATTCATTGCCAATGTGCGTACTGGTTCAGAAATTAAACGTGCTTTTGTTCTGGTGTCCTCTATCTTTGTAAACAATACGCTGTCAACAAAAAAACTGAATTATATCGAACACATCGTTTTTTCCAACATTATTAATGCGCACGTAACTCATTCCAAACAAATTTTAAGTTGGTCGCGCGCTAAACGTATTTTTCGAAAATGGCGTTTGATTGACTTAAAATGAAAAGTTGGAGTATATTGTTAATGAATACGCATTGTATCAACTTTTTCCATTTGATCTGTAATGAATATGTTTAGGTATTTTTGTCGATTCAACGCAATTTTGTGATTATGGTCTGGAGTTATCTACATGGAGTAACCTACATCGGATTCCAGCAGGGTCTGTCAGTTGAATCGTATTGAAGCGTGTTGACATCGGCATGCGTATTTCTGGTCCGTCATTGAATGACTAGATCATAATATGGGAACATTATGAAGCCTTTCAATGGTAATTATTGAAAAAATGCTGTGGAATTTAATGATTATTTCATTTTGAGTGCAACAAGGATTATGTGATTATGTGATGTAATTATGATTTTTACCGTAGCTTTAACAATTTTTCAGTCATATCTCTACCATGTCTCCAGTGTGGCAGTTTATAATGATGTCTAGCACTGGGGCATCATGCTGCAGACATGTAGCATGATGTCCCACCCAGTCACATTATCCTGACACCAAGCCGACCAGTGCTAACACTAACCTCTTAATGCTGGGTGCCAAGCGAGGCAGCTGTTAGTACCATTTTTGTAAGTCTTTGGTATGACTCGACATCGAACCCACGACCTCCCGTTTTCGAGGCGGACGCTCTAACCACTAGACCACCGGAGCGGTCAAGGATTATGTAATTGCACCTGGAATATAAAACTCGATATTATAGTAAAATTTCGAAATGTGGAATCAATCTTGTGATCCCATAACATGGCTCATGTAATTCGGATTTTCAGAAGTACGAAAGTATATTTTGAGAAAATTCAGGATGTAAAATTGTAAGTATATTTTTGCCATTTTTATTACCAGCTAAAGAAGACAGTTTATGTCTTATAACTTGCGTGTTATTGTGAGAACACTGTATTGCGTCTATAGCTAACCTAAATCTGAAACATTGTATCAAAAATGTTAATGCGGAATTTGCCAAAGCAGTTTGTAT
Source organism: Potamilus streckersoni (assembly GCA_016746295.1). Lineage (NCBI taxonomy): Eukaryota > Metazoa > Mollusca > Bivalvia > Unionida > Unionidae > Potamilus > Potamilus streckersoni. The sequence goes on from JAEAOA010002242.1 coordinate 932,182, forward strand.
GTGTCATTCTATGAAGCATTTGCTGGTATGTGGCAGTGCATAAAATATCTGCTTTAGTTCATTCATAAAAAATTGTTTACATTAAAAAATAGTTCCTTTATTTACGTGCATTAAGTATGAATTGAGCGCGAGTCGTCCAATATCGGGGGAATAATTGAATGATAATGACAATGTAAAGTTAACAGAGAAAACAATGAGCATATAATAAACACTTCTTATTTTGGTGAATAGAGGACATTCTAATTGTATATCTTTTTAACTTTTACTTTATATTAGTTAGAGACTACACAACAAACAAATCCTTTTGCATTATGTGATTGTATAATACTAATATATCAGGGTAGTAACAAATCGTTTGTCTTTTCAAATATCTGTGCAACATGATAAAAACCACGAAGACGACTACGGTGTTGTGGGGTTGTCCTTTGCAGAGATTTCGTCGTCTTCAGTTTCATCCGATATTTGGTCGTCTTCAGCTTTGTCCGATATTTTCCGGTGGTCTTGACTCTTGACCTTTTTCACTGACAGCTTCTTGACGCATGTCAAGTGTAGTAAGAAATGGAATCCTGCTCCGAGGAGAAACAACCCTCCCCCGAAAAAGAACGAGAAGTCGTAGTCTCCTGTTGCTTGAAACACAGCCCCTGCAATGTGACATAATTATTCATTGTGAGGAAACATTTTCTTTTATCTATAAGAGGTTATTAAATCTGGTAAATATATTGTGTAAACCTTTTATGAACTAGATCAAAAAATTTAAAGAAAAGCGAAACATGGAAGTTGTTGGCAAAGAATGTATGAAACATTAAGAGAAATTATTAGAAATTTTTTAGTACAGCATTTATTTTCTAGGTGTAATATTAACATCACTTCCAATAAAATTACAATTTTTTTTCAGTGTATGTGATAGTTTCTTTATGCAAGCAGGCGTGCGTTAAACTGAAAGTTATACAAATCAAAGTAAAATACACCCTTGCGGTTTATTTTTACCCATCTTATGTACATAAAACGTACACACTACGTACGTGTTGTTAACGTAAATTTCAGAAAGGCGTGATGGTACGACCAAATTTGTACATTCGACAATAAAACAATCTCTAATGGAATCATGTTAAAATAATAGGTAGAAAAAGAAGGGCATGTTATTAATGCATAATTAAATACCGACAACACTAATGACATGCTTTGGAAACCAGGAAAACATCACAAATAAGTTAGCCTGGCAGATGAAATTTGAAACGGAATGATTTAATATTTAGTGTTTCAAAAAACTATGAAACATCGATAAATAACGAAAAAAAATTTATGAGTAATTAATGCAAAATGTTAGAAATTTATCTGTGATCTGAACATAGTTTTATTCACTGACTGATAATCAATGTAAATATTTTGTTTCATTAATAAATTATTTAATTGCTTTATTTGTCACATATATGTAAATTATATACCAGTTTGCCCGACATTTTCCTCAAAATATTAGCGAATTAGCTAGTGAACGAAATAATACATGAATGAAAGAGGTTCGATTATTAAGAGCTAACATTTTTATTTTGTGAACAATCGGACGAAATTAGTTAAATAACTTAGCATTTAGAATTATGATATTGATGACTGAGAAACAGGACTGCAAACATGATTTATGAGCCAGAGGAAAAAATTCTCCAGTAGGCCCCTATGGATTTCAAACTGACCACGTTGGGCAACTTGACGGTCCAAATTTTAAAAGAGAAAAAGAATCTGCTTTCTTTTTCTGTTTGATAACAAGTTATGACCCTATGTAGCACAAATCCATCATTTATAATTGAGAAGACCTTGATTTGATTGGTTCGACGAAGCAAACCAAAGTCTCATTCAAAGGAGGTAATTCAGGCTGTATTTTAGAACACTAATTCTTCGTTAATTTAATTGTAAATTTAGTTGAGTTCAAGCATATCACATTTTGTTAGGATAAAAGGATTTTTAATTTACGTATACTGTTCTACAAAAAAACATGAAAAATTGTAAAATTTTGAAGATTTGACTTGAATGGAAAACAAATGAAAGGTTAAATTAAATAAGTCATTTGTCGTACAGAAAGCGTCACGTCCTAGTTATATATATATATATATATATATATATATATATATATATATATATATATATATATATATATATATATATATATATATATATATATATATATATATATTGCTCCACATATTTTCTTTTAATATACCACAAACTATTAATTAATACAAAGCGCATAGTCTGTCGAACTTGAAATCCCTAATCTAATGTGAAGCGTATTAGGCTAATCCATTGGTTAGTTCACGGTTATTCCCTTCCGACTACCACTGCTCCCGTAGCCTAGTGGTTAAAACGTCTGCCAAGGATCCTGGACGTCGAGGGTTCAAACTCGGGCCGAGTCATACCAAAGATTTATCAAAATATTACCAACAGATGCATCGCTAGGTGCTCAGCAACAAAAGGTTACTTTTAGGACTACTATAAACTGCCACACTGGAGACATCGTGGCGCAGATATGACTGAAAATTTGTTGAGAGAGAGAGAGAGAGAGAGAGAGAGAGAGAGAGAGAGAGAGAGAGAGAGAGAGAGAGTTTCATATAGATAAAATACTTCAATAAGCCACGTCTTTAAATGGGGAAAGGAAAACAATAACAAAAGCATATGACCATAAATAAACCTACTGTTGAAAACAATATATATATTTTACATGCACACGTATTTATATGACAAAGTTATCTCGTTCGTGTCAAAATATTATAATTTTAGGCACACCTATCTCAATGTTACCTGCCAATGGAGGTCCCATGATACCGGAAACACCTCTGCTCATGGACAAAAGACCGAAAGCACTGGTCAACTTTTCGAGACCAAGGAGATCACAAAGAATAATGGACGTGAGCGAGGTAAATGCGGCTGAAAACGAAAAGAGATGGATACCTATTCAACCTTATTCGAAAATTATTATGCTTTAATATTGCCCCCAGTTATCTGCAGACACGCATTCTTACTGTATATTTGTCACCTGGAAAGTAAATGGGACCAAAAGAGGAAAACATAGAAGCCACCATTCTGATTTTTAATTCCAGCCATCATTATTATTAGAGCAGCTGTTATTTTATGGAAAAATGGTAAATATAAATTTATAGTACATGTAGTTTTTTATTAGACAATGTTTTCATAATATCCTAGCGAAAAGATAAATTATTTAAAAATATACATACAAGTACTAAGTCCATACACAGTAGCTACGACGCACAGGCTCTCATAATTCACACAAAAAGGAGTCAAAAGGACAGCAGCACCAGCGAAAACCATAGAAATGTTGTTAATCACCAGACTTCCATCTCTAATACAGTCGGCCATGATGCCAGACACTACCCGTCCGAATGTGCTTGTTATACCTGGAAATTAGAATTGCAGGTAATGCTGTTCATTGCACAATATAATCAAAACTGGATATTTAGGACAAATTTGTTCTTCAACAATTGATGACATACTGGATATTCTGTTTAGATTGATAACACATTCAAATTGGCTATACTAAATGATTTATTACTTTTTGTGTATATCAGTTTTCGTGGTCCTGCCACAAAAAAGGCTGCGCGCTTGAGACTTACTGGCCGACAAATGACCAATAATTAACACACACACACATACACACACACACACACACACACACACACATATATATATATATATATATATATATATATATATATATATATATATATATATATATATATATATATATATATATATATATATATATATAAGGTATCTTCATTCATATTTGAAAACAGATAGATAAGCATTATTTGTCTAATACATAAATGCCTATATGTTTCTGTCATTTGTTTTCATTCTTGTTTGGCTTTTTTGTTTAATAGACGATGTCGTTTGAAAGTTTTCTATTCTTAGTAACGGCAGCCATGCTTGATGGCAAATCGGAAATATTTATACCAAATCGAAAGCCAGTTATGCCAAAACGCTTTCTGTAATATTTTGTCAAATTTTGCTGGGAGAATTTTTTAAACTAATTCTTAACTGTTTTGTTGTTCTTTTCTAAGCAACTGAAGCCACATTTGTATAGTTTTAAAGTGTTTTTTTTCTTCAGGGAGACCTTTTGTCACATTTGGGCAAATTCTTTTGGGCTGTTTTGAAAAAGAGATTGTTTAAAGATTGTTATGATTAACGTTAGCTGTATGTTTGTGTCGTATAAGTATTATTTCTACAGTTTTGTAAGTCCTTGTGCCTGGACATTTTCTGGCAAACATTTTTGGAACGGTTTTGCAGGCGACGCCTCTTGAAGGTTTTTCTATTTATAGTGGACTATATCGTATTTGATGGCAGTCCGGTACCATTTGTTAAACCCCGATACACATTCATACCAGAATGCTTTTTTCAAATGTTTACAAATTCTAAAAAGCGATGATCGAAAAGAAGTGTTCTGTTTTTAACAAAACTTGTAAATGTTTAGTAATGGTGACCGCTTTTGACTATGAACTGTGTGTTGGACTATAAATACGCGGTTTGCACAAGTATAAAATCATTGAACATTGAAGAACGGATGCAGCAAAGAAAATTAAAATTTTAATTTAAATCAAGATTGTATTTATGCCTGATACATTCATTAAGGATATGATTTCTAGATTCGTAATATAATAATTTTCGTCACATTTACCCATTTAAATAAGAGATCCATGAAACGTGGGAACGAGAGATGAGACATATCTAAAAAAAAAAACTAAAAATAATATGTGAATTAATATGAATCTATAAAAATATATTTTACAGGTAAGTCTATTCAAAAGATCAGGTATGATGTGCGTCATAAAGTTAGGAACATTATCCTTGTTTCAATGGTAGACATAAAATATTACTTACCTATTACCGATAAAAGAAATGCAGCTCTGTGTTTGTCTATGCCCTGCAACGTAGCTTTGTCCACTAAATACACATATGGCACATAGAAGCCCAACATGGCGATAATGTTCCCTAAACAAATGAGAATGAAACCGAGGTTGGTCAAGAGAGACACATCCAGCATTTGTTGAAGAATATGTTTGATTGGTTTGGGAAGGCAAGGACAGTAATTCCAAAGCCTACATTCAGATTCCCCCTTGATTGCGCTAGGAATCGCTGTTATACTTGCTGTGTAACTGGTCATATTGGTGTGAGACTTGTATTCTGGAATATTAATGACACTACCACTGTAAAATATGTCTTTTCTGCACATTGGTTGTAAGCAGTCAGTTTTATCTACGCTTTTTCTGGAATCTAAACTGTTCTTGCTTCCTTCTTTTTCGTTGGAGGAAGAAGGTCCAATACCCGAAGAACTGTGCTGTTTACATTCTTTTCCTTGTTCTATGACTAGATCCAAAGCGCTTTCTGTTACTGGAGTCTCCTCTTCTGCATATACCGCCTTTTTCGTTTTAGATGGCTCCAGTGGTCTCATAAGCATTCCACAAACACATCCATTAAAGATGATGCCAGCCATTATTAGAAGGGCGTTCCTCCAATGAAATGCTTCCAAAAGAGCTTCAGTAATTGGAGAAAATATAAACGTTCCTACTCCAGTACCGCATACGACCATGCCTGTCGCCATAGCACGTTTACGATCAAAGTAGTGACCAACGCTGACTATTGAGGGCAGATAGATCATTCCGAATCCAATGCCTGCCAGAAAGTTGAATAAGTGTTACTGCATTACCAGAGAAACATGACACCGATAATAGCACAGATTACTTGAAATTACGACGTTTCCAAATTTCTTGAATTGGATTCAGTTTAAAATAGAATTCAGATCTTTGTATTTTGGATTCAATATATAAATTTCGTCTGTATTTCAGTTCTGAACCATATTTCATTTTACATAAAAAATATGTCTTGTTGACTATTGTAACAATTTTTCCTCGTCTTTTTTACTGTCTCTATTGTAATTTATTATTCCAAATAATATTCTCTCACTTGCATTTAGTCATGGCATAAAATATAACTTTTCATATATATATATATATATATATATATATATATATATATATATATATATATATATATATATATATATATATATATATATATATATATATATATATATATATATATATATATATCGTCCAATTTAAAATGTATTCATAGAAAATAAAGTGGAAAAACGATTTAAAAACTATAATAAAAATATAATAATTTTTGCAATTATATAATGAACTAAACTGGAACGACATATTTTTAACAGGATTTCTAATATTCAGTTTTTAAAAAAACAGAGGATAGATTTGTGTGGGGAGGTTAGATGTGAGTTTTATAGCACCCATAGACACACAGCTGGAGTTGATACAGATATGTGCAGTTAGCACTGCTTCTCTTTTGAGGGAGAAGAGGGTATGAAACATAAGAATGATGAAGGACCCAACACACAAAAAAAATCGAACAGACAAACTAACTGTCCAACAAGTACTTACCACCCATAACTCCATATGTCAGCATAAGTATGTTAATATCGGGAGAGAACCCTGCCAAAATGAACGCAACAGTGGAAATTATACTTCCAGCGATTGTCACCACTCGACAGCCGAATGTATTTGTTAAACCACTCACTATAGGTCCTGAAATGACAAGGCAAAGTATTAGACTCAGTCTTATGGCCATAATTTTGTCGGACGTTGTATTGGCCAATCGTGAAATTCATACCAAAGGAATTTTCGTTTCTAAAGTAAGTACGTTTGCTTGTCAGCATCAGTTTCAGGTATTGTTTTCCTTTAACCTTTTAAATTATAAATGATACCTTGAGGTCATCATTATGATCGAATATGTTTTGCAAGATTTTTACCATGATGGTTTATTTTATTATTTAAAGTAAGCAGCTTAGAGATTAGATTTCAGCAGGTGCTTATTATTCGGTTGTTTCATATGTTTCTTCGACGAAAAGCCATGGTTGTTTCCTGCTCAAGAAGAGACTGGCTATATTAAATAAATACCTTAACTTTAAACATCATGTGCTTTTCTTGTACACAGCTGGCAGGAATCAAAAGAATTGGCATGTAAAAAAAATATACTTACCTACACACATGTAAACTCCACACAAGAGCGACCCAACCAATGAAACTTTACTTCTCGTCTCATTGAAATATGATACAAATTCCGAGAGAAAAATGCCAAATGAATATCCAATCCCATCCACAATTACGTTACACAAAAAAGAGGCGAAAACAATCACCCAACCATATCCCCCGTCAGGAGGTACCGGCAAATAGTCAACGAGGCTTCCTTCGGAATATATGGACTCTTCAGATTTGATAATCTTCTTCGGGTCCTGGCTTTGGGACATTTGAACTTATTACGTCACGCTAAGCGACTAAGCAGATTCCAACACTTGGTTCAGTGTGGAAGTTAGGTCTATACAAACACAGTAAAGTCACGCACTGACCTTTCAAAAGATGACGTAGTTAAAAATCTGCGTACATGGTATATACCGACATAGGAAGGTCACTCAAGGAATCCTCAGGAATGGGTAAACGTGCAACCTTTTCTTCAGACAGATTTACGTTCTAGCTTAACAGACGTTTGGTCTTCGGATGAAACTTTGTAACAAAAATGGAAACATTTGCGTTGAAAGGCCAGTTTCACCTGAGAAAAAAAAAAACGAAAAACAAAAATCGTATCTGAAATTTTTAAAATAACTGCAGGGAGATAATAAATGCCCATAAAAATATTTCATGACGAATCAGCTCCTGCACGATACAATACCATTTACTAAATCATGATGGAAAAGTTTAAATTGATAACAAAAGTATATCAATCGCCAAAAATAATTAAGGGACTCAGTCAACTGATTATTAATGCACGAGGACATTTATTACATCAAAAATACTGTGGAACGCCACTTTTTATAATTAATTTCATGAGAAAGTTTTCGCCAATCTATGTCAAGAATGCATGTATACTAGAATAAAAAGTCATCAGCTAGTCTATCAACCAATCAACGACTTTATCAAAACTTTGATTTACCCTTTTTGGTCCCTATAACGATGTATAGCTCTACTTACACTGGATGGAAGGGGGTTGTATAGGCTTTACTTACACCGGATGGGGATTCTAGGTGGGAAGTACATTGGAACCATGTTACCTGGTGTTAATTAAAACAGAACACATGAATGGTTATGTTCGCACGAATCAGTTTTGGGTACTTTATGCTGTATCACCATTCAAAAAGCACCAGATGCAACGGGTATCTACCTCGGTATGATCACCAGATGAAGCGAATGCGAAACTATGACTTAGAAATAATGCCCAGTTTTCAAACCAAATATAGTTTACCCGAAATGCAATTAAAACATTGTACCTGTCAGATTTGCTAATACATTTTGTAGCGAAAAGTAATATCAGGTATTTTAGTCTCAATATGAAGGTAACAGTAGGAACTTCATTTATCAAAACAGGACAGGGCAAAACATCTGAATTTCTGTTTTTTTTTTTTTTTTTTTTAAAGTATTTGTTCTAGTTCACAATCTGGACATCTATATAGTCCTTAACGATCGTTTTAAATTACATATAAGTAAGTTATCATTACATCCACGATTTTCGTAACATAGACAGCACGAAAGAAATATTATCATAACATCCACGACTTTCTTGTTATGAACAGCAAGAAAAAAAAAACAGTTCTTCCTCAAAATGACTTGTAGGACAAAATCGCAAAAGTATGTACATATTTTTTTCCAATTTATTTTCAAAAATATTGTATTTTAATAAGTCCTTGTAATAAATTGAAACAAAATGAGGTTTGATATTTTAAGAAACAAATCACATTACAATATTGTATTCGTTGTTTCACAAATATGGTCACAGCACAAAATCAGAATATGTTTACCTAAGTAGTTCGTTTTTGGTGCTGTGAGATAATAACCACTAATTATCAACAATACCGGATGTAATTTTATCGAAGTAAATTGCTTCTTACAAAAGCTTGTTGAATAACTTCTATTGATTCTAACGTACATGTCTACTCAAGATTGGACTGGCACAAATGGATACTGTGAGCCTATGGACCCACCGGACCCTCCTTACTGTGCCCTGAAATTTTCTGCGATTTTCCGTGAGTGGCTATCTGAATCGATATTTACTCTTATTTCAATGAACTATTCGAGGCTCTCTGTGGATGCATAATAATAATAATAATAATAATAATAATAATAATAATAATAATAATAATAATAATAATAATAATAATAATAATAATAATAATAATAATAATAATAATAACAGTGATAATAGTAGTAGTAGTAGTAGTAATAATAATAATAATAATAATAATAATAATAATAATAATAATAATAATAATAATAATAAATAATAATAATAAATAATAATAATAAATAATAATAATAATAATAATAATAATAATAATAATAATAATAATAATAATAATAATAATAATAACTCTACGAAAGCGTTTCATGGGTCGCCGTTTATGAAAATCAATCTTTTTTTTATGGGGAACATGTGTAATCAGTACGCTAATGACGAATGAGCGTAATGACAGGTAGTGGCTGGTGGGGTAAGGTTGGCGGGTAAGTACGGAAGAAATTTCCACCGGATATCGAAACAAGTTCATATCATGGCGATGATATCGTGGAGTCACGCGAGAAGTCTGGTTGAACAAGACTATAGAAACTTGTCCGATATCTAGTTGACATTGACAAGAATGTGCCACAATTCAACATTGACAGTATTTACATCAGGATCAGTAATCTAGATGTTTGAGACCATATTTTAACATTAAATTGTTTTGTGTAATTTGAATGCAGGAAAACATTTCGTAATTTAATCAAAACGTTGCATCATTGTTCTTGAAACAAATTGTTTAAAATAATAGACAGATTTGGTTACAAATAGAAAATTCTTCTAACCTTTAATTCTCAGCGGATCACTGTGCGAAGTCAGGAGCTAGGTAAAATTATGAAATGTAAGGATACATTGTGCTTCACTGCACCTTGAACTAGATCCAGAATTCTTGGATAATGACGTAATGCAATCGACGATGACGTAAATTTTGACGTCATTAATTTGATTTTAATTACATGCTTTCCTGATAAAGAATATAGTGGCGCCTACCAGTTTCGTAGGTTAGACTTTCTTTTTACAAAAGGGAAAGAATTTCTCCAGTTTTCTTCACTGATTACAATGACTACTTTAAAACGAACTTGTATGATTTAGGTATTGTTATAAGAACTTCTAATTCACCTTTATTTTGATGTATGATTGATCGGTGTAATATGAGTTATACACTATATAGCATAGCCTTCCTTCTGATGTGCATGTATAGGAAAAAAACCCTGCTATAGTCTGACGCTACATCCCCATTTGTTTGTACCCCTTCCCTACACATTTCAGTAACTAAAACGTTTAATGTGATAAAAAGTGCACAGAACTAAGTCAACTGAATCATTGATTTATAATTTCTAACCTGACTGTGACCAGAATGGCATTCCCTTGCACCTGCCATGCTCAACGGACTTTCCATACTAACACTGCTCATTAATCCGTACACTATGTGGTAGTTTATTTCCATCCGACAACATAATAACAAAATTCATTCTATTCGGTAACTGCCGGAAAATTCCGTAAATTACCATAACGTTGAGTTTGGAATTATATTCCTTTGTACACATGAACATATTAACGAAACCGCTTATTAAATCCACGTGAAAAGCAATTTTTTTTTGTTTTTTTTTTTCTTTGCTTGATTTGACACTAAATATCGGGAGCAGACGACACATATATGTACATCTTTAATCGTGCATACAACCCTTTTCTTAAAACGGACTTGTACAAGGACTGGAAATGGATTTCAAGCATGTCGGTATATAATATTGAAAACTTTTGTTAAGCATGAAACGCGAAGACGATAACGGTGTTATGGCCATTCTACTCAAAGTCTGGTTAGAAAATAAAAGGTCATTGAATGAATTGACTAAGTTCTTTGCACTTTTTTTATCAAATTAAAGGTTTCCGTTATTGAAATCGGTAGGGGGCTACAAACAAACGGGTTAATAGACTCGGACTATAGATCCACTTGGTTATTTTTACTTCTTGGACTTCACATGTAAATTGTAAAGGACAGAGAGCCAATACTATTTTTGTACATTTTATATATGTGGTAATTCATTCATTGCATTATCAAAAGCTGGTATTGTCTTGTGTGGCAAAATTTATTGTCCCTATTTTAATATTTGCTAACGATAGTATACTTTAGAATAAATCAGGCTGATCTTTTAGCTAATAGTGGCAGTCATTTAGGTTAGACGTATGCTTAGATGATGCCCAATTTCAAGAAGTACAATTCTAAAAATATGTAAGGCACAGTATATGAATTTAACAATTTCTCCAGTGCGCATGTTACAAATATAAAAAACTTCACCTCATACCTGTTACTCTCTTAGAAGTTCATGATATCAGTTGAGCGTCATCTGTAATATAACAAAATGGATACATAAATAGTTAACAGTGCACCTATTTTATTGTCTCGGACAGCTAAAATATGCGATGTTTAATAATTTTAATTCTTCTAACCACTATTATTATTATTATTATGAAGTCTTATTTCACTGTAATTTTTTTGTTTTTTCATGCACTATATATGAATAAAAATGAATCTGTTCGTTAATGTGATAGACAAATATGCAGAATTATATTTATGCCAAAGTAGTAGCAGTAGTAGCAGTCTCTACTATTATCCACACCTCTACTCATTATTATTATTATTATTATTATTATTATTATTATTATTATTATTATTATTATTATTATAGACGATAACTGTAATAAATCAGTAATCGGGAGGATTAATCATACACTTTGCGAATTTCTACTGTCATAGCTTTTAATAACTTGAATAATGATGCACAATAACATGGAAAAAGAGTTATGGACTGGTCTCGCATAATTCGTTTGTATTAACTGGCTCTCTGATTACAAAATATTATATGACACTGTCAGCATAGGCATGGGATAATTCGAGCCAGATGTCTATACAAGAACAAAATGTTGAACTTACTTTAACAGTGTTTTATTTGCGAATATTCTGCTGGTTAGAGATTAGAGATATGAAGTCACTACGACAATTAGACTAATATATATATATATATATATATATATATATATATATATATATATATATATATATATATATATATATATATATATATATATATATATATATATATATACATATATATTCATATGAAGTAGACAATTTTACAATTTGATTATAACTATTCACATGAAGTAGAAAATCTTGAACCCTCATTTCACACCACGAAAAATGTCACTTCCAAGCTGTGTTTATACGCGTTCTTTAGTAGATTGGAACTATCAGCAGTCATATTGGCATTGTGGATTTCATTCTTAATTACGATTTCATGGGATCTAGAACTAAATGCAGGTCCTATAACACAGGCATCATCATCATCATCATCATCATCATCATCATCATCATCATCATCGTCATCATCATCGCTTTGGCAATGGCAGGGAAGGCACCTTTCAACATGAAAAAATATGTATTGCGATTTCATTTTTTTAGAAAGTGAATCCCATCGATCCATTAAACGACCGACCTATTTCTAAGGGAAAGTAATGGAGAGGAATGAGTTATCTTTAACTTTTTTCAGTCTAGTTTCCTCTCCAAAAATTCCACAACATACCAGTTAATGGATATCTACAAAAGACAAAGGCGAGGATGTGTGTATAGTATTTTCTGATGTTTGAAAGGTTTTTGGTTGCTTCCGCTATAAAGGATTCCTCTCTAAATTGAAAACATGCAGAATAGATTATCATTTAATTTGTTCCTAAGCAGCTATCTTTCTAGTCGGCTTCAAAAAGTATTTGTTAATACCACTAAATCAACAAACAAACATACATTCATTGATATTTCAGAGAAAAGATTTATGCCCTATGAATCCAACAAAGCTAAACCATTACAAACCCCACCCCTCGCCACACTTTAAGTCATTCCACCATAAAGTTATAGCATACTTGCTTAACACGGGAAGAATATTCATGGTTTAAAAGTCGTTTCTTTCTTTTAAAGCATTTGATAAATTAAGTATATCACATCTTTTATGCTGTTTGTTTCAATGCTAATACGTGCTTCCATGTAAAGTGCGAGTCTTGAAGAACGATTTCAGAACGATTGGGGGTCGTCTTGATTTATATGGACGTATGGTCGTCAACTAGAGGATATACGGATTTGGAGACCATGAATAGTTGATAATGCGAAGTAAAAGCTAAGTTCAAAAATCTTTTTAAAGCATGTCTTACTAAGTTAAAAATGACGAAGGTTTCTACTGATGCCTGATCGATTTACTAGCCGGGAATAGTGAGATCATGTATGAAAGTTGCGCTTTATTTCTTGGATGCTGAAAAATGAATCCATTTTTCAAGGTCAGGAAGTTTTGAAACATGCCTCACCTTGTACGATTTTTCTCACCTAAGATACATACATTAAACATATGAGGTTTTAGAAATATTATAGTGTTTTCAAATATTTGTTCTAGGAATTGAATGAGTGCCTTGTGCCCTGCGATATCATACGAGTCACGCCACTCCAAAATTAACATAGATTTAACACTGCACTCGCCGTTGACAGTTATATTTGTCGTCATTGCCGGATTAAAAAGACCTCTATGCAGTTGAAATCTCGGACCCCCCCCCTTCCCTCGCAACTTATCTCCTAATACGTCATGGTTAAATCAATTCAATATTATTTTGATCCGTTTACTCTGCCTATTGGCTAATCCGGCACTGTTTGTCGTTCTTCAATTGCATACTTTTGTTTGGTGGTTTAGATTTATTTAACGTGGCGTTCGTGGCAGAATCCATTTTGAAAGGAATGGCACGCAGTAACGGTATGGAGGTGTGTCTCACCACGTTGTACTCCAACACATCAGAGTACACAAAGGTCAAATTGAGTCCGTGTCTCAGTTCTACCGGGGAAGGAAGCCACTATGCAAAACTCGAATTGTCATAAGCGATTGCTAATTTGTCTTTTTCTCTATTTTCTTCTTCGTCTCCATTTCCCCACACAAAATGCAAATAATTCACGACAAAATAAAATGGACACCACTTTGCTTTCCTTAAAAACGCATCAATAGACAACAAGCAACGTTATGGTACTCGAGGGTGATATGTTTTCTCCAAGGCTCTGGGAAAACATGACATTGAACCTGGCAATAGTCATGTTCGCCAGATGTTCACCACTAAAATAATAGCTATGGGGAATTATAAAGTTATAGGTCCAATTTTAGTTTGGAGGTTCTGTAGCTTATTTCTGCAATCTAGATTGTCATGCAAGAATTTTGCACTTATTCGTCATGAACTTCGACTGCAAAAGTGTTTTGGTTTTCGATGATGTTTAGGATTTGTTTCGGGTGAACACCAAAGCCATATCCCAATGAGCTTCGTGATCCAATTAGATGGACTAAGGTAATCAGGCCGTTAAACGGTATAGTGTGTTTTTGATTAACACCTCCATGGAACTATCACTGTGCAACGTGAACCAAAAATTGGTTATTCATAATTCAAGGGTTCATCTGTCCGAGCGGTCACTGCAAGTCAGAGGAGTGTCTAAAAGAGATTTGTGCTTGCTTTTGTGACTGTTCGGAGGGTGACTGACGTTAGACGCAAGACTCCCGTTGTTCCCACCTTTAAACATTTCAGGGAAGGATTGGGAAGAACGTATACGATGAAACTGCTCAGTAAAATTGTCCACCTTTGTTTGCCTCCTTGTTGCAAACTCCATTGCAGCAACGATGACACAATACACCACAAATATTTGGCAAAAAAAGACAATTTGCTTTTTAGGCACACGTTGTCCACACCACACCACACCACACCCACATGGGTTCCTTTTGTAGATCTTGCACAGAAGAAGTGGGCGAAGGAGTGGTCACTGTAGTAGCTAAGGCTGTGTTGAAGGGTATGGTGGTCACTTCTTTTTATAGTCGATGACTTGCGAAGTGTCGATCAAAGAATGAAACTGGGAAGATATCCTTTCCAACATACAAATGACTTCTTTGACACGTCGTTTTCCCACTTTACGTGTTCTTCATTCGAGAATGCTTTCAATGTTGTACGTTACGTCTTGTGGTGGCGCTGTTGGTGATGGTAATTTCATCTGGGCCTTAAAATCTTTCAGAGTTTTCAGAGCTGTTTCGTCAAAAGCTTTCTGGCAAAAGACTTGTTGTAACAGTAAATCGTACCGTTGAGATATTTCCGTTTCTGACAAATCTCTGCGATCCACCAACGATTGCAATTCGGGTTGTAACTGGGTCATCTCGGTCAAATGAGGATTGGGAGGTAAATATTGGCTTCGATCGTTGTTCTTACCAAAGATGGAATTCCATACATCTTTTGTAACGAACTAAAGTCAGTTTTTTGTCGTCCCATCACATTCCAATGGTCACGTCTGAGATCTTTTAACTCCAGAGGTCCCTTTTATCCAAACATACCTATGAGGTGTCCCAACATGGGCCCCATTACTGCTTTGGCAATAGGTCCGAACACGGGTAAAATTCATCCGCGTAGCACCAACATCATAGTTTTCATAATTTGGAATTTTCTTTTGTAACATATGGCGAAGAATGAGTTGATTCTTGGCTAAACATTCTGTTTGATGTTTAGATAAAGGTATTGCTTTTTTTCAAAACATTAAAACAACATTTGCATACGGTATCGAGGACGTCTTTGGAGGATGTTTGAATGAATTGTTTTCGCATGGGTGGAGAAGCATTGGACAAGACGGACAATATGTCCCAATGTTTGACTAAAGTAGGAGGCAGACCTTTACTTTTCTTTCCTTTGGGCGTAGAAGATGGATGTTTTCTAGGGGTGACATCTTTGTTTGATGGTTCCGGGGCACATAAACATACAAAAACACATTGACGTCGATGTCTTGTCACACGCCCTGTTATCTTTTTTTGACTATCGCTTCGTCAAAAATGTGACTTTACCCACAAAATTGCGAAACATTCCTCCCATTTGGATTATTCTCTTTTTCTAGACGACTGTGTCTCCTCAGGGGGTGACGTCGATATTTAGCTAAGCGTTTTTACGGATGAGGAAACTGTCCTTTTCTTTTCTTTTTCCGTTTTGGACAGAAGAATGACGATGGTGATAATGGTTTGCACGTCTTCAAGGAGGCATCTTTGGACTTCCAGGAGCTATAAAACACTGATTCTCATCGTTTTCCCTGGTGTTTTTTATACTGGAATGAGTTGCCACTGGTTGTCTTTATGTCGTATCATTTTCACGGCAGACATCACGTGTCGTGGAGGAGTTCGCAACGAACTAAATAGGGACTGTTCTTACTTAGATAATTTCAGTAAAATATGCAAAATGCCCGATCTCTCTTGGACTTTGATTTTGGGGGCAGGCACTTTGGAAGCAGCTAACACTTCAGCTAAAGAAGAAGATGGTGTCACCGGTGGAGGCCTTGGATACAGGGGTTTCCTTTATTTTCATCAAATTTGGAAAGATGCGTGTCAAATCGGGTTTGGCAGGTGTCACCGGCAACATAGAAGTGGAAGAACCTCAAGCTACTGGAGACGTGCTTGCCATCGCGTAGGTCGTGTCATGAGGATGTAAAGTTGCGTCCTTATCTTAAGTGACTCACTTTTGAGTAGAAGCTATTTTCTAGGGACTTTTCTAAGTAAATTTCTTTTCCTGAGGCTGATACCTCGTCATGACACAGAACTTACTAATGTCCCACTAAATGTATGTAGTGCCAGTGTGGAGACCATCGAACATGTTCCAAGTAAACGGAATCTTTATGTTACTACTGATGAAATGACATGCCACAACTGTATCAATTGAATTAAAGTCTTTTTCCCAATTAGATAAATTCAGCTCCGGCTAATTCGTCTGGAGCAGGTCCTCCAAGATATTTAAGTCATTTACCTTGAAATGTTTGGAATCGTCTTTCAAAGTCGCAATATTCGAGCGAAAGGACAGGGAACGAATATTTTTTTTTTGCAGGTTCGTTTCGATGGGGGTACGGTGAAATTAGCAGTAGTTTTATCAGGGTGGGATGACATTCGTAGGGTCGTAGAAGCATGATTTCGCGTGGAGGATGACATTGACCATCAAAGTGAAAAGATGTACGCATATCATCACTTTCCATTGTAGGTATGGTAGTAGTAGTCGCAGCAAAATTAACATGATGTGGTACTGAATCGCTTAGGTCCAAGCGTACGGCATTCCATAAAATCGCAAGACACAGCATCGTACTTCACTTAAGAATCTCTGAACTTGAATGGTGTGGACCGAACATTTATGTTTCTTGCTTGGTGTTGATAGTTATAATGATCTATCGGTCTTGAACGTTTTCCCCTTTTATGCTAGTTGTAATGAAATCTCGAGCTTGTTCATCGTACCTTTCTTATGCCAAGTATTTTAAGTGTTTATTTTTTCTTCCTGGACAACGTTAATACTTTCTCTATGGTTCTGTCATATCTGCACCGTAGTGTGATGGGTGGAATGTCCACATAAATGTACGAACAGTGTGTAGACTGTCAAGTATGCTCCAGGATAGCTGAATCTTTATAGATACATCGATCCATAAGCAACCTCAGACTACAACTGAAACATTGTATTTCGTATCCCAATTAAGTCTCAGGTCCCAAGTAGACAAAATCTTGATTTTAGCTAGAACACTCGCAGTAGGTAATCCTTTCCTATCCGTGTGCTACTTTTGAACTGCTTCCAGTTGATTGGCACAATTGCAATAGTTAGGCAAGAAGGCAGGAAAATTGTATGGCTTAAATTTGGAGTTCTCAATAGGTCTCTGAATCGATTTTTGCTCTGACAAAGTCATCATTCTTGTTTGTTGCTATCGTCTTGGAACCATTATTTTTATAACAGTGTGTTCGTAAAGTACACTGAAGTGGTTGGGAAGCAGTAGTCGCTTCCAGTACCCGATTTGGTAAACTTTTTCCAAGGCCGACTGACGATTTGGTGTCAGACTAAACGTACAATCTTGTGAGGCAGACAGGTGGTCACTTTAAAATATCCAAAGTTTTCCACTAGACTGGTGCGATAATTCAGAGTCAGTCCTTTTACTTTACACTTGGTGTGCACTTATCTATATGGGACCTGGTATTCACAACCGTAATTTCGGAACCGCCACTAACATAACTTAGAATCTTGTCGACGGGGTTCTCGTACGTCCAGTTTCCTAAACGGTCTCCTTCGATGTCAGAGTGCCCATGACCAAGGCAATCGATGTAGATGTAACTGTCCGTGTCAAAATACAGCAGTTGATCTCTCAATTGAAGTAACGCTTCATAAATTTTAAGCGAGCATGGGCTGTCAATGATGACGTTTCTAAATTCGTTGAGTTGTGCAAAGGACAATTCTTCTTCGTAATTGACAACGATCAAGTCCTCACGAACGACGTCCACTTATTTTATGTATTTGCTTTTGACGTGAATCATATAAAAATAGCGAGAAGATTCTGTCAGATATTCTGTCTTGTCTAAACACGGTCCTTATGCCATTTGACAACACTTTGGCAAACGATGGTCTTCCTTCATTTTTTTCCACGTGGTCTAAAGTGATATCTTCTTACCCCATGTATTTCTCTCTGAATTTATTTTGATCTTTGGGAGTGTGGCACAAGGAAGGATAACCTCTGGCTTCTTGTTCAGCTTCAAAAAGGCATTCACGTAATCTGATAAAGTTCCTTTCTGAGTTTGGACGCCCTTGTGGTACTGTTTTGTCTCTGGAAAGTGGTAAATTTTGTACACTTCTAACAATTGGTATCCCAGATCCAGAGTTTTAAACAATTTCACGCTGACCCACGTTCTTGTCAATGAGCGTTCTTCATGGGTGTGCTAACATGGTTGGTCTTGATTTCGGTACAAGTAAGGCACAAGGGAAAGATCAGCTTTCCTTGGCAATGGTAAGGCTAAACGGAATGATACAAGTCCGTCGGAGGCTAGACTTTGTACTTTACCAAACCTTCGGATTGTCAAATTTGTCCAGGTCGATGTGTTTCGTCAACAATTGCGGGTGCCCTGTTGAAAAGCCATAATATCTCCACACGTAAGGATAAAGCAAACATACGTCTAAATATTTGATTTCTTATCCTTTCTCCTCGTCGACGTGGTAAAGCAAACAGGTGACATTCGTTCGTTCTCCGTACAACCAATCCCGTAGGTTCAGTGGTTCCACCAACCTGTAACTTTCCACGAAGCGCTTAAGCTCGGGGTAATTTCAAATGGTGATTGTACTTTGACCTCTTCCGATCGTAGAACGTAAACTGGAATATTGGGTTTGGTTGAGATTGTACAATGTAAATATTAGTATCTCAGCGGTCAGCATTTTGTGTTTTACATCAAAATCCACACTCTTTACACGAACCCTCTCTCCATGCTGAAGGGTTGAAGCTCTTTTTTCAGTTCATATGCTTTCTTCTGTGTTTCTTGAGATTTTTTCTCAAGACATGTAGCTAGTTTGTACGATTCGCCCAATCGGTTCCGAGGAGATTTGATATAAATGGACAACTTGCACGATCCACTACCTTTGTCTAATCCACATGCGAGGTGAATAGGTAGACGTCGCTCGTTTCCAAACAATAGAAAGAAAGGCATCTGGCCTCTAGACTCATGGCGTGTCCAAAATTATGCATGAACCAATGGTCTTAAGTAGCTTTTCCAATCCCTTTTCTGATCTGGTTTAAGGGTTTCCAACATAGTAGTGTCCTATTTCATCGCAAACACATACCATTGCCCATTGGTTGATAGGGTGTCGTGCGAAATTTCTTTATTTCAGTAGTTTGGCATAATTTCTCGATAACTTTACTTTCAAGGTTTACACCCTGGTCTGAATCTAAACACTAGGGCATATTATATTGCACTATAAAACCAATAAACAGAGCTCCTGCCGTAGTCTTGGCTGTCTGGTTTCTTCACGGAATGGCCTGTGTATACCTGGTAAACTGATATGTAATAACCAGTATAGTTCGGTAGCCTCCTCTTTTGGACATCTCAAGTGTCAGAAAAGCGATGCAAATGAGATCCGATGGCTGTGTGGCCACTATGATGACGAGTAGTGCTCGAACATCCGTTGACGATTTTCTAAGCATGCAACGACGGCATTTTTGGATCCATATTTCCACATCACTTGCCATGCGTGGGCAATATATTCAATCCATCAGGAGCGAAAGTGTCCTGTCTTAGCCTAAATGACCGCAGTCATCATGTAAGTAGTGCATAGTCTCCTCAAGGTTAACTTGCTGTAGTTGATCATGATCATCAGTACTTGCACTCCTGTATATCACACATCTTCGTAGGCATAAATTGTGAAAAGTCTGGAATAATGCTAAATGATCTCTTCCAGTAGTAACTGTTGATTAGGCTTTAATTTGTCTTGTACATGCTTTACCCATTTCATTTTAACAGCATCCTTGTATTGAGCAACTCTCCAATCTCTATATGCCATCAACATCTCAGACAGTCAAAGACTTTCAACAAATGGCTGATCACTAGATAAATAACAGATAGCCTGTAAGTCGTCATATCCTTGGTTCTGTTCATGCTCTCTAAATATGACAACCGATATCGGCCGTCCGCGTCCGAATTCCTCAATCCGGGTCTGTAATTGATGTCAGAGTTGTAATCAGCTAGAATATCTAACCATCGATGCCAAGTAGCATGAAATTTGGTTGATGTAAGAATATACGTGAGAGGATTGTTGTCAGTATACATAACAATGTACTGTCCATAAAAGTAATTAATGAATATCTCAGTGATTAATTACTGCATCAGTACTTTAATGCCAGGAATTCTAGTCATTGCGGTGAATAATTTCGCTCACTTTTGTTAATCCTCTTCTGTTCTAAGTGGATTACTCGCTTAATGCCATCTTGAAACTGATGCAGAACTGCACCAAGGCCGTGTTGACTGGCATCGTTGTGCAGATCGAAAAGTTGCCCAATGTCGACGTTGCCTAGAACAGGTGGTGAGGAGAGTGCATCCTTCAGCTGATAAAAGGCTTAATCCTGTTCCTGTCCCCACTTCTATTTCTTTCGACGCTTACCCTCCTTATTTCATGTACTTGGCATTAATTCTGATAATAGTCTAGCTGTATTCGAGATGTATTCTTCACAATCTTGCTTGCGGTAATAACAAGCGAATCAAAGGAATTTCCTCACTTCCTCAGGGCGGCTGTGTGGAGCTGTCCAGTTTATGATCTTGTCAATCATGTCTGGATTTGCCTCAATACCTGCCTCTGATACAACAGGGCTGCCATACATGACCATTTTCTTGAAGAATTAGTACTTATTTTATGATGTGATGTGATGTGATGTGACTATGATTTTTAACGTAGCTTTAACAATTTTTCAGTCATATCGCTACGATGTCTCCAGTTTGGTACTAACCTCTTAATGCTGAGCGCCAAGCTAGGTAGCTGTTAGGTACTTATTTGGGAACAACTTCAAGCGTAAGCGTTGTTAGTACTTTCTCCAGATTCTTGAAATGTTCTTCATACGTTGTACTGAAAATGATGATATCATCTAGAGAGATCACGCAGTTGGACAGATCCATATCTCCGAGCACTCTTCCATCATTCCCTGGTACGTTCCCTGGTCATTGAAAAGCGCTATGGGAAGTCTCTCAAACTCGTACAAACCTAGTGTATTCATAGTAATGACGGCCCCGCCTTATATGATACCCTGACGTCATATCCAGCACCGTAAAATAGTTAGATCCAGCCAAATAGTCCAAGATATCTTCAATCCTGGGAAAGACAGGAATCCTTGATTGTCATCTTAATTAACTGCCGAAAATCAAAGTACAGGCGAATGTTTCTATTCATCTTTCTCACTAAAACACCACTGCTGGCCCTAGGACTGTGTAATTTTCGAATCACTCCGCTAGCAACGAACTAGTGAAGGTGATATTTCACCTCACTGTACTTGGAAGGGGTATCCAACGGTAAGTTTGTTTCCTTGATCATATTGATGCGATGCCGTAAATCATAAAACTGTTTCACTTCTGAAAAAAATGTGTTCGAATTTCTTTATAAGCTCTATTCGTTTTTGTAGATAATCTTCGGACAGTTTATCCTAAGTAATGTTAATCGGACTGTGGCCATATATTCGCTTCCTTTCAACCACATCTACTGGGATATCAGCCACAACCACAGGTTGCAACTCATAGAAAATCGCTCTTGGGGGAATATTAATTGTCCTGTCAGTCACTTTTGACAAATGAACTTCTATCAGACCATTCCTCGTGTAGTTGTAAGTTACCAGACTTAAGAAATATCTAAGTCTTCATCAACTGTGTACATCACTGAATTCTGGTGCTCAGCACATGTTGAATGATTAGGTACTTCTTTGTCAACGAAGGTTCGCAATATCACATTACATTTGCTTTCTGCAATATCTTGTGATTGCGCTCTTCAAAACACCTAGACAGATATTTCTCTTTGCTAACTACTTTTCTCGTAAGTACAACCATCTGAATGTCAAATACCACGGAGTTGGTAACAGAGCTGTCTGTATGAATCTTGCTCCATGCTTACGTTTTCATTCCTCTATAACATGCATTAGGTAGTTTGTCCCTAGCAGCACAGGAACTGTAGTTGCTGTCTGGCATGATTATCATTAGACAACGTTGTCTCTCCATATTTGGCAGAATATCGCTTTCTATTTCAACCTCTATACAGCCATTATATGGTATTTTTTTCATTCAAACATTCAACATTCAAAAGGTCTGCAATAGGCTCAGACGGAGTCGTCTTCAAATTCTTGTTGTAAAATATCTGGTTAACTATTGATATGGTAGATCCGGTATCAATCAGTCAATGTGCTATAATATCATTGGTGACAAGATAAACCTCATTACCTTGTCCTACTATCTCTAGCGTGTCACTTCCTTTATGCTTCATGTGGCAGCCTCTTGGAAAGTCTACTGTTTGTCCAAGCTATAGATCTTGTGAAGTTTAACATCCTTTTCATGTTCTAGCCGAACACGACAAGCAGAAGAAATGTGTCCTATTTGACCGCAGCGCTAATATATTAGGTCCTTCCTCTTATTAGTATTATCTGTCCTAAATTGATTCCTAAAGTGTTCCTGGTTGTTGGATACGTGAGATGCTGAATTCTGCTGGACATGATCCCTCAATTCACTTAGCTCCTTGTTTTGTGATGTTGAAGTTGATGCCATATTAAGATACGTATTTCTGTTGGTGCGGTTTAGCTCATCTCCACGATGCTTATGTTCAGATTCAATGCGACGAGTAGCTACTCTCAATTCGTCAAATGTGGTGAGTGAGCCAAATGTATGGCCAGTCACATCCATAAGTGTCTGTTTAAGTCATATCAACAGCATAACCATTAGCATATTATTTGGCTTCACTAACCCTTTTGGACGACTTTGTTCAATCAAATCTTCCAGTTAACAACTCCATGTAGCAATATTTGCGTCCTATTTTTGGCGAGCATTGCAGAAGTCGGCTAATAAAGTCTCCATCAAATCTACAGTGATTAAAAAGCTATCCAGCTTTGATAGTAACTTAATGAATACAATTGGACCCAATCGCACAGCAATCCACTCAGCTTCTCCTCTCAAGGAACGTCGGATGGCATGAGTATCCTGTTGATACTTGCCTTGTTGTTGTAATAAGTAACTTCGTATCTCCATAATTCATACGATGTTTCACTCTTCCTGTCTCCTGAAAATACCAATACCCTTAATTCATGTAGTGGTGTGACAGATATATGGAATCCTTGGCCATGGACATCATTGCATGTGATGATGTCAGCTCTTCCTTAACAGGATATCCACCCAGCGAAGCGGTAAAGTCCGTCAATCCCTTTGAAAAATCTTCAATTGTGTCATCCTTGGGCTTGACGTTTAAAGTCTCAAAGGTCCGTACTATGTTTTGAACTTCTGTGAACTCCATATTTACACAAAACGACAAAATGCACGAACTTCTGCGCAATACATAGATTGAATGAGCAAAACGGATCTATTGAGTAATAATTAAGTGTAATTTGAGTAAATTTATAAGGTTCAGAATTCAAGAAATGACAGATATGTATGCATGCATGCATGCATGTGTGCGTGCGTGCATGCATGCATGCATGCATGCATGCATGCATGCATGCATGCATGCATGCATGTATGTATGTATGTATGTATGTATGTATGTATGTATGTATGTATGTATGTATGTATGTATGTATGTATGTATGTATGTATTAATGCACGCATGCACGCACGCACGTACGTACGTACGTATGTATGTATGCATGTATGTATATGGGAAGTTAAGAATGAATATTTCAAAAATAAGGATTGCTCTACAAGAACCATCACTGTGTTGCCAATAGTGAATATGATACCAGAATCTTGCATGAATATACGGGTGATTTGGTACTGTTGGTACGCATACCTTGTCCACAAGTAGGGCACAATCTCAGCAATTGACAAGCACTTTTCCGCTGTGAACCTTGCGTTTTCAAATGTTGGCAACAGTTAGGGCTGATAAACGTGCGATGAAAAGCTGGGCAATGCACTCGTTCTTGCCCTTCGTCAAGACAGTTTTAGAGGCCAAACATCTTGAGCATCTCGATCCACAATGTTTGAGTTGCACTGGATCGTAAGAGCCATAGTCACATTTCTCACAATATCTGTATTCCAGGAATTCAGTGATAGGCCTACTGGTAATGGCATCGAAATGTTCATCGTGATGATTGACGTGAATGTATTTTCCGTCTTTGAAATTTTTGCCACGAAACAAGAGACGCACACTTCTTGATGGTGTATTTTCAAGGTGTAGCGTGGCTCTAAGACATCTTGCAATATTTTGCATTTCAAGAATTCCACAGTATGTGTCTTAGGATAGCCCAGTTTTCTGTAACATAAGTTCTGTTTATCTTCGTTGTTTGGCTCGTTGCTATCGTTGAATAGCTTTCCGGGAGCATTTCCATTCTTCCGTGTCGTTCTTGTCTGCATACGTTCGTATCACCACGATCGCACGGGCTAAACACAGCTTGTCTTTAGAGTTGTTAATTTGGACGATACTATTTTCGTGCTGCGAAGGTCGTCCACTAATAACATGTTTTTGCGTCGGGTCCCTTGGGGAAGAGAAACTTGGTTCATGAACAGTGTCGCTTTTTCTTCGGTGCCGTGAAAATATTGTTGGATTGTAGCGTGTGTTGAATCTTGTCGATAACTTTGGAAGGTGTAAGTTCTGATGGGCTGCTAAACTTTATCCAAACGGGTGAGTTCAAACTGAATGAAAAGTCTCAAACGATCATCTTCTTTGGCTTCACACTGCCGTTTCAGTATGGTTAACAAAGAATCCCACATATCGGTGATGACTTCTGCATTCTCCAACGGTACATCGGACTGGAAATCTTTAACTTCACCATTTACGTGTAGACCTTGGTTCTAAGAGTTTTATAGGAGCATTTGTTCATTTGTTGAATACTTTAGGTACTTTTAAGGGTTTACTAGTGGTAGTGAACTTGGGTTTGGAATAGACTCTCTGGGTATGGATTCTGGTACACTCATGTCATCTTCAAAGTTTCTGAAATGGATTTGAGCTACTTCAGCTACTGTACGAGGTGATAGGTCACGTTTATGTCTCCAACTTTTTTCTCATTTCTCCACGATATGATGGCCCAAAAATAAACGTACGATATAATGGTACGGCATATTTTCTTCTCGACCTGCCTTTTTTAGTCATGAGTTTCTCGAAATCGGCTTGATGAATTTCTTTAAAACTTTCTCTGCTGTTAGAAAGGGATCTTTTGTGGACACTATACAAGAGGCATTGAAATCAAATGTGTCTAAGTAAGGGTTCCATGAAATCAAACTATGGATACATCGGATTCACATTATCGCGTTTTGCACAGCCGGTACCCCTAAAGCGCCTCTTATTAGGCTGTTACGTCTCCAGGAAATTCGTCAGGACATCCTTCGTAGGTGGACTCTGTCTCCTAGTGGAATCGGTACACAATTAATAAAATCCGGTTCAATACCCACGAATGTAGTCCCAGTCTATTTTTAGATCACTTTTTCCGGTCTAAATTTGGTGGTGATACTAGAGTTAGATTTTGGCATTCTTGGTAAGGATTTAAAGGCAATTGATTATTCTTTAAAATGTGAGCTTATGGTGTGGTTGTCTCTGTGTATTTCGGCGACAGTGCACATTGAGTAATAAGGTCATGGTGATGATCCGGAAGTGAAATCTGTGTTCCGTTGCCTGGTGTTTTGTTTACAATTCAGCCTCTCAAAAAAATGCAGGTCAACCCTTGACAAGAACTAAACCGTAAAGTCATCTTTGAAGGTATTTTAGATTAACATATGATTTGTATTGATTGTCACACAGTGGAAAGTTCAGTACTGAGGAACAAATGTAGAGAACATATAGTAAAATTAATTGTGTACTATGGCCTAGTAATAAAATATCCACGAAGTGTCCCTTTATAAAGAGTGGACGTAATGGCCCAAATGTAAACGTACTATAAAATAGTGCGGCATATTTTCTTCTCGACATGCCCTTTTTAGTCACGTGTTTCTCGAAATCGGCTCGACGAATTTCTTTTAAACTTTCTCTGCTGTTAGAAAGGGATCTTATGTGGACACTAAACAAGAGGTATTGAAATCAAAATTGTGTAAGTTAGGGTTCCATGAAATCAAGGAATTAATACATCTGATTCACATTTTCATGTTTTTCATAGCCGGTACCCTAAAGCACCACTTTTTTGGCTGTTTACACAGGAATTTTCCAAGTAGATAGTTTCTTTTCTTTACATTGGTTATATTTAACGCCTTGAAAATCTACAATTCTAACACTATTTACTCAGGAATGTTTTTTCTTGCGGTACATCAATTTGTAATTCCTCATTACGCCTGTATCCTTGAACCATATCTACCTTCATAGGAACAATTTCGAGCCCGAATACTAATCCCTAACGACATGCATACAAGACACGAAACAAATGACTATTTCAAATTACCAAACACGTAGTCCTATTAATATCCTAAACCATTACGGGGTATCCACCGTGATCTGTCTATATTCAGCTTTATGTATCACTCGTATTTCACCGATCAGGTAAGAATTACACCAATGCTAGCTGTATGGAGCTTTCAACTGCATTAATTAAGTTGTAACCAATTACATACTGAATTGGGAATAATAAATAAATAAAAATCTCTTTGTGAATAAGGAATAAGTATTCAAATATATGTGAGAATGTTTGACTCGGGAATAAGTAACTGGTTACTTATTCCTTATTGAATCGGGAATAAGGAATAAGGAATAAGTAACCAACTTGATTTCAGTTGCTTCTTCTACCTGTCGTTTCCTTCTTCTTCTTCTTCTTCTTCTTCTTCTTCTTCTTCTTCTTCTTCTTCTTCTTCTTCTTCTTCTTCTTCTTCTTCTTCTTCTTCTTCTTCTTAATGTTTAAGAGTACCGTCACCGTTTGACTTTGACTGTTACCATTCTCTTCTAGAGCTTGTTTCTTCTCTGCTGCTTCTTCTACCTGTCGTTTCCGTCTTCTTCTTCTTCTTCTTCTTCTTCTTCTTCTTCTTCTTCTTCTTCTTCTTCTTCTTCTTCTTCTTCTTCTTCTTCTTCTTCTTCTCGTTGTTGCTGTTGAAGGAGAAAAGCTTGTTCTGCTTCTTTATGCTGCAGTAAAAAATTATCTAATTCTTCTTTTTGCCCCAGTTTAAAACTCTCAACGTGTGGTAAAGAAGGAAAAGGTGGCGAAGGCGCTGGTGCCGAACAAATTCTTACGAAGAAGAGAGAAAATGCACCAAATCCCAATTAAAATCGACCGATTCTGGAAGCAGACCGGTATTGGCTCTGGTAGTCGCTGCTATACTATCGCTTCTCGTCTGCATCTGGTGCATCCCAATTCAATGTCTTCTTAATTTCCGTTATTGCTGTGGTTCCTCTCAAATTTGTCATTATAGAAGGGACCACCTAATGCCGAAAGTAGAAAGGATTTTATTTGTTTTTGTTTCCCCAATATGCATTTGCTATTTGTATTTAATTTATTGAATTTCGTTTTTATACATTTTGTTCTAAGCTTTGTATATCATCCTAATTTGTTGTCGATTACTCCTTGACCTTGGTCTTGGAGTTTTATTTTTTTTATTGCAAGTGATCCTTGCTAGGAATAGGTGCTATCCTATGTATGCTATCTGCATGTGCTATTGGTTTTGTATGATATATTGTGTTTGTGTTAGAAATGGTTAAAGGTCAAATTATTAGAGTTAGTTTTTAATGGTTTCATAATACTTTACTGTGTGCCATAAGAAGAAACAGGAATTTAATAGATGAGAAGATTTTAGAAAAGATTGTGGAAAAAAACGTTTTTATGGTGCTGGTTTATGTTTGTGTCGTACCTATATATATATATATATATATATATATATATATATATATATATATATATATATATATATATATATATATATATATATATATATATATATATATATATATATATATATATATATATATATGAACCGCTCCTGTGGCTTAGTGGTTAGAGCGTCCGCCTCAGCAGCGGGAGGTTGTGGGTTCTATCCCCGGTCGAGTCATACCAAAGACTTACAAAAATGGTAATAACAGCTGCCTCGCTTGACGCTCAGCATTAAGTGGTTAGTGATAGGACTGATCAGCCTGGTGTCAGGATAATGTGATTGGGTGAGACATCATGCTACATGTCTGCGGCATGATACCCTAGTGCTATACATAACTATAAACTGCCACACTGTAGACATCGTAGCGATATGACTGAAAAATTGTTAAAGCTACGTTAAAAATCTCTCTCTCTCTCTCTCTCTCTCTCTCTCTCTCTCTCTCTCTCTCTCTCTCTCTCGTTTCGTGTTTTTTTTTTTGTTTTCGTTCTATTCTTTTAGCTGGCCTAATTTCTTTTTGGGAAGATCCGGTACGAGTCGTACTACCGCACGTTAATCACGAAGCTTTAGCCTCTCACCTTTTGGATCTCTCTGTTTAGGAAGGACATTTCTCTGTTTTTGTGTATATGTTGCTACTATATTTGTGAATAGAAAAAGATCTCACAGGTATAACTTAGACTGATTACAACTACTATCTATTCAAATATTTAGTTATTAAAATCCACTTTTGTTTTCATAATCTTATTGATGTAAGAAATAAAATTATTGTAAATTCCCCTATTAGTATATAGTAGTTGTTTGTTATCTATTTTGCTGTATTTAATCTAATTTTAGTTTTCAATTTCGGTCATGTTTCAAAACAATTTCGCATAAATTCACTGCTAACAGACGCTAGCGCACCTATATATGGAAAGTTACATCACATGCAGCTGTCTTCGGATTAGAAGACCGACATCGCTCTGTGACTGACTTTGGTAAATCGTGTTTAGATTGGTGAGATAACTCAATCCATTTTGATCCGATCTTCCACTATAATTAACCGCAGTTCTCTTCATTCTCTTCACAAGACGTGGACAGACTTAGAATTAACTACTCTCGTATCGTTGATGCTGTTCCGCATGGACTTACCCATGTATATCGGATCATCATGGACAATCATCAAGATCACCGATACGAGCTTTGGAAAAAGAAGTACCTATGTTGAGAACCAAAGCTGTCTGTAACAAGTCTTAATCTGCGGAATAGAGGTTAGACAAAGTTTAAGGAAGAAAATATATATATTCAGACTTTCTCTTCCATACTGCCACTTCATTTCTATATCATCGATAAAGCGTACCCACTGGTATGGTGTACGCTCAACCGATGCTAAGAGCTTTCCCTCAAGTTTTCCCATGAAAATGTTAGCATACGAAGGGGACTTTTAGGGAATTATACAACGTTTTCAGTTTCCGCAACTAGTCTATAAAAGCTGGTTGTATTTATAGTTTTAGCACATGTGAAGATAGAAATGAAGAGGTTTACAAACACAACGTTTTTGTGTTTATTTATTTGTCGTAACTATGTTTTGTATTTGCCTTTGAAAAAGACTCATTAAGAGTCGAAAGCGCTTAGGCTAGTTAGTTACTAGTTTCGTACTGTTCGTCGTCAGTTTATTGCATCTATTTTAATTAATCCCTGACAAACGTGATCCCTTGGTGGATCCAGTACGCTTGAGAGGGTTGTTATTCGCCATATGATTTGTATTCTTTATATATATATATATATATATATATATATATATATATATATATATATATATATATATATATATATATATATATATATATATATATTCCCTCTATAGTAACATAATGGTGCTAACAAAAGAATAAAGACAGCTTTTCAGGGCCACTCATTTGCCTCAAAAAGAAATATGTTCTTTTACCTAAAATTGTTTTAGTCGATTTAGTATTTCATGTGTGATAGATTGATGTTCATCAGTCTATGGATATCTTATATATGTCTATGTCTCTACTGTATTTGTCCCTACCTAGGGTAGCGCGTATTCAGGTCAAATCCTTGCAACATTGTTGCCAATGTCTAGTACCGAGACGTCGCCTCACCTGTTCCATTCGTATGTCCCTATACAAAACCCAACATTTTGTCTTGTCGCAATTGTGTCACATAGTGGTTTGTGGGGTGTGTGGGATGGGGGGTGTGTCTTTAAATGCTAATACCCCTTGTCGCTATAAATTTTGTCGCCAAAGTGGACCGGGGTGGGTGGGTTTTGTAATGCTTAATCCCATTGGCCCCATTCACTATTAGTAATACGAAGATAGAGGATGTCTGATATGTGAAATAGAAATAGAAAACGCGTATCAGCTTATTGTGATATCTATTTATGTTGGTCTATGGAGAAAGTATATACTTTAACAAGAAAACCCCATGGACTACAACTTTCGTTTCGTGGTTTAATATATCGTTTCATTAAAGTTTATGTTTTCATTTTGAATACTTGGCGGGCTTTGTAGTGCCATCTATCGTTTTAGTTTTGGGTCACGTGATTTCTCATGCGCGCGTGTATATATATATATATATATATATATATATATATATATATATATATATATATATATATATATATATATATATATATATATATATATATATGGGACAACTGTGGCTGCTATGGTGGTGTGCTAGGAAGCGGCATAGAGTGAAGACGTCACCTGCAGTGTAGCAGTATAACTATCCCACCAGTCGGCGACCAGAAGAAGACCCAGTCTGCGACCGTACGATCAGAGGGAGACCGGTCGCCGACCCTGCTACAAGTCGGCGAACCTGCGACACAGTCGGCTAACCTTCGACCACTGTTGTTGTTGGGCTTAACGCCATTTTACAGCACACGATAGGCTATTCATGGAGGCCAGTATTAATGGTGGAGGAAGAAACCGGAAAATCACCGGAAAGAACCACCGACCCACGAGAAGCTACTGGCAAGCTTTCTCACATATCCACATTCGCCGAAACCTAGACTCGAACCCACGCAGACAGAGGTGAGATGGCAGTGATCGGTAACGGACAGCGCTTTAGACCACACGGCTACTCGGGGCCCCTAACCTGCGACCAAGTCAGCAATCAAGACCGCGACATGTCTGCTACCAGTGGGCGACCGAGACTATAACAGTCGACGACTCTGCGACAAGTCGGCGACTTCGGCCAGTCGCCGACCCTGCGACTAGTCTGTGACTAAGTCGGCGATACCCAAGAAGCGATGAATAAGACGGTATCCCGCTGAGGAAGGAATCTGTCACCCTCTGGAGTGCCAGTCATGAGACAGATTCTGCAGGGTATCACTCCAACTATAAGATCTATCATAAAGAACCCGATATAGCGAGACTGAGCTGTGTATCTGAGGGAGTGTTCCGCCACAATACTCTTGAATATTGACAAAAATCAAAAGGTCCACTCATAAATACATACACGTATTGCAAATTATCTGCAATTGTGAAACACAGCTACACAACTAGGTACGTAATAAATTTGACAGCTATAATAATTAACGAAATACCAGCATGCACGAATAGGCATTATTTACAAAGTACGATGTGTTTGTAATTAGTAGTATTAAACCAAATAACTGTCATCTATAAAAGGATGTACCGTATAATAAATAACAATACAAAGGATTCGTCGTCATCATCATCATCATCATCATCATCATCATCATCATTATTATTATTATTATTATTATTATTATTATTATTATTATTATTATTATTATTATTATTATTATTAATGGAAAGTGTTTGCTCACTCGATGATTGTATTACACCAGTAAAGTATGCATGAAGAAACTTTGCTTAGTTTTTACAGGCACACAGTCCAAGTGTGATTCTAAACATCGCAGCAATTTAATACAAACATTACGAATTTTCCTGTTATCAGGTTAAAAAAAATTTTCTAACGTTTTGGTATAAATTTAAAGAACAGCGACTATTTCATATGCCCCATGTTCCGAACAGGGTATTTTAATAACACATGATGAAACGTCTTCAGTTTGTAGTTTGAAACAGTTTCAGTCTTTAAATTGATGGGAAATCTGCTGGTGTCTGAATCTCGTAAAAGATCCATGATGCATTTATAAAATGTGGAGTTTGCAAAGTTGAGTTTGTACGAGAAAACTATCAAAGCCCGTAAAGAATATGAATGAGCATAAGAAATATGAACGGGTCGAATAGCACTAATACAACGCAGGGGACCTGCCATCAATCAAGCTTAATAATATAGTAGCCTTGTATGGGATCCTGTAAATTCTATAACCAACGGGTAATTTTCAATATCTACTCATCTTCAATTGCATACAAATTTCCCACGATTAAATTATTAAAGTTTGTAATAAATAAAAGTTTACTGATTTATTGCTATCTTGCTCATTGTTTCAGTGGATATATTACCTTTCTGAATAGTGTATACAAGGCAGTACTTTAACTTTTTATTAAGTTGGACCTGACAGATATTCTTTTAAATATCAATTGTTTTATTGCAATTATGCTTGATCATGTTTGCCTGGTGAATCTATTTAATTTAAAATAGCTTTCAATTTAAGTTGTTTTTATTTCATCAAAATATTGCGGTAGGCCTATATTATTGTTATTCGTGAAAACATTCTTTATATTAAATTCAAATAATGTTGGAAAATATAACCGTTCCGGTGGCCTAGTGGATAGAGCGTCCGCCTCGGATGCGAGAGGTCGTGGATTTGATACCCGGTCGAATCATACCAAAGACTTACAAAAATGATACTAACAGCTGCCTCGCTTGATGCTCAGAATTAAGATGATAGTATTGGGACTGGTCGGCCTGGTGTCATGATTATGTGACTGGGTGAGACATCATGCTACAAGTCTGCGGTGTGATACCCCAGTGCTAAGTAGTAGATGAAAGTAAGAATCCGAGCTCAACAACCCCCTCCAGACCACCAAACAAATACAAAATACCTAGGTAACGTAATAGAAAAGCTATTGCAATCAATAATTGCGTTAAGAATCCGAGCTCAACAAATACAAAATACCTAGGTAACGTAATAGAACACCTGTTGCAATCAATAATTGCGCTAAGAATCCGAGCTCAACAACCTCTCTAGACCTCCAAACAAATACAATAGAACACCTGTTGCAAAATACCTAGGTAACAGGTAAAATTTAATTACGTGATTTGCTAGAATAAGCAAAATGATGTGTCGGACTTACCCGGCTGTATAAAATATGGACTGACGCATCCGGAGATGGAAAATTTCCAGGAGGGTTAGCAGGTACTCAAGCGGGTCAAAATTTAACAAAAAAAATAAATAGCATCAACGAAAAGTTAAAAGAAAAACGGCAAACGTGTAAAAGTTTACAGACCAAGCATGATGAAATAACCAGCAAAGCTCTCAAAATGAAAAATGAACTAGATGTACGGCAAGAACTGATCAACAAACTGACGTGTGAGATACAACGGCGAGATCATGTCGTACAACTGTACGAAAAAGCAGTAAATGAAGTTTGCGACGTTGAAGAGACCATTGCCAGGTTAAATACCACCATCGAAGATAATAAAATAATCATAGATGATTTAACATCAACGATAAATGAACAACATGAAGAAATCAGCCGACTTGAAAGAATCAGCGCAGACAACAAAGTTGTCATGGAAACGCTAGCGTGGGAATCGTTAACGATTCCACCAAAGAAGAAATCTGTTGAACAAATACTTACTGAGGCGTTACTGAAACCTAAAGATCACTCGTAAAACCACTAGTGGTTTCAATTGCTTGGAGAACCTTTGGTTCAAATTCTCAATCATCAGTGATTTTCAATGTTTTGTTGATCAGTTCGTTATACGCGTACGGGTAATATTCACCATCTGGTTCACTTTTGATAAATTTTTGGTGAGTTTTGCGAAAATTATTGTTTAATGCTGCTTTTCTCGTTATGCTGTACAAGTAAGGATAATATTCTCCATCTAGTTCACTTTTGATGAGTGATTTATTGGCGTTGATGTAGTGGTTGAGCAGATCTCTTTCTCTTTTGATAAATTTATCAGGGAGATCTATTACGTCAATATCATCTACTGGTATATACCCTGGAGAAGTATATAATTGCATAAGATTTTCAGCATGTTTCATCTGAACTTCTCGGAGGATTTCATGGAGATCACTTGAAAATTCGGTCATTATATAATATAAAAAAAATTTATATATCTAATTGATTTTATGTTATATCATACTTCTTTTGATAGTCTTTCTCATATTTGCTGATCCTCATGGGTATAATATCTGTTAACATGTTGTCAATAATACGAAATTCACGTATTAAATCGTCCATACTATATTTTACTCCTCGTAGGTAAGATCTTATTTGATCAAGTAGTTTTTTGTAAGTTATAATTGATGTTAAGCAGCCGTGCTTTTTTTATCGAAATTTTAGGTTCAACTTTTTTACAAGCTGCTGTAAGAGAAACACCAACACCGGATATGATTAACAAAAACGGGTTTAATGATATACCACTTGAAATTATGCCAGAACTAGTCATTAACAAGGGTAGATATGATATTACTCGAAGTATTTTGTTATAATATTTGTAACATTTTTTTACGCACCAAAGTTTTTTGTGATAATATTTGTAGTATTGTATTAGTGCGTCAACATCCTGTTCTGGAATATCTTTTGAAATATGATTGAAATCAACTATACTTTTTTTCATTATAATATTTGTTCACATAATCTCAGGCTTGATTAAGTAACTAGTTGAGGTGTTTCAGCCACAAATTCCAGACAATACCAATATGACGCAGCAGTTAATTTTTTGTCATCTGCTATTAGCATAAAAGTTTCTTCAACATCTTTGTTTAACACAATAGACACGGTTCCAGAGAAATTATCAGTCGAGTGACGCCATGGAAATAATGTAAATATATTAAACTTTGCACTGCTAAACACGGACAATCTATACACACCAGTGACCTCTGCAGTATGTTTGAGAGTGTTATTTTGCGGCGACCAAGTAGACATTCCAGAAGCAACAGTATAAACAATATTTTTAATCTGCTAGTGAGGAATTTTAATCATACTCGTTTTCTCAACAATACTAGGAATTCCACTAATAATATCGTTGAGTTTTGTGTTAATATTATCGAGTGTAATATCAACAGACGGCGGACTTCCAAAAAAATCGTTATTGGTTTTGTTTATGTTTCTGCGAAAATTTAAAAACGTGGTGATGTGATTAGTAAAATCAGTTTTGAACTTGGTGATATCATTGTTGATATCATCAACATATTTCTTTGTTACAGCATCAAAATCAGATTCTGGTGTTCTAAGATTATTGATGCCATTATTGTTCATGTTGAGAAATGCACGCATTATACCGCCATGCATCGACACGTACTTTGATTCCTGATCATCAACATATTTCTTAGTAGCAGCGTCATTGTCCTCAGTTGGGTTTCCAAGGTATGTGATCTTGTTCTGGTTCATAGCAATGTTTCCCGTAAATAAATCACCTGCTTTTCTAACATAATCGTTAACTGACCTACCCGAATCTTCTATCTTACCTTGATTGTTAAAAGTAACAATATTATTAGCAACTGCAGTAGGATTTCGTACTAGTACATCTGATAGTTGTACATTACTCGTCTTTAATCGTCCTTGTTTGTCCTGGAAAACTACAACTTCATTTGGATCTACACTTGCAACGTTTAACAAATTGTTGATTTCATTTTTGAGCTTATCAAGAGTCGCATACTTGGATAAGTCACCCTGGTAACCTTCTGTTAATAAATCTACTGCTAATGTTCCAAATTTTGTATAGTAGCTCATTATACATACCGTTTTACACAAAATTGTTGGTTTAATATAACATAAAATTATACGATGGCGAAGATAATAAACTTTGACACCGAGCGATTGGTGAAGCATAAACATAACAATGAACTTCCAGACTGTCATTATCTTATTGTTGGGCGAACTGGATCTGGTAAAACAAATTTGTTATTAAATCTTTTACTCAATAATAACTTTAACTATGATAAGGTGTATATTTACACCATCAACCCCCAACAAGACAAATACGAGTTACTAAGTGAGTATAATGATAAACTTCGTGATGACCTTGGCATTGGTGATGATATATTTTTGATAAAACAACCAGAAGAACTCGTTCCAGTGAATGAACTCGATTCGTCAGAGCAGAAGATAATCGTCTTTGATGATATTCCGCTAAACAATGAGGAAATGAACAAAATTAGATCATATTTTTCACTATCACGTAATAAAAGATGCAATTCTGTTTATCTTGCCCAAGGTTTTTATAATGTTGATAGGTTTATTAGGCGAAATACGGGTTGTTTCATATTATTTCCCGGACTAGATAATGTGGATGTGAGAAATATTGCAAACGAACAATGTGGTGATGTTACAAAAGATAAATTTATTGAATTATATCATCGAGCAACTAAAGATAGATATAGTTTCTTTTTATTTGACAAGCTAGCGCGTGATCCAACCAAGATGTTTCGTTGTTGCCTTGAGACGTTTCTATGATATAATTTTGTAAAGCGTATAAAAATAATGGACAAACATCAACAGAAAATCGAATTACTAAAAAAGTTTCTCGAAACTCGAGCGGCTTTTAAGAAAAAGGTGGAAGAAGCTCGACGTGGACAATTGACTGCTACAGAAACAACAGCTACGATTTTCAGACCAATAACTGAAGCAATATTAGGTAAACAACCTGAAACTAAACCACTATCAGAAGAAGAACTGAAACAACTGAAAGAAAAAGGTTTGGTTGGAATTGTTAAAGAACAACAAGAAGCAGCTGCTGCAAAAATCATTACTAGATCTGATGAAGACAAAAGAAAACTAGCTGAGTCACTTACAGCAAATATAGCTGATCCTGCTGCTAGACAGGCTGAAACAGATCGATTGATAAACAATCCGCTAGAACTTGAGAGAAGATTAGCAGAGTTAACAACGCGAGGAATAACAAATATTATAACAAATCTATCAGGAGAAATAAAAGATATCAAAGAGGAGCAAAAAAGAGTTGGTGAGCTTACTGTAAAGTTTATGGAAGTTGGAGAGAAAAGAAATTTTTTTTATTAAAAAAGCAAATTATGAGAAAGAAGAAAATAGTATGATGATTTTTTAAAGAATGAAAATATTAAAGATATTGATAATATAGAAAAGTGGAATGATGGAGAATATCAAGTATTAATCGATAGATTAAATGAGATAATAAGAGATGGAGCTGCTGCTAAAGAAGAATTAAACACGGTTACAGAGATTGATAATATGATTCCACTTTATGAAAGAATGAGAAACGGTATTATTGCTTCAATATTTGGAAGAACAGCAGAAAATAGTAGAGCAAAACCTTTTGGTAGTGGGTGGAGTTTTAGAAGGAAATTTTTTACTTTTGATAAAATTCGTGTAAAAAAAACAGGAGGTGGAGTTAAAGTTTTTATATCAAACGCAGACATAGTCGATCGGCTAATGCTGTTGATATCCTCTAAAGAAGCTGGTAATGAAAGTGTAGAGATTGATAACGAAATTATTGATATACTTGATCATCTAAGATCGAGTGGATTACTAACATCAGCCGAGTACGAAATTTTACACCGCGATCTTATCTAAAATATTAGTATAATGCAAACAACATTATTGCTTGATTCGTCACAAATAACAGGAAACAGCGCGAATTTTACAGTAAATTACAACCCACCAATAGAACTAGATCCTGCAAAACAGTATGAGATTGGATTAATTTCTTGTACTTGTTGGAACGCCATGCCGAATATTAAAACTGGGATTAATGATGAAATTTTAATCGTTAATGTTAAACAATCTCCAACATCACAAAAAGAGTTTATTGATATACAATACAAACTACAAATTCCACAAGGAGCTTATAACATTACTGATCTAAACAGAACAATAAAAGAGCTTCTAACAAAAGCTGGTGGGAATGCTGATAATTTCGAATTAGCGG
Organism: Potamilus streckersoni; assembly: GCA_016746295.1. Taxonomy (NCBI): domain Eukaryota; kingdom Metazoa; phylum Mollusca; class Bivalvia; order Unionida; family Unionidae; genus Potamilus; species Potamilus streckersoni. Next base: position 970,647 of record JAEAOA010002242.1, read on the forward strand.
CGAATTATAACACCTTACGAGCTAGGATAACAGTGAAAAGAAATATGAAAGTCCTCTTTGAAGAAAGAAGTTTTGGAAAGATGTTAGGTTTTACTAGAGTTTTATACTATACCACCGGTGAAGATAAATCTTTGACATTTGATGGAGAACTACCAGTAGATATCACAGAAGTAAATACAATACTCATCAATTGCTCTATCGCATCTGGATCTTATACGTCAAAAGGCAACCGCGGGCAAACGATCTACAGTTTCTCACCAGAAGTCCCACCAGGTTCTCTCATGCAAATCAATCCGCGACAGATTATCTACTATCCAATAACACCTGAGAATCAAATTACAAGCATTACAATGCAACTCACAGACCAATCTGGACGACAAATAGACGTGAACAACGAGATAGTCACGTATTACTTACACCTACGCACTGCCTAGGAATGTGATTTTGTGTACATAATTTTATAAAATGAGACGAAGAAAAGTTTATCGAAGAAAAATCGTAGGTGGATTTTTTGGAAATATATTTACAACAATTGCAGAGAATATTCCAGGAATCGCGCGTAAAGTAGCGCCCATTGCACTTGACGCCGGTAAAGCTTTCGCTACAGGGGCGGCATCTTCAGCAGGCACTGCAGTAGGGCAAAAGATTGCTGATAAGATTAAAGAACCTTCAACAACACCTACGGTGTCGGAAATAAAACGAGTAATATCAGATATTGCGCCAACAGAAGAAACAAAACGAGCTATGATAGCTACAACAAAAAAATTATTGTCGCCGAGTGGTGAAGAAATAGTACGTAAACTTGTAAAGTAAACAAAACCGATGACCCCTGCTGCCTTTTAATTTTGTGTAACGATTATAAAATAAATGTCAGCTAAAAACTATCTCGACTTTGCAGAAGAAATTGATACTGACGATGCTGTAACAGAATTAGAGTATGTCGAGTATCTCGATGAGAACTCGAACGAACCGAATAAAACCGGAGTTAGAACTTTTAACACAAGAGACGAGGACGTGTTTCTACTACCCCATAAGGCAATGTTAGAAGTGCGTGGCCGAATATTAGATGCAGCAGGTGGTGATATTGCAGCTAATGTAGAAATCGCTCTCGTCAATAATGGTTGGAGCTTGTTTAAGAGTGCACGATACCAACTGGCCAATCAAACCGTAGAAGATATTTCAATGCATTTACCCATAGCGAGTACAATACTAAACATCGTTTCGTTTAGCGATGACTATTCCAGATCAATAGCCACAAACATGATGTGGTTCAAAGATACTGGACTAGGGACAACTGTGTCGAACGAGTTTAAAACTGGAGAGCAAGGTGATGCTGATGCTGAAAACAGACTTATTCTAAACCCAGCTGGAGCTAATGCAGCTGAACGACATACTGTTCCAGCATTAACCGCAGATGCAGCTGGTGGTACTATAGTAGCGAATGCAATAAGAAGCGCAAATAAAAATCTACGACGATTAAATTTTAACGAAGGATTTGTTAAACGAAAAGCATTTGCCGCAGAATCTCGCCAAATAACGATGATGCTTCCGTTAAGTACAATCTTTGGATTTTGCCGTGATTATAACAAAGTGTTTCGAGGAATAAAACATACGCTTATATTAGATCGAGCTGATCAAAACGATTGTATAATACACGCCGATGGAGTGGCTGAGGGACAGTTTTCTATTACAAGATTAGCACTGTGGATGCCTCGGGTTGTCCCTTCATTAGCTAAAATGATGGAGCTCGAATCTTTACTAGCCACCTTTACAAAAAAGATACACTTCCAACAGAACAGGATTTATCAAACAGCCATTCCCAACGCGACTGATTACACGTGGCGTGTAACGACCACGCCCAGCGAACAACTACCGCGACACTTGTTCGTCGTATTTCAACGACAGGCACGTCGTAACGATCAGGAAATGAACAATTCCGTATTCGATAACCCAGACGTTAGACGAATATTTGTGAGAGTAAATTCCAAACAGTATCCCGAACGTGCAATCGAATGTAATTTTGCCGTAGACGCCACCAGAAACATCTCTCGGCCGTACATGTATCTTATGGAAGCAATGCAAAAATATCAGAACGCGGACAGTGGATCTCAAATATCAATAGAAGAGTTTCGATCGCTCTATCCCATCTTTTACTTTGACGTATCAAAACATTTGGAGCGTGTTGTGGGATCGACTGCAGATATTGAGGTCACGTGGACACTGGGCGATGTGCCAGGTGAACAGTATAACGTATACGCGCTATTGGTTAGTGATCGATTTCTGACCATCGATTCAATCAAAGGAAGAATGACAGTACAAGTTTAATCTAACAACTTGGATATAACATTATGAAAACCAAATACACAACTCGAGAAATATACCTAACATCTGGTCAAGTTGAAAAATTATCAGCAGCTGTTGCTAAACGCAGCTCTGTTTCTTTGATGATCTCTCCGGAAACTTCAAATAAAATTGCAGTAAAAGTCATGCTAACGCAACAACAAATCAATAAACTCGACAAAGGAAAACCTTTTGTGCTGAAATTATCTGTTTCTCATGTAACTGCAATGTCAAAAGAAGGTGGATTTTTTGGACCAGCGTTATCAATAATAGCTAGCAAAGTTTTACCAGTACTTGGTACACTTGGACTTGCGGCTGCGTCAGGAGCAGTCTCTGGCGCAACGAAGAAAGCAGTCGAAGGTCGTGGTATCAAACAAATCTATCGTTAATTTTATGTAACAGTATAAAATAAAATGCCAACGAAAAAGTCGCCGAAAAAAACAAAATCATCGAAAAAAAAAGACAACAACAAAACGCAAACAAACAAAACAAGGAGGAATTATTCCTTTCGCTCCACTTCTAGCGGGACTAGCGGGAAGTCTGCTGCCAAACTTACTAGGAATCGGACGCGGATTAACTCTACCAGGGACCAGACGTTATTGAGCAATTTTGACATCATTGAAAAATTGAAGGACGTTGTTGGATTTCGAGGAGTATTTTCCAAGGATGAACTCGATGACGTACCAACAGGCGGTTCTTGTGTTGTAAATATTGAAAACTTCAATGATGGCTCTGGCACCCACTGGGTTGCTGTCCACGATAAAAATTATTTTGATTCGTTCGGACTTCCTCCAAGCGATCTCATAAAAAAATATATTTTTAAAAAATTTGATAAAATAAATTATTCGTCTAATCAACTACAGCCGATTGGAACATCAGCTTGTGGTTATTATTGTATCATGTTTGTCAGACAAATGCACCAGAGTAAAAGCTCTGGAAGTAAAAACTTTTTAAAGTTTATTTTACAATTTGATGAGCTTCCTTCTCATGCAAATGATAATATTGCAATCAATTTTATCTAAACTCCTTGATATAATAATGTCAACATACTGTCTCAAATGCAAAACTAAAACAGATAACAAGGATGAGATGACGGAAAAAACGAAAAATAATAGAACGATGTTAAAAAGTATTTGTGCAATCTGTGGTAGAAAGAAAAGTATGTTTTTGAAAAAACAAGTAGGATCTAGCGTTGATAGAGTTATCTTGATCGACGATTAATCTTATGAAACAAAATAAAATAAAATGAAATGCAATTGTGATTGTGACAAAGATCTTTACATAGAACAAGATAAAATCATTACGTACTGTCAACGTTGTAACAACAGAGAAATAATAGGGTTAGGTATAGATATACATAAAATTATTGGAAAATTACCAAAACCAAAAGGCGGTTGGACCTTGCCAGGTCATCGGTATACTGGTCCGTGGAATCCGCTAGATCAACAACTAGATGAAAACGACAATCCATTGCCAGGACAAGAACCTTATAATCAAGTGGATGCAATAGCAATGCGTCATGATATCTGTTATCGTGATCATGAAAACTCGAAAGCAGATTGTGATAAAGTAATGTTAGACGAATTACATGATATGGAGCCAACAAATCTACGAGAACGTTTTGATAGAAGATTTGTTCAAGGAATGATAGGAGCAAAATATAAACTTGGACTCGGAGAGTCTCGTCAATCGCCTCGCGATCGGGGAAAAGAATTATACGATGATCTTGCAGTCGAACTACACAGACCTAAAAAAAAAAGTTTCCGAGACGCAAAGTTGTTGCAAACGCTGTAGATGATATCTGGGCAATAGATTTGGTAGATGTATCTAATATGGCTCAGTTTAACGTTGGCGCTGATTTCGCTCCAAAGAAGTATTTGTTTAACGTTATAGATGTTTTCAGCAAATACGCTTTTAGTGTGCCAGTTTCAGATAAAACAGGAACGTCAATCACTGATGCGTTAAAACAAATAATAACGAGTACCGAAAGAAAACCAAACAAAATCTGGACTGATCACGGAGCCGAGTTTTTTAACAAAAAGTTTGAGCAGTTTCTAGAACAAAATAATATTAAAAAATACGTTACAGGAAAGGAAGGCAAAAGCGTTGTTGTCGAGAGATTTAATCGCACGCTAAACGAAAAATTACACAAACATATGACAGCTAAAAACACCAACTGGTACATCGATGACCTTTCTCAAATCGTAGGCGAATATAATAACACGAAACATCGAGCCATTAAAATGTCACCCAATGACGCTATCAAAAATCCAATATTAGCAAACGAAAACATGTACCGCAGACATAAATTTAAGGTCGGAGATAAAGTTAGAATCTCTTTGACTAAAAAGATATTTGAAAAAGGATTTACTCCAAACTGGAGCGAAGAAGTATTTGTTGTTGATAAAGTACTCTTAACAATACCTGTAACGTACGCGTTAAAAGATCTGGCAGGTGAGCCTATCGTTGGTAGTTTTTACGAACAAGAACTACAAAAAACTGAACAAGATGTTTTCGTTATCGAAAAAGTGATTAGGAAAAAAGGAGATAAAAATTTAGTCAAATGGCGTGGGTATAGTGATAAATTTAACAGCTGGATTCTAACCCGGTCGATTTTATCGACTGCGAAATAATGCTATTATAAATTTTCTCATACTTTCGTTTGATAGATTTGCATTTTACTGGTTTACATAATGATATTAGATATTGTCTGCGATCGTCAGAGATCGTCATTAGATTAAAAATCTTGACAAAGATGAAATCAAATTTTATATTTTTCTGTCGGTCTGGAATTTTGATGTTTAAGAAAGGTCTGATTAACTGTAAAAATATCTGCTGTTCGGTAACGGTAAAATTAAATTTTATAATTTTTTTAGCAATGTGATACTTGACATTATATTTTCCAGTGGTTGGTCTGCTATAATTAGATCTGTTAACGACGGTGACTATTTCACCATCATCACACTCGTTGTTATATAAAATATCATCTTCGTTATAACCAACAGATTTGTCTATCATATCATTAGAGATTGTGGAGACCTTATCGCTGATATCGCTGGCGACTTTGTCGCTAGTATCTTCTTCGTATAGTTGAACGAGTCGTTTCATCATATCCATATTATAATATACTTTTTATCTAATTTGTTGTTATAAGATGACTGACAAGGTCAAATATCACCAAAAAGTTAATATAATAAACTACCACGAACTGACCGAAGCGGTAAGAAAATGCCTGTCAGGTTATAGTTCATATTCCGTTGACGTTATTGTAATGCAAGGTGATTCTCATAAAATATTACTAACAGAAGCAGAAAAAAATAAAATTAATGAAAGTGCAGTAACGACGCTAAAATTTGATTGCGATGATATTATAGCATTTGCTCATCATTGTTTGACTAAAACCGAACTGTTAAGTATAATTAATCATCATATCTAAAAATAATACTAGCATCATATTTGTTTGAAAAAGCTGATTTTGTTGCTCCATCAGCTACAAATTTTACTGCTCTGGGATTTATATTATAATATTTCGCCGCAGCTGTAATTGATTTGAATTTGATCTCCTCGTCAGTTTCAAGGTTTAACGAAATAACAGGTTTTATTGGGCATCTAAAATTAATACCACCACCTCGTCCTTTTCTCACATTTTCCTGTTGGGTCACTAGCTCCAGATTTTCCAATCGATTGTCTGTTTTTACATTATTGATATGATTAATAACCAGACCATTGGGTATAGATCCGTTGAACACCTCGTAAACAAACCTATGACCAGTATAACAAACTCGATCTGTCGATGTTCCTCTAACAGTCACACTGATATATCCCATATTGCTCATATTATTAATAACTTTTTTAGTTTTTCTGTTTCTTATAATACCGCGATCGTTAGCCTCGTATAAATCAAAGACCGGATGCGGCTGAAACTCATCTTGTAAGGATAAATTTTCAATATTATCATCAGTGACTTTACTGTTATAATGATATACTCGTTTCCCCTCTGGAATGTCATCGCAAAATAACGTGTAAATAAAATCTTTTCTAAACATCGTAATTCTTTCAGTATTATCTCCCTTTACACTAATCGTATAACCCGCTGGCATTGCTTTACCAACAGATATTCCAGTAATGATATTAATAACCGAACCAAGTGCATTTCCAGCGTACAGGTTGTACTTTTGGTAAACGTAATATACCTCTTGCTCACGTGCGCTTGTCAGATTTACTGTCATTATATTATAGGTGATATTTTTTATCTCTAATTGTTGTTTAGCGCATGCGCAGTGTGAGGTAAATTATCAATTAGAGATTATATTATAATATAATAATGTTGAAATTGCGTGATATAGCCAAGAGAAGTCTTATGGGAGAACCTGTTAAAATAGGGACTGCTTTTACAGGTTTTGATAATAGTTATCAGTTTGATAATCAAAACGTTTTAGTAAATTTTTCTGAAACAAATCTCTTTCATCTGCTACAGACGACTGTAAAACGTGAGCTTGATAAAACACAAGGGTCTAAGATTGTTAGTGCAATATCACGTTATATTTTCAAAACTACTTGTGACGGAAGAATCTACTAACAAGGAAATTGCAGACCCTTACATCAACGCAAAATCTAGACGTGTTTTACTTGGTAGTGATCTTTTGTCACTATCTAATGAAATACACCAAGAAATTTGGAAAAAAATAGAAGAATTTACCGAATTAGGTTCGGGTTGGAAGTTTGAAATGATCAAGGAAATTTTGTTTCACACGATGAAATATGACGCATTACGCGGTAGTTCGTATATCGACCTGCCACCAAAAATAAAAAATAAACAGTGCTGTATAAACATAAAAAACGTCGATAGCAAATGTTTCCAATGGGCTGTTTTTACCGCGCTATTTCCAGCAGAAAAAAATGCTTATCGTGTTGAGAAGTATATCAGTCACGTGTCAAGATTAAATTGTGCTGGTATTGACTTTCCAGTGGCAGAAAATCAAATACCAAAGTTTGAAAAGCAAAATAATGTTTCGATTAACGTTTTCGGATTAGATGAAAAAGAAAATGTCTATCCGAGGTATATTTCAGAAAAAGCTTCACAATCGACTATCAATTTACTGTTTTATAAAAATCATTACGTTTGGATCAAAAACTTTAACAGACTAGTTGGAAAACAGTATAATAAAAATAACAACAAAAAGTTCTTTTGTTATCGCTGCTTGCATGGTTGTAGAGACAATGAAACATTACAAAAGCATTTGCAGTACTGTAGTGACGTACAAAGAATAACAATGCCATCTAAAAAAGATAGCGTGTTACAGTTTGTCCATCATAATCATAAACTAAAAATTCCTTTCGTCATATACGTCGATTTCGAATGCTTACTTCAACCTGTACTTGGCGTAGAAAATGATCCTAACCAATCGAGTACAAGAAAAATTCAAAATCATGTTCCATGCGGAGTAGCGTACAAGGTAGTTTGTTGCGCTGATTCGAGATTATCTAAACCGATCCAACTCTATCGTGGTAAAAATCCAGCTGTCTGGCTTCTCAAGCAGTTGATTAACGAAGTTGATAATATTACATATCGTTTGAAAAAAGTAACGCCAATGTTAAAATTAACACCTCAACAAGAATCTGATCACGAGCAAGCGAAAATTTGTTATATTTGTGAAAAAGCTTTTGATACTGACAACAAAAAAGTACGTGACCATTGCCATTTAACCGGACAGTATCGTGGAGCGGCTCATGACCAGTGTAATTTAAAATTTCACGCTCCAGATTTTATTCCAGTTATTCTTCACAATTTTCGAGGATATGATAGCCATATTATAGTAGAAGCTTTTGGTGATCCTGATATAAAATCTCGTCTAAAACTCGATAACATCATCAAATGCATCCCAAATAATTTTGAAAAGTACATGTCAGTTACGCTAGGTAAATTGCGTTTTATTGACAGCCTGCAGTTTATGGCAGCCTCGTTAGATGAGCTAGTAAAAGGTTGTAGTAAATTTGATAACCTAAGAGACTGTTTTGGAGATAAATTTAATCTATTAGCTAAAAAAGGAGTTTTTCCATACGAATATCTCGACGATTGGAGTAAATTTGATGAAACATCTTTACCTAGCAAAGACAAATTTTACTCGCAACTTAAAAAAGAAAATATAACTGATGACGAGTACAAGTATGCACAAGATATTTGGAAAGAGTTTGATTGTGAGACTTTTGGTGATTATCACGATTTGTATTTGAAAACTGACGTGTTATTATTAGCAGATGTTTTTGAAAGTTTTCGAGAAGTGAGTTATAATAATTACGGACTAGATCCTTGCTGGTATTATTCTGCCCCCGGACTGTCATGGGATGCTCTGTTAAAGTTTAGTAAGGTAAGGTTGGAATTACTGACTGATGTTGATATGTTCAATTTTATCGAAAAAGGTATCCGAGGCGGTATTAGCGTGATAACGAAGAAATATGCTGAAGCAAACAACAAATATTTGAAAGAGTATAATCCTGACCTTCCTTCGAAGTATATAGTTTATCTAGATTGCAATAACTTGTACGGGTATTCGATGGCAGAACCAATGCCTCTTGGTGGCTTTCATTGGATCACGGCTGATCAATTTCTATCAGAGACAGAAAAAAAGATACCCGACGATGCTTCGTATTTCGTTGAAGTTGATCTCGATTATCCAACTTCGCTACACAAACTACATAACGATTACCCTTTCTGTGCGGAATCGATGGTTATAGATTATAGTTTGTTATCAGAAGAACAACAAGCGTCAGCATTACCAAGACAACATTCTATGGTAAAGAAACTAGTACCAAATTTACTTGATAAGAAAAATTACGTTTTGCATTACAAAGCTTTAAAACAAGCAGTCGATGCTGGTCTCGTGTTGAGAAAAGTTCATCGCGTACTAAAATTTAATCAGTCACCGTGGATGAGAGGTTATATTAACTCGAACACTACAAGAAGAGCTGCGGCAAAAACTGATTTTGAGAAAAACTTTTTCAAACTGATGAACAATTCTGTTTTTGGTAAGACGATGGAGAATATTAGGAAACGCGTAAATATCGAACTAGTCAATGATGTCAATCGCAGAAACAAACTTGTGTCAGACGATGATTTTGTGAGCATGAAAATTTTTAATGAGAATCTTGTTGCGATACAAAGAAGAAAAACAAATCTAAAACTAAACAAGCCGATCTATGTTGGAGCTGCTGTGTTAGATTTATCAAAGTGGCTGATGTACGATTTTCATTATAATTTTGTTAAAAATCAATGGCCGGCTAGTAGATTATTATTTACTGATACTGATTCGCTCGTATATGAAATCAAATGCGAGGACATCTATCAGGACATGCATGATAATAGATATCTGTTTGATCTTTCTGATTACCCACGTGACAGTAAATTTCATGACGACACAAATAAAAAGGTTATTGGTAAGTTCAAAGATGAAATGAACTCGAGCGCTATCAAATACTTTATCGGATTACGTAGTAAAATGTATGCCGTATTGTTAGACAATAATAAAATAACAAAAAAGCAAAAGGTCTGCCTCGTGATTTTGTTAAAAAGTTTATAAAATTTGATGACTACAAGTACGCGCTTGATGGCGGTGTTAGTTTTATAAGAGCTATGTCAATTCGGACAAATCATCATAAGCTCGAAACAGATGTCCTTATCAAACGCGGTTTGAGCAATTTTGATGATAAACGTTATTGCGAAAATGGGATAGATACATTTGCACTTGGGTATTGTCATGATGATAGATATATATTTGACATTATCTTTGCAAAGTAAAATTTTATCTAAACTTTAAAAATAATGTTTGAAAATTTGACAGTAACAAATAGCTACAGTAGCAAAATCAAATATCTAATGATGGACGGCAAACCATTGACAGTTGAAATTAATAATGAAACATCAGGCATATGCTTTAGTGGTACCCGTGACAAGTTAAAACTTTCGCTCATCAGATCTGATGACAGCGAGTATTTTAATTATCTCGAACAATTGTATCAAAAGTTGCTAGCGGAATTTAACATTTTTCACTGTCCGATTAGTCAGCATAAATACACCAAACTTACAATTGATCTTGATCGGTCAAAGGTGTATTTTATCGACAAAAAATACCCTCTTAACAAATCACAAATAAAAGATTTGTTTGAGTCCCGTCGTTATGTGAGCGGTAAAATAAAGTTTAGCCTCTATTACCATGATAATGAAATATTTTTGATATCTACAGTTGAGACATTAACAGTTGGTAATGAGGTATAATACCACTTACCTTATTGGAATTCTAATGCGTAATTTAGTCCACAATCGCCACGCTCTGCTAAATCGTAATGATTTGGAAAATTGAGTCCGACACATCATTTTGCTTATTCTAGCAAATCACGTAATTAAATTTTACCTGTTACCTAGGTATTTTGCAATAGGTGTTCTATTGTATTTGTTTGGAGGTCTAGAGAGGTTGTTGAGCTCGGATTCTTAGCGCAATTATTGATTGCAACAGGTGTTCTATTACGTTACCTAGGTATTTTGTATTTGTTGAGCTCGGATTCTTAACGCAATTATTGATTGCAATAACTTTTCTATTACGTTACCTAGGTATTTTGTATTTGTTTGGTGGTCTGGAGGGGGTTGTTGAGCTCGGATTCTTACTTTCATCTACTACTTGCTATACATCACTATAAACTGCCACAATGCAGACATCGTAGCGATATGACTGAAAAATTGTTAAAGCTACGGTAAAAATCATAATCACCTCACATCACTAATTTAGAATAGCTTCACTTTAAGTTGATTTATTTCATCAAAATATTGTTATTCGTGAAATCTTTCTCTATATTAAATTCAAATAATGTTGAAAAATTTCGCTTCATATTTTACCTGGCAGTAATTACAATAATTGGTAATACATGTATAATGATTTTATTTCACGTGGCCAATTACATTAAATCCATTCTGTCAGTAGAGATGGCGTCCCTTGTAGCCGATAATCATTAACTATGACTGTTGGCAATTACCTAGAGTTATTCCCATACCATTAATAACAATTACAGCAGTATAAAAGTAACACTATATATTTAAATGAGAAAATCGTTATTTAAGTAACATAGTATAACCTTATCAAAAATGAATCCGAAACTTTTTGGGGGTCGGGATTACATATGTGCAGTAGTTACATGGACGCCGGGAACCGGTTTATATATGTATAACAGCTTCACTTGCTTACTCTAGGGTTTACCTATATCATATTAAAATGAACGGTCTAATAAATGAACATAGATCAAATACAAATAACTGAATCGAATAAAACTTCGCACTCTAGAGCCACTGTTTACGAGTATTTCACTTACCTTAGTTTGGTTCCTCGCTTTGCTTAAATGCTAAGGTGGCATGGGCCAGTTTTTACATACAAATTTAATGCCGCAATCAGTGACCGAGTATTAAAAAAAATTTAAAAAATCAAATGCACAAGTGAGGTCAATAAGGTCCATATTTTTTATGCCTCTATTAAAACAAAGCATACAAATATTATCCCCTTGACCAGAGAAGTCAGTGGCAGTTCATAGCAGAAGTTTATGCACACCGGCCCCTAATTTATACCTTAAATTTTCTAGTACTAATATTAGTACCCTTAGTCCTACCTTGTGGACAGGGTACAAACATGAGTCTATGTGTGCCACTGGAGCAGCCGGATGTGATTTACACCCGGTTTTTTTTTTTTGCATAATATAAAAAAAGTTTGAACATGTTCTTTAAATATAATGAAATATATTGAGTAGTCCTCTTATTTAATACTGGAATTATCGCAAATCATTGTATAAATAGTGGTAAAATCTCGTTTACCTTTCTTATCCCATAGTTTCGTTTTGATCGTCTGCTATATTAGTTCAAATAATGTCTACTTCCGTTCTCAGCTTCGTTTTTTAAGTGTGCCATTGTGCCATATAAGGATATTAATGCCTTATTTGGAAACGTAAACAGATCGTAGCAACAAAAAAAAAAAAAAAAAAAAAAAAAAAAAAAAAAAAAAAAAAAAAAAAGAAAAAGAAAAAAAAAAAGAATAATATGGCTCGGTATGAGTCAGAAATTCTGCGCATTAAAAGTAAATACGGTTTACTGGTGACTTTGAAATTCCACCAAGAAGCAATTATATTCTTAACAAAAACTGTATTCCGCAATTTATGCAAGTATCCATTTTCAATCTTCTCGCGTCATGTCATTCAACAAATAATATCATAGCGTATAATATCCATATATAGTCTGGCAAGCCTTATGTAGAAAAGGGGTCACGGAGAGAGTCGCGTTATCTGTCATAGTGGACACGGTGAGGTTAGCATAACTATGCCAATTTGTTTTACCGTGTAAGGGCTTAATAAATTCAAAATAAGCCAAACTTCTTTGTCAAAATGATAATACTTATTTAGTAGATTTCTCAACTATTTGTGCTTCTGACTTTTATTGAGGATTTTTGTTGTTGTTGCTCTATTACATGATATGGGATCAGTTCGTAGCCACAACCACAACAAAAAAAGTTGAGGCTACGACATCGTAGCTAGCAATTTTCGAGTCCGAAGGTCATTTTTGACACTATGTGATGCTCACAGTGTAAACAAAAACCCTTATCCTAGATGACATTTCTGCAAAACAGTGTGTACTAAACAGGCTGATGCAGTTGAATATAGTTGTCATCTAAGCCATCTTTAAGATATTTTACTTGCCCCAAACTCATGTGCTAGCTCTTCTTTCTAGCCAACTATTGGTATTTTACTATCACCATAGTGGGGAGTAACTATGGAAGGTGTACATACCCCCACCCAAAAAAAACTAGTTCACAAATATATCCGTATCTTTAATTAGTAAACAATAATAGCTGAAAAGTCATACCATAGCCTTAAGTATGAAATTAGCGAAACTGTTCCATGCCACCCGAATTGCACTCTGCTAAAAGCGTAAGCTGAGCTAGCACATGACACATGTTTGGTCCATCTTTGCTTTCATCCTTTAACTAACGTAACTCAATTTTTACCTATCTTAAGAATTGTTGATAGTGAAATAAGCATGGCCGAAGCTGTGCAGGAGATAGAAGACTTGAAGAAAAAGACTGTTAGCAAGCCAAATTCAGATGAACAAAAAGGCGACTCTGTTACTGGCAAAGGCGAAGAAGTCGATGATGAGCTGAATCAGTTACTTGATAGTACGTATATCTTAAGTTAACATTGAAATGTGCATGATGTAGCTACGATGTCGTAGCCTCCACTTGTTGTGTAATTTACCTATAAATAATATATACTATATATAATTTGTAGAGACCTACTTGTTGGTCTACGATACGATCCCCCTGTCAAAGTTTAGCTAATACTAATATTAGTACCTTAGTCCTACCTTGTGGACAACACAACAAAACAAGTTGAGACTACGACATCGTAACTAAAGGTCAACAAGACACAAAAGTCGGATAATCTTCCATACCTTTATCTTTTGCAGTATTGGTCCTACAATGTAAGACATAGCACATGTTTTTGTTTTAGTGCTATCACCCGACTAGAAGAAAAATATCTGGGTGATTGGGATTACGTTGTAGGATTATTGCAGTATCAACTTTGGTAATGTGTTTAAAACACAATACAATTGTAGATATTCAGAATGTTTAAATGTCCCAAGAATGAAAATCTCAAAAGATGCCCAAAGGTCTATTAGATACGCAATACGCAACTACCAAATCTTTTTTTTAAAAAAAAATCGTTTTGATCATTCACATTATCCAGAAATGATAAATATTATAAACATCATATCTGAAAATAATCCCCCATCCCCTTCTCCTGCCATGGAATGACAACTAATATCTATCTTGACATTTTTTTTTGCCATTTTATGTTCCAGCGGGTGCCCTTCTGTTACCTTCAGTTTTGTTAAAAGTAAGGCCAAGTTTATATCTGGGTATTGTTTAACCTTAAACTGGTATTTCTGTGTTAATTTAATTTAAAATTTAACTTTGAATTTAGGTTACCTAGACTTTATATTTTTGCTCTCTTGCAGTTCCTAACATGTGTTTTAGTTTTGTTGTTACCTAAATACTAAATTCACTGAATTATTGCTTTTTTAAAATTAGTTGCTTATATTTAAATTATTTACTATGTGATTTGCCCCATTGAGTGTTTATAAATCTTGCAAATTATGTTTGATTTAATATCTATTTTTGTGATGTATTGTTGTTTAAAAGCTTTTTAAGGCTTGTGTTGAATTGTTTTAAGTCATACAGGTTGTAAAATAAATCTTGTCTTATAAAAGAATTAGATATGATCAGGATTCTCAACAGATTTCAAAACACAAGATATTTGACCCTTGTTGCCAGGAGTCAGAATGAAAATCCAGAGTTAATCTTGATATTCATAAGCTTTTAAGTCACAGAAACAGACATTGAGACAGACTTAGCCAATACTGATTTTGTATAAGTCTTTCTCTTTGTAATAATTTATGGCTGTGTATAGTTGATGTGTTAAATACAAAACAATATTTTTTGCTTTATTATATTTTAACTTCACAACATATTCAACTCCTCAAATAAATTAAAATGAAAAAATATACCCATACTGCTATGAAGGTTATATAATGTTAATCTCCTCCTTCAAATTATTATTAACTTTCTATTATGGGGTGGGTTGGTCAGAGGACTGAAATGATCATCACTAGTGGGTTGTTTCTGCGACTGAGACAAGAAAAAGGAATATGCATTGAGATTTAACAGTTCACAAATTTTTCAAATATATATATTTCTTTGTTCCACCTTGTTATTCAACCTCAAAAAATAAGTTACTGAATACAGTGTCCATTAAATTTTTATTGAATGATACTTTCATTAAAGCACTGCATTTTTAGATATTTCATAGATTAAAGCAACTTAATCACCAATTAAACATGGGGTCCCTGAGTGGCCGAGTGGTCTAAAATACTGACCGTTATCGATCACTGACATATCACCTCTGTCTGCGTGAGTTTGAGTCCAGACTCGGCTAATGTGAGTAAGTGAGAAAGCTTGCCAGGAGCTTCTCGTGGTTTGGTGGTTCTTCCCAGGGTTTTCCAGGGTTCTTCCTCCACTATTAATACTCTCCGCATTGTATAGCCTATTTTGTGCTGAAAAATGGCTTTAAACCCTACAACAACAACAACAAAAACAACTAATTAAACACAATACAAGATTATCCATATACATTTGACAACTGGTTTCATGAGCCAGCACATTTTCCATATTTGTGTCTAATCGTGATTTGATGGGCAATCAAAACAGATACTTTATTAAACATTTATCCAAGTCATAATTTATCCCATGTTTCTCCAACTATTATAATCTGAAACAGTGTAATCTGGATTCAATTTTGTACACCTAAGCAATGCATCTTTGATCTGTTAATGCAGCCAAGGTCATATTGATGTTTCATAGGTGTTATATTATTTTCCAATCAGATGTAATCATGGTCTAGCAAATGTGAATCACTATCACATGAAGTTATTTTGTTATGGTCAGAGTGTTCTAAATAGGCAATTGTGCTGGAATTAAATCAAGGGTAAGTAAGGCTTATACATCCAAAATGGGACTCACTTAAATTCCAAGCAACAAAATCAGAGAGTATGTATCTGTTGAGAACCTTATGTTGCCTTAAGTCTCCATAATTTTATAATTTTTTCAGCATGACAGCTTTTGAACAATATTCACCGCTTGTCACATTGTTTTGATCTAAATTAATGTTCCCTCTGATTGGGCCCTGAGTGGCAGAGTGCTCACTCTTACAGATCACTGCTATCTCACCTCTGTCAGCATGGGTTTGAGTGTTGGGTTCAGCTAATATGGGTATTTGAGAAAGCTTGCTAATAGCTTTTTGTGGGTTGGTGTTGTTCCTTCACCATTACTTCTGGCTCCTGTGTATGGCCTATCTTGTACTGAAAAATGGCATTAATCCCTACAACAGCAACAAATGTTCTCTGTGCCACATTATTGAGAACTGCATGAATGTGTCCAGAAATGTGTATTGATACTAGAATGCTGTCAGGAATGTTTCACTTGTTGAAGACCATGAATGGAACTTATCCTTGACTGGTTCCTGCATGGTGGAATTCAAGGACAAGAAAACTCAGATCTTTGTTTTGCTTGCCCTAATTAAAATCAGATTGTTTGATAGTTTTGCATACAATATCAAAGAAATTAAAAATTCAGTGCCAGTGATGCACCTAGGATCTTATGGGCAGAGGATAGTGTGACCCCTACCTTCCATATTTGGAAAGAAAGAAAACCTCATAATTTTAAAGGGACAAAGAAATGGTAAATAGTACCATATGCACTAGTAGTGGTACAACAAAGAAAAGATAGTTTTGATTGCTTTGATAGTTTTACCAACTTAACTTTGATTATAAATTGCATTAAATGGTAGTGATCTGTAATGGTGAGCGCTTTAGGCCACTCACCCCCCCATTGTCGCTGAAATCTGATGAGAGTGTGTGGAAGAGAAATGTTTATGGGATCATTTAAATAGATTGCTCAGAGTGTTTGATTAAGCTAGTTTATGTATATTTATAAAAAAATGAAGAAATCTCTATAGAGGTACAAGCGGTCAAAGGTAATAAAGGAGCTCAGCAGATTATTGCCAGTGTCTATGGATTATGGGTAATAATCAAGTAATTCATCATATTTTTCATCAGATTTTTACTCTTGTTGTGTGTTGCAGAATGTATTATGTATAATCATTTGGTAGCATTATTGAGATTTGATAGTTGTCAGAAATTTGGTAATGTGTCTTATTTAACATTGTCTTTTTTTAATCAATTTTGTAACATGATATTTTAATGCTTCAAATGAAGTGCACTTTCACTATCAGTGTCCTTGCTAAATTACATGTAGCTATAATGTTTTGCTTGCTGTTTTTAGGATTGCATTTAAGAGTTGAATGAATGCTACAACTTCATTGCATAATTTTAGGTGCTTTAGCTGATTTTCATGCAGAAGATGAGCCATTGGCAGGTGCTTCTGCAGCAGGTGTGGGTGTTGGAAAAGCTCAGGTACATTAGCAAAGCTTTTGTTTTCAGCACTTTTTCTAATCTTTTAATTTTAAAGCCTAAACAGGCCATACATACCATAATTATTTTATATCCATCATGAATTTAACATTGAACATTAGTACTTGACTTGTTCATCAGTCCTATTCATTCTGTACAGTATGAAATTCTTGCATGTATAGTCACACCCCATATTTCATTGGAGTGTGTTGAAACTTGATGGGCATTATTGACATCTGGTGAAAATCTGCAAACTTGTCACCATGCACTGATGAGTTTTTACAGATTTATGCCCATTTTTATAATTTTTTTATGCCCACTTTTATATGCCCATTTTTATTGGCAGTTATTTACATTACAGTATATACTCACATAATGGTCAAGGGTAACTGCTAACTGTGCAAACCAAATCTGTTTTCATATAATGTACTGTCAGGTCTGGGTCTGTATGGTTTGTTTAAAGTAATTAGAACAGGGAATATAATAATTATGTATTCTGCTATCAGAGGAATAATTATGATATTAGGAAAATGGTTGCAAACATAAATTTGGGGTATGTTGCTGATCTAATCATCATGTAACCACAAGACAGGTTTTGAAGAAAAATTAACTAAATGTTTGGTGGCTCTTTTTGAAAATCATGATGGATCTGTGGTCCCATCTGGCAGACTGAACATTGCAACTCATGAAGGTCATTTATTGATGAGGCAATTGGAGTAATGTCCCTTGCTCAGGGATACATCACAGTAGTTAATTAATAGTAGGATTCAAACTACCATTCTACTTGTTACATTTTCTTCACATTTACCACTGAGCCGTCTTATCTCAGGGTGTTACAAGTTAGATGTGGAGTATAATGTTCTTGTACGTGTATCTTGTTCCACAGCTTTTGATGGATTGCCGTGAAATATAGCAAACATATTTGACATCAGGGCAGCAAGTGCATATCATTTTGTTATTTCGAAATTCCCACTTTCCTGCTCAAATGCAGTTGGGAACATTTGAGTTCTATTATGGACCCTGCATATCTCAGAAAAATGTACAGTCATCAAATTTGAGTACATTAATCTTGGGCTCAGCATACTGCAAGCTAGAAAAATCATAGCTACCTACTATCTCGCTTTAGTGAAATATTTTGCATGTAGTTCCGTGTCTTTAAATTAAATTCAGTTGTGCATACAGTTTATAGACTTCCTGCTAAGTGCATTGTTTTTGAGCATTAATTGTCACTTCTAGCAAGCACAAAATATCGGCGAGTTACCTCCTTACAGGACAAAGCTTGAAACTACTTTACAGAAGAAAAAGACATTCTGAAAAGATGGACAGAGTCCAGTACAGAACTATACAACCACCAACCCATAATAGATCCAGAGGTACAGAACGCCCCTCCACCAACAAACGACAACAACCACCCGATCCTACCGAAAGAAGTAGAAGCAGCAATAAGATCTTTAATAAAGAGGAAGTCAGCAGGAGTGTCAACATCTCAGTGAACAGGTCCAAGCAGGGGAAGAAGCAATGATTAGCACCCTCAAATATCTGCAACAAAATCTGGCTAATAGGAGAATGGCCATCACCATGGATACAATCATTGATCATCACCCTCCCCCAAAAAAGGCAAGTTACAACTGTCAAAACCACCGTACAGTCAGTCTTATAAGCCATCCAAGCAAAGTCATGTTCAGGATACCGCTAAACAGACTAAAGCCACAGGCTGAAAAGATGATTGATGAAGAGCAGGCAGGATTCAGAGCAGGGTGCAGCACAACAGAGTAGATCTTTAACCTCAGGATATTGAGTGAGAAGTACCTCCAACACCATCATTATCTGTACCACATCTTTCATCTTTGACAGGGTGTGGCATGCAACCTTGTTGGTGACCATGAGACTGTACAACATCAATGTCAGCCTCATCACGGTAATAGAGCACCTGTATGACAAGTCTACCAGTGCAGTATACTTCAACAGCAGCATAGGGGACTGGTTCAGAATGACATAGTCAGACAAGGCTGTCTGCTATCTCCCACACTATTCAGCATCTTTTTGGAGAGAATCATGGCTGACATGCTTGAAAAGCATGAAGGGACAGTCAGCATCAGAGGCAGAATAGTCGCCAACTTACGTTTGCTGATGACTTTGATGGACTAGCAGGAAATGAACAAGAAATAGCTAGCTTAGTAGAGAGCCTCGACAAAATCTCTGCAGCCTACGGCATGGAAATCATTGCAGAGAATACGAGGGGCATCAGTACTGACATCAGTGTCCAAGGTACAAAGCTGGAAACAGTCCACTGCTTCAAGTATTGGGGGGGGGATTGTAACAGATGAAGGATTGAAGCCCATGTACTCTCCAGAATTGTGCAGACAACAGCAGTGCTGACAAAACTGAAGCCCATCAGGAATGACAAGAACATTGCACTTAGTTCAAAGGTCAGACTGATGCACTGAGGAAGCTGATTATTCTGTCTTGTGTGG
This sequence comes from Potamilus streckersoni, assembly GCA_016746295.1. Lineage (NCBI taxonomy): Eukaryota > Metazoa > Mollusca > Bivalvia > Unionida > Unionidae > Potamilus > Potamilus streckersoni. Next base: position 990,513 of record JAEAOA010002242.1, read on the forward strand.
GGCCCCAATGGTATACCAGACTACAGGACTGATGATGGTGATGTTGAAGAGTCATGTCCATAAATAAGAAGGTCACAGTGACCAGCTATTCTTGCATTTCTACTTTTGGATCATTAAGTAGTGGAGCAGGCACAGTTCATTATCTTTTGGGCTGGGGACAGAAAAAAGAATCTTATAAAGGAAACCATGGTCACGTAAACTGTTTTCTTTTTATATAAAACTTGGAAAAATTCCATTTGGTGTATGCAAATCTTAATATTTTCATGTCAAAAGTTGTTTCAAGTATTGAATTTTAAGCAAACACATGTTGTTCATATTGTAATGTGGACATTTGAAAAAACCTACAAATAAAATGTGCTTGTAATATTCAGAATTATTTTGTGCTTGCTAAAATGTTTGTGATGCACAGAGTTAGAGTACCTCTAGAAAAAAGCTCAACTGAGTCTGTTACAACTTTTATGTTTAGTGAATGACATTTTTGAAAACGTTATCTCACAGGCTACATTATGTTGAAGGAATTGCTTGAATTGTAAATATTTGTCAAGAGAAATTGGTTGTTTGGATTTTATGGTGATTTTGTGCATTGACTTAGATTTTACTCTCTTGTTCCTCTGCATACATCTAGTAAAATGATTAGATCTAAAAAATATAATTTTGCTTTTTTTCTTTTGTAAAGTTTGCATAGAAATGCTTGGACTCTTAATTTGGGTTTCAAATTGAACAAAGCCAAGGACTAAACCAGCTTCATTTATGGATAAGCTGTAGTCCTTTGATGAAACTGTTAACATTTTCTACAATGTGGAACTTGCATCATGATTTCATGGATGGTGTTCAAAACAGGTGAATTGATCAGTTTAATGAACTTGAGGAGATTGGAGATGTGCATTCAGATGAGGTCTTGGTTAAGACAGTTCACACAAAGTGTGGCTTATCAGGGGAAATGACCAAGTAGCACTTCCGAGGGACCTGTTTGACAATGGTCTTGATAAAGCAGGATGAATCAGCTATTTGCTTATTTAGCACATAGTTGGTATGTGCAAAAGTGCATTTATAAATAGGAATAATGCATGTTTTTGGAAATTAAGAGGGACACAGTGAGTAATCGGCAGGTATTACTACAGTATATGTCAGGTTGAGTTATTACAATATTACATGAATTTTCATGTTCAGTGAAATTTTGCATTTTAACTAAATTATAATCTGTCAGTGTTCCTTGTCATTCATGTACTTATTGTAACATATATTTCACAGCACTATATATAGCCATGTACTTATCATAAAGTATATTTCACAGCACTATATATAGCCATGTATTTATTATAAAGTATATTTCACAATGCTATATATAGTCATGAACTTATCATAATGTATATTTCACAGTACTATATATAGCCACATACTTATCATAATGTATATTTCACAGCACTATATATAGTCATGAACTTATCATAAAGTATATTTCACAGTACTATATATGGCCATGTACTTATCATAAAGTATATTTCACAGTACTATATATAGCCATGTACTTATCATAAAGTATATTTCACAGCACTATATATAGTCATGTACTTATCGCAAAGTATATTTTACAGTACTATATATAGCCATGAACTTATCATAATGTATATTTCACAGCACTATATATATAGCCATGTACTTATCATAATGTATATTTCAAAGCACTGTATATATAGCCATGTACTTATCATAAAGTATATTTCACAGTACTATATATAGCCATGTACTTATCATAAAGTATATTTCACAGCACTATATATAGTCATGTACATATCAAAAAGTATATTTTACAGTACTATATATAGCCATGAACTTATCATAATGTATATTTCACAGCACTATATATATAGCCATGTACTTATTGTAAAGTATATTTCACAACACTATATACAGTCATGTACTTATCGTAAAGTATAGTTCACAATTCTAAATATAACCATGTACTTATTGTAATGTATATTTCAAAGCACAATATATAGTCATGTACTTATCGTAATGTATATATTAATATCGTAATGTATATAATAATATATACACAGTACTATATATAAAACCATGTACTTATCTTAAAGTATATTTCACAGCACTATAGACAGCCATGGTAATAACAAAAAGAAAGAAATACATGATTCCATTCCATTGTGTATGACAAGTAGATAGGGGGTGGGTGGTGGGTGGTGAATGTCGTCTTTGGTGATATTTTGCTTTGACTTTAAATTTGTTATCTACCTCACCAGTTAATACCATTAAAATTGGAACCAGTGAGTTTTGTTAAATGCAAGCAAATTGTCTTTTGGGTTCATTTGTCTGCTCTGCAGAATATGTATGCATTAGTAACTGTGGAATAGGGACTAATTCATAACTGTTTTACTCAAACATACATCATGTTATAAAATGGTTACATTGTATAAATTCTTTCTTTTGGTTTAAAACAACACCAGGAATGAAAATCATGGCAAAACAAATATCTAATTCTGTGAGAAATTTTCATCTCAAGGACTGAAACTGAGCTGGTAAAAAGTTTTTCAATTGTTGTCATATCACAGGTTTGAGAAAAACAAACATTTGTTTTATAAATTACGTTCTTTTATTGCTGCCTTTCAGGTGATAGACCCAGCTTCAGCTAGCAGTAATAGTGAAGATCCTTTATCGGACACGTTTACAGAGGAATTCTCAGATGAAATGGCTAAACAGTTTGAAGAGGCCATGAAGTCATTTCTGTCCCAGGACCCAGCAATGATGCACCAGATAGAAAAACTTGCAGAATCTGCCAGTGCTTGTGGTTGGTTTAGAATTTCCTTTTCCATTTAATTCTTTTATCACATTTAGTTTAATAATAAAACAAACTGCCACAATAATAAGTGTTTATAATGGCTTTTGGAAACTGGGCCAGTCCCAGTTATGTAAATTTGTTTAATCTTTACTCTAGCCAAAAGTATCAAGACATGAAACATTTATAACCTAATTGAAAATAAAAGTGATTTTCTTAACTAATTATTTTTATATCCCATTGCATGTAGTGGGGCATCTTTATCTGGTCCCATCCTCTAGATCCTTATTTCCGTTTGACCATAGGAGATCATTAGCAGACTTGCTCAAAACTACTCATCATAGATCTTTTGAATTTAAATTTTAAATTTGACCAATTTCGTGACTGACACACTTGAGTGAGAGAGCACATGGTGTGTGAGAGGCATATAAAGTCTGTGTAATAGCACACATCTTGTAGTTATTGTTGAATAATATGGCTTTAAAAAGTCCAGTAGGTGAGCTTTCACTTGTCTTTTGTCTATTGATTGATTGACAATTTGTGAATCATAATGACCAAACAATTGCATGTAATGATCATTGTGGGCATCTTATGTCCAGTATCTGATTTGTCAAGTTATCAAACAGTCAATTCAGCAGATTATTTTGGTCTGGCAAATACAGCTGTTTTGGGTCCTTCTCAAAGGACTTGAGCAATTAGATTTTCATACTATCATTGCAATTTTTCAGCTGGTTTTATTATTTTTGGCTGGGGTGGGGTTTACACATTTTTTAAACATTGCAAGGCATATAATTTTTTATCAAAACCTTGCTAACATGCTTAAGTAAAACCTACTTAACATAGAGATGTGAAATTTGGTCATGTTTGCACACATTTGTAGATGACCTGATTAAATATTTCTTGTTATTGTATGAACTTGTACAAAAATGTATATGTTTTTAAACTTTTGATATGTGATCTTATTGATCTGCAGTTTGGACATCTGTAACTTTCTCTCCTATTTGTAAAAAATGCTCTTCAGAGATATCCCCCTCACATACCTTGTCTAGACATTAATAAAGTGTACAAAGAAGCCTGTAACACCTTATCATAGTTAGGCAGGTGTTGTCTTGCTCCCTACTTGACTTCACACGTCTAATAATTTTTTGAGCTAAAAACCACTATTGATCATTGCTATATTTCTGTATGCTTCTTCACATTCACTTTTCTACTTCTGTTAGGGAAGTGGATTGAGAAGTTGAGAAAGCAAGAGGCACCAGGGTTGCCCTTTAACTTTTACATCAATCTTCTATCAGTATAAGAGAACGATGATTTTTGTCAAAGAATTTGCAGTGCCAGTTTTCAACACTTGAACAGCAGTGGTTTTCTTCTGCAGATATATTATATTACCTAATAACATTACAACTAGATACATTTCTTTGCTACCTCCAAATCCAGCCCTCCATCATCTATCCATCAATGTATTGTATTGCCAAAGGGAAGCAACTATTACAAGTTATCTTCTCTTTTTACCCACTATGTTTACTTGTATAACCAGTTTAAATCAGTTTTTCTACTTTCACTAAGTTATTATACATTATGTTATTTCATGTTAGAGTTAGTGTTAAATTTAGAAAATGAGTGTAATATGATTTTATATTTGAATGAAAAAATATGAAATCACTTTTATTTTCTTCTAAGTGTCAATATGCTCCAAGAAAAAAATTTAGTATTACTCAGATTATATCAGTTTATATTTTCCCATAGAAATGTAGTAACCATTTTTTCTTACTAAATTTGTCAGATTGGCATTAATGAATTTTGTAATGAAAATTGAGCAGGCCGAAATGAGTAATCAATTGAAGTACCGTTGTATTTTGAATTTTCCTGAGAAGAAGCTGAGGGAAATTTGGAGATTTCCTCAAATTTCAATTCTGTTCAAGAATCAACAATATTTCCCCATTTAATTATAGTTTGAAAATTTTAAGCATCTGTCTGTTTAAAATTTGTTTTTGAAATATCAAAGCAAGATAATGTAAAATCTCAGTTTGAGAAACTGAGAAGATTAGTAACAGAGAAATCAGTTGCTATGCAACCAGATGCCCCTGAGGAAGGGTCTACAGTAGCATGATCCTTTGATATATAAGAAAAAAATAAGCACTCATGTCATTTATATTTTTTTGGTGAGAGTAAAAACCCAATCTATGAAAAACATAGGCAGACATTTTGATTTATTTTTCCTAGGTAATGTTGAAAATTTCTCGATCTGTAAGAAAACAGGCACACATTTTGTTTGTGATTTTTAGGTGACAAGTAAATATCTCTTGATCTATCACAAAATGGAAGCTAACATTTAATTTTCATAGGTGACAGTGAAGCAGCAGGTCAAGAATTTGAAGATACTCTGAAGCACACACTGTCTAGTCTTGCACAGAATACAGAAAAACTACAGGTACATTTGTGCAATTGATATTGCTCTCATTTGCTACATAATAAATAAGTAACACTCACTTGACTGCCATTCAGTATAATGTCATTCGAGAGATATCTTGTGATATCAAGTTGTTCACAGCCATCTTTAGTGGTCCTCTTATACAACCACCCCTACTGCACTGGGAAATTGGCCTTATAAGATAGGTGGCCATTCAAGAGATGGGCTGTATTTGTGAGAGTATATGTATATGTATGTAGAAAGAAAGCTACATGTAACTTCCAAGCATTGTTTATAAAAGTCACATTAATTACTGAAAGGTTTGCCTTGTCTTAAGAATTGACTTTTTGAATGGGCATATTTTAAGTCAACATACATGAATAGTTCTTGATTCTTAAGTGAGAATATAAGTGGGGTATTGTTGGCATCTGCATTGCAGAACCATTCTAAAATATTTCAATCATGGAATAAATTTCACTTGACATTTAGAATTACACTCTTTCCATTTACTCCATTTTACCACTGCTGCAGAATATTGTGGTTATCTATACTATATTATTTATTAGAGTCTTTCCAACACCAGATTTTTTTGGCAAGAACTCCTGAACTCTGCCCAATGTTATCAAGCCTAATAACTTTTATATTTTATCAGAAGTAAGGATTTTATATTTGTGTGATGACATGTTAAAGTTTTGTGATGATTTAATAATAATAATAATAATAATAATAATAATAATAATAATAATAATAATAATGTTGATGATGATTTTATATAGTGATTAATCTTTAGAAGCCCTAAGTGCCTTACAACATTAGACAACACCTAAAACATAAAAAGGCATGTATAATGATATGATTACATAAAACAAACACCATGAAATTAGAAAACATAAAACATGCTGAAAATATTTAAGGTAGGAAACATTATTAGATCTTTAAGTTTGTTATTGCAGTTGAAATAGATGAATTTTGAGCGTGCTCATGAATGAGATCACAGTGTCTTTGTGTCTAAGTTCAGTGGGCAATTTGTTCCAAGTTTTTGGGCTCTGGTATGCAAAAGAACAACTTCGTTTTTATAGTGTGAATAATGTGTGTACAAATGTTAGAAGAAGAGCGTATGGATCTTGCTGGTGTGTACACATGGGAGAGGTTGGATAGGTATGTTGGATTTGGACCCCATCAATGAAACATAGCACAGAGAATAAATTTTGTGTTTGATTCTGGATTGAATGGATACCAGGGAAAAGTAGAGAGCAGGGAGAGGTGTGCTCTGATTGTGGTACTCTAAGGATGATCAGAGTAGCTGTATTTTGAACATTTTGAATTTCCTGGAGTAGATGCTGAGACAAACTAGACATAATTGAGTTACAATAGTCCAATCTTGAATGTACCTAGGAGCACATAGGTGTTTTAGTGGCGTCAGCTGAAAGATATTTGCAAAGGAGCTGATGCATCTCAGCTCAAGATATGCAGCCTGGCATATGTTCATGACATGTTGGTGCAGTGTGAGAGTACTGTCAAGAGTGACACCAAGGTTTCATACTGAAGGTGTGAATTTAAAGTTGGTGTTGTTTATATTTATTGTTTGAGTTAAAGGTTGTGAATGAGAAAGTCTTTGTGTTGTAATCAGAATGGCTTCAGATTTATCATCATTCATCTGCAGCTTGTTACATGTCATCCATGATTTCACATCAGAAATGCACCTCTTTACATCTTGGATGGTAGCATCAGCTTCAGTTGGGTGGCTAGATTTGTATATTTGTGTGTCATCAGCATGCAATTGGTGAGACACTGATGATGATCTATGACACTTGAGAGCAGCTGAGTGTGTAGAATGAAGAGAACAAGTCCAAGAACAAACCCCTGTGGAACACCACAGCATAGATCAACTGGGCTGGAGTGTATTCCATTTGTGGACACAATTTATGTCCTGTTGTCCAAGTAGGACTTGAACCACATTAAGATTTCACATGATTTTTCTGTCTTCACCAGGTACCATGTTTTGATTAAAGTTTATTTTTTCTTTTTTCATGAATCCATAAAATATAATTAAACTGTGTTGCCCTTGTTGTGATATTGACAATTGCCTCTAGTCATGATCATCAAAGAGAACTAAACAGTGTGTGAAGCCCAACACTCTACCACAGCATTAGTTAAGCCCATTTCTTTCAGTTGTTAGCATTTGTAGCTAATAATATAATTTTAATCATAGTGGTGTGTATTTTATTGTACTTTATCCAACACTTTTTCAATAATGACAGTGTGACATTAGAGAGAAAGACAGCAGTAGAGATTATTTGATTACTTCCTCTACTATATTTATTAATATTGGTTTTGGACACATGTTGGAGAAAATATGGCCACTTGTGGGGAGTAAATTTAACATTTCTGGTGTAAAATGCTAGCTGTGTGCCTCATCAGAGGCGGGGGCAGTCCTTGAAGCATACATTTCACAATTTTATCAGAGATAAGAAAACTGAATGTGTAGAAGAGGTGGTCACTCTTAAAGCAATGAATTAGTTGGAATATTTTCTCATTTCTTTAATAGAAACATCAGTCAGAGACTGATAGGTTTCGCATTTGCATGGGAGTAAATAAAAATGATTTTTGTCCTCCCTAGCTATATTCCATAATCATTAGAACAAAATCATTTGAATGAAATGCAAACTCAGTCACAGGTGTTTAGTTTCATTGATTTACTTTACATCAGCTGTACATTGCAGACATGCTCTTGTAGGCTCGGGTGTTGGTTTATTGTGGGCTTTCATAGTGGAGGAAACAGGAGATGCCAGAGAATATCACCAGTCTCATGTGGGTGAGCACCTACCCTTACACATGCCTGAGCACAGGAACAAACTTAAGAACACAGAGGTGCAAAGCAAGAATGCAACCACAGATCTCCATTATCTTGCATACAAAAGTTAATTTCTTATAAATGTTTATGGTTACTTGATGGATCATTCAGGATAAAATTTAAATTTTTATCTTAGAATTTTTTCATTTGGAAAAACAAAAGTCTATCAGAATTTGTTAATTACTTTTATTTGGTATATGCAGTAATTGTAAGACGAGACCAGTCTCTTGTGAATGACATTTTGAACTTTACATGGAGTACATCGCTGATAATATCATGAGTTGAGCACAGCTTATGTATTAAGTAGTTCCCTTTATAGCAGGTGTTGTTCATTCCAGAAGACAAAATTTGTTTCTTGGCTGATTGCAGAAAAAAATTAAGCAGCAATTATTTCTTATCAAATTCAAGAAATAAAAGTGGTGAGATTTTTTTAGAGTGAATTTACCACTCAAAAATTATTTGCGATATTGTGATATGAATCTCCTCATTGTAGGATCCAGAATAGATGATGCAGTCTAAATGACAAGAATTTAATATTTAACTCAATTTTGATTAATTCATCCTACATTCAGAATCATGCCACATGTAAAGGGGAAAACATTTTCTGGACTGAAGCCCACTGATTCTGTTTACTGTTGCCATGTTTTTGTTTCACTGTAAAGGGGATGTTACTATTACTGTAAAAGATAACTCAGTTGGAAATGTGCATCTAACACAAGTATACTTTTTGTTTGCATTTATGTCCTATATATACTCGCTTATAAGTCATCAAGCTGCAAACAACAAAGATCTTGATCTGCCATAGCATGATGCATCTGTAGATCAGGGTTTGTGTTGTTTGTTCTACTGACTACTCCTAACAAACTGCACAGACCCAGATCTGCCAGTGCATTATATTATGCAAGATCTGGATGTGCATTTTGTAGTTGGATTCGACTTATGAGCATGTATATATGATAAGTCATATTTTCACAGGACAAACTGTCAGATGAGGACATTTTGAAGACTTTCTCTAAGATGGCTACTGGGGAGGGTCAGGAAGACTTTATGCCCATGATGCAGGGTATGATGAAGACACTGCTGTCAAAGGAAATACTCTATCCATCACTAAAAGAAATTTCAGAAAAGGTGGGTACAGTATATACTCGCTTATATGCCAAGCCCAACTGCAAATTGTATAGACTCAGACCTGCTTGTATAATGCACTGACAGATCTGGGTCTGTGTAGTTTGTTTTGAGTGATCAGTAGAACAAACAAGAGACCCAAACCTGCTGGCATCTTATGCAAAGGTATATCAGGTCTAGGTTGGAGGCAGTTGGATTTGATTTATATGAGAGTACATTATGGTAGACTTGTTTTTTGTGATGTGTATAGAGACTGTAGTGTACAGCCTAATCTTTTCATCTGACGAAAATTGTTGCCACTAAAAATGCCATTTAAATGTGTTTGTCAGATAATTGTAATGTTTGTCCAGGTTTAAAGTTATGTCATAAAATTGCCACCTTTTTATGCCATTGCTGTGATAACATGATGTTTATGTTACTTAATATCAATAAATTATGCAGTATTTGAAAAGCCAAGATTAGAGTTCACAAAAAATGTAATTGTTCTTTTCCACCTACCATTGCTTGTATAATGTTGCTATTTATATTTATTGAATGTGTATCATTTGAAATTTTCAAATGCTGAGGATGCAGATAGTTAGAGTAAAAATGTAATTTTGTTTTTAAGTAAACTGAATATAGATTTTCATTTGACAAGAAGGGCTATGAGATAAGTACAATATTGCTGATCTAGATTGTTTTGCAGATATTATCAGAAATCCTTTTGTGGCGTCATACAGAGATATGATTGTCAAATAAATATATCCTGGATAAATGAGACGATTGTATGCAGTCATGTTGAGATGTCCTTGCATATTTTACATGCACATCTTATATCAGGCTTGTTATGTTAAGACATTCTCCAGCTCTCTGGTGACATAAGCATGTCCAGACCATAACAGTGTAACAGATGGATGAGAGTTTCATGAAACCATGCCGAAGTGTATTTGATGACTAGAAATAATGTCAGTTATCTTTGGTTAAAAGTCATGGTCAGTGCAAGGGAAAATGTAATTCTTTGACAAAAGTATAATCTTTTATCCACTGAAGATATTTTAATAAATCTTAGGTTATTTATATATAATGTATAGATAGTATCCTATACCATAGCCACACCACCTGCCTCAAAGTCAGAGTCTCAGCAAGGGAAATTTAATTCTATGGCTTGCATACTTGCAGATTTGTCATCCATTCTGTTTTGGGTGGAATCATTTTATTTTTAACCTTAGATTATGCAATTACAATTACTCTGTCTGGTTAAATAATGTTATATATATTAAAACTGCAATTTTGGCACTTAGTATATCTAGGTCACTGTAATACTTGCAATATTGAAGTGAATATTTGTGAATGCATACCAATGTGCTTTATTTGACCAATCAGAAATCACATCAGCTTGGTGCTTGAGAAAACTAAAAACTGATGTTGCAATGAATTGCTAGTAGGGATAATATCTAAGCAAAAACAGAACATATGCTACAGAAATTAAAACAGGATATGAAATGCTTGAAGATTGGCTGAAAAACATCCCTTGGTAGATATTTCTCAATAGTTTTAAGCATGTCATAGTGTGGAGAAGATGATTGTAGAAGTATGTTTCAATGAGAAAGCACTTTGAATCAGTTGTATTCAGTGTTTAAAAAAATTGTTGGTTTGAAATTTGAAGTGTTTATGTTATTAACTTGTTTATAGACCAAGTTAGCTTATACAATGGCCCTTTTTTGACATGTATCTCATCAACTCTTTGCTTGTGAACACATTATAGGCTTCATGTATTATTAGATTTGGTATGTAAGCTTACATGAACAAAACTTTTGATATGATTCTGTTAGGAGTGACCTCCATGCATATTAATGAAATGATCTTGCATCTGGTTGACTGAACTTTAGTGGCTATATTTCTTACCAGATTTGGTATGCATACATATATCAACAAAATTGCAGGCACATTTGGTTACATCATTAGTTGTGCATGACAGCCATATTAAAGAGGTGACCTTGGATCTTTTTGGATGGTGAACACTCTAGAGGCCATATTTCTTTTCATTTTCATAGAATTAATATACAAACTGATGTGATAAATTGTACATTTTCAATTTTAAAAGAAATGTGTGAAAATTTTTATTGATCAAATATATATCAACGATTACAGGTATTACATGCAATGTGTTGACAAGAGGTACAAGTGGAGATAGTATTGCTCAACTGTGTTGTTGACATATATCAGCATGTGAATAGATAGAAATTCACAGCTGTAATGAAACTGTTGAGGGAAAAGAAAGGCTTGGAGCACATTCTTAAAAACTATATGATTTCAAGTGAAGAACATCAGTGTGATATATCAGCATATAATTAGCTCATTTATAACATTTATACTCCAGAGGCTTCCTACAGCGACCTCAAGTGTCTGAGTTGTCTAAAGTGCTCATCGTTACAGATTACTTACAGGTGCCTCAAATGACTGAGTGGTTTAAAGCGCTGTCTGTTACAGATCACTGCCATCTCACCTCTGTCTGCATGGGTTCGAATCTAGGATTCAGCGAATGTGGATATGTGAGAAAGCTTGCCAGTAGCTTCTTGTGGGTCGGTTGTTCTTTCTGGTGATTTCCCGGTTGCTTCCTCCACCGTTAATACTGGCCACCATGTATCATGTGCTGAAAAATAACATTATAGCCCACAACAACAATAACAGGTTACTGCCATCTCACCTCTGTCTGCATAGGTTTGAGTCTCAGGCTTTGAGAAAGTTTTCTTGCAGCTTATCATGGGTCAGTGGTTCTTTTGGGGGTTTTCCTGGGTTCTTCCTTCAACATTTATACTGGTCACCATGTATAGCCTATCTTGTGCAGAAAAATTGTGTTAAAACCTATTACAATAACAACCAGAGGCATTTACAACAACAGAACTTGAAATGGTGCTATGCAGCATCAAATCAAGCAAACCAGCAGGATATGACAACATCCTCCCTGAGTTCTTGAAGCATCTAGGTCTGAAAGCAAATGAATGACTCACCACTTTTAGCAACCGGAGAGTTAGGGAAAAGTGCATGCCGACTTTGTGGCACTAGGCAATGATTATTGCGATCTCCTTGCTTTCAGTCTGTTTTAAGGTACTTTAGTGCCTGACTCTCCAAAGAATTGGTCCAGACTTGGAGAATATCACAACTGTTGGGCATGCAGACTTCAAACATGGCCGTAGCTCTTGCAATCAAGTCTTTTCCCTGACTACGTTTATTGAAAACGATTTTCATAGGAATATTAAAATGGGAGATGTTTACCTTAATCTAACAGTGCGTATGACATGTTCTGGCATGCAGGGCTGCTGTTAAAAATTTATTGTATCATTATATTGAAGTACCTCATAGTGGAGATACTTATACCATTATAGTAAAGTACATTATAATAGGGGATAATAATACATTTACAATGATCTACCTTACAATGGGGATAATTGTACCATTTTGAATTACCTTATAGTGAGGGATAATTGTATTGTTATATTGAGGTACTTTATTGGGGGAATAATTGTACCATTATAGTGAGATACCTTAAAATGGGGTGGTGGTAATTGTAACATATGTATAACTTAAATCCAACTGCAAACATCTTGGACCCATATCTTCCATTAAATAATATGCTGTTAGATCAGGATTTAAATTACTAAAGGGAGTAAACTCTGACCAGCTTGTGTATTGTGTAAAGACAGATTTGGATCTTGGCTTTATGTAATTGGGTGTAAGTTATGCACAGATAAAAATATCACATAAAATCTGTTCTTATGGATATGTGTAATTTTCTTAATTTTTCTGATAAATAAACTTATGTTTGTGTTTTCAGTATCCTAAATGGCTGGAGGATAATAAGCCCAAGTTGACAGATGATGATTATAAGCGATACAGTGATCAGCATGTCATTATGAAGCAGATACTAGCAGACTTTGAGCAGGAGAATGAATCAGATACGGATGATGTAAAGAAGAAAAGGTTTGAACGGGTTATGGATATGATGCAGAAGGTACATATAGAAACTTTACACATTTCTTTATTCGGATCACTCATTCTCCTGACTTAGTGATCTGATGAAAAACTATACAAAAGATCATTGGATTTCACTAAATTTCTTATGTAACTTTATATACCTATCTTTCCACAACCCCATTAAAAGGAGTTATGCCCCCTGTTTACCCATCCTTTTGACTTTGGGTTTTGCAGCATAATTTTAGTAAGGTTTGTTAGATTTCAACAAAATTTTGTGTTGTTGCTTTATATTCATGACACCTAGAAAGAGTTTGATTTCCGCTGGTTCATGACATAGTTTACAGGAGTTATTTCTCCTAATTTTCCATCCTTCTGATGCTGTTTTCCGCTACTTTAGAAGGATGGTTGAATTTAGACATAATTTAGCATGCTGCTTTCCATTAATGAGGGGATAATTGAGTTTGATTTGTAGCATTTAATGTCATTTTCAGGAGTTATTGCCTGTGATTGCATGTCTTTCTAAAATTAAAGCTGTAGCAACTTTTGCTATAGTATTATTTAACTGTGTTGTTGTGCCATAAATCATTAAATGAAATTCATGTATTGATGTGCCATAAATCATTAAACAAAACTTGTGTATTGATGTGCCATAAATCATTAAACAAAACTTGTGTTTTGATGTGCCATAAATCATTAAATGAAATTCGTGTATTGATGTGCCATAAATCATTAAACAAAACTTGTGTATTGATGTACCATAAAACATTAAACAAAACTTGTGTATTGATGTGCCATAAAACAATAAACAAAACTTGTGTATTGATGTTCCATAAAACATTAAACAAAACTTGTGTATTGATGTACCATAAAACATTAAACAAAACTTGTGAATTGATGTGCCATAAATCATTAAACAAAACTTGTGTATTGATGTACCATAAAACATTAAACAAAACTTGTTTATTGATGTGCCATAAAACATTAAACAAAACTTGTGTATTGATGTACCATAAATCATTAAACGAAACATGTGTATTGATGTACCATAAAACATTAAATGAAACTAAAACTTGTATTTCCACACCATAACATTACTCAGGAATGTTGGATTTCAACCAGATGTATGATGCAATTTTATTACTAATGATACCTTAAATGAGCTGGGTTTCTGGTGTGTCTTTTTTCATTTGGGTTTTGGTCCATGAATGGCTATTTTTTAATGTTGGTTTCCCAAAATAAGTTGCCTTGCAGATTGTAGTTAGTAGCATTAGAGCCCTAGTTTTCTGTCTTTCTGGTACTTTCCTTTGATGTAAATTTTGGCAGTTTTGTTTATGATAATGATGAATTGAAATGAAAGATGCACATTAAAAGAAAATGATGTTAGAATGGATTAATGATTTTAATAAAATTCTGTAAAACGTAGTTAAGGCATTTATTGTAGAAAGACTAGTTTAATTTATGTTGAGTAAACATTACAGGTATTTTCTTTATATTGTTATTGTGAATCACATTTGTTAAGGATGGCATAGTAAATAGCATGTTGTTAAGGATGGCATAGTAAATAGCATGTTGTTAAGGATGGCATAGTAAATAGCATTTTGTTGAGGATGGCATAGTAATTAGCATTTTGTTAATGACGGCATAGAGATAGCATTTATGCATGATGGCATATTGAATAGTATTTTGTTGGGGATGGCATAGTGAATAGCATTTTGTTAAGGATGGTATACTGAATAACATTTATTAAGGATGGCATAATGAATAGCATTTTGTTAAGGATGGCATAGTGAAATAGCATTTATTAAGGATGACATAGTGAATAGCATTTATTAAGGATGGCATAATGAATAGCATTTTGTTAAGGATAGCATTGTGATTGGTATTTTGATAGGATGGCATTATGAATGGCATTTTGTTAGGATGGTATTGTATATGGCATTTTAATAAAGGTGATATCAGAGAAGGAATAAGACAGGACCAAATAAGATGTTACTTTTGTGGGAATTTCGAAGTACTGAGAGTTGATTTTGAAGAGTTTCATTATATATTAGACTTCTCAACTGTCCTAGTTTATCTTGAAATGTCCCAGTTTCACATGATTAAAAAATTAAAAATTTTCTGCCAGAAAAAGTCCCTCATTTTTGCACATTCCAAATTTGATCATATTCTGTCAAATTCTGATTTTCAGTCAAATCTAATAGATATTTTTCTTTTCTGGTATCATAAACTGCAGTTGTGAAGTTGATTTGATATATGTTTGGTTTGCTCTATATTCAGTTTGTTATGGTGGATACATTTTTTAATATAAAACTTAATTTGGACGAGGAACATTCACCTAAGAAAGTTTAAATGTGAAGTCCACTACAGAAAGAAAAACACTAAGTACTTTTCGTTCGTTTCATCCAGTTCAAAAGATGATACAATGTCATTCTCCACCTCAAAACCACCACATGAAATCCTGTCCCTGATTCAACTTTCATTTAGTTGGCAGGTCTGCAGTACATATTTTATGCTAAGAATCCTAAAGACTTGTTTTTACTGTGGATTGTATTTAGTAGGACAATCATGGAGTAAATTATCTCTTCAAATAAAGATTTTTGAACAGTTGATTACATTTTATCACAAAACCTTTGACAAAAGACATTCTAATAACTTCTTTGTATTGTCAAAAGTTAGATTGGATTTTTGAAAAACAAAATTAAAATTAAATTCCTTAACCCATTTCAGAAGGGATAGGATTCCAGTTGTACTTCACTTTTTGATACTTGATATGATTCTGGTTGTATGTTCACTACATTCCATTGACCATGCTATGGATATATGCATTTATCTGAATAATGTGTCATTATTCAAGGTGTACTCTTGATGTTCAGAGTGGCCGAGTGGTCTAAAGCTCTCTCCATTATGGATCATTGCCATCTCACCTCTGTCTGCATGAGTTCAAGTCTAAGATTTGGGGAATGTGGATATGTGAGAAAGCTTGCCAGTAGCTTTTCGTGGGTTGGTGGTTCTTATTGCGGATTTCCGGTTTCCTCCTCCACCATTAATACTAGCCACCATGTATAGCCTATCATGTGCTGAAAAATGGCATTAAGCCCAACATTATAATAACAAGGTGTACTCTTTTGAAATGAAGGGAATAAAGGTAGAGGGTACACATATGCTATATCATGCAGTGACTGCATCAGTTTAGGAAAAGAAATTGGAAAAATTCACTTTACAAGTATTAATGTGCAGATATCAAAATGGTGGTCATTACATTGATTTTAAAATCTTGTCCTATAAAGAGAGATTGACAATCATTACTGCATTATCTCATATTGATACACCACTGATTGAACAAATTGTCAATTCCTTACAACTGCTGGGTCTTATTGGGTTTCAGTATCAAATGGACCAAACAATTAGTTCAGGATAAAGACTCTCAAGCTAATGACCTAACTCAAGGGTAATTAATGCGTTGATTAGTTGTTAATCTCTAGCTGTCAGCCAACAGTGTTTGGTTAAATGCATATTCAGAATTACAGTGTATCATGGACTAATCTCATGATTGTGTATTTATCATAATATAATTATCATTTCCCCCAATTTTCTCTTTATAGCAATTTAAAAATCACTTGTTTTTAACATATATGTTGAAAATACTATACACTTTCTAGAGCTATCAGTGTTAAGTAGATCTATAAATAATGATGAAAGAGGCTGATGTAAATGTATTTATAGGCAAAATATGTTTAGAATTGTTATACAGTAACTCATAACAATGACATTTGATGCATATCGAAATGTCAATTTCCAACAAGAGAATATAAGTATATTTGAAATGCTGAAGAAATGTTTCGATAAAAGAAAGGAAAAATAAAATAAGGAAATCATTAGTATAACAAATTGTCTATTTGTCCAAATGGTCACTGGAAATGGGGCTTGAGACATGTCATTTGCAACTGGTCCATTTCAAGGAGAATGAATTAAGTCTAGGTCAACATTAGAATTTTGTAACAAAGAAAGGTGAGAAAAAAAAAAACCACTAAAAAGTTTGAATAATTCATTGGGAACTCTCAGAATAGATACAGCCTTTTATGGAAGAAAGAATGTCATATTTACCCCTGCCCCCCCCCCAAGACAGCAAAAACGATCTAAAGGATATTAAAATGTAATGTTAAAACAACTTTTAGGTCCCTCTCTCCAATGTCATAAGGATCCGTGTGTGTGTGTGTGTATGTGTGTGTGTATGTATATAATAAATTAAATGCTTCAAGTACTGGGCTTAACTGGGTCAGTTAGACGCACAAATCAGTTTATGAAAATTTTATTTTTAATTTTCTTTTTTTTTTTACTCGGGGGAGGGGGGAAGAAAGTGTTAGGATCAGCAACGAACAGGAACAGTCAGCTGACTGAAAACCGATTTTGTTTGGCCTTAGCTAATGTATGTATACCGTGGAAGAAATGGATGACTTTTCAATGAAAACAAAACATTTACTAGAATGAAATCTGTATGTTTCATCAAAAGATAGATATTGTAAACACAGTATATATTGTCAGGTAAAACCAAAATTTAGCACATAAATATATGAAATAAAAAAAACAATAAGATGTGCTGATGAACCAGAACAAGATTGAGAAATAAAAGGCATCCAAAAGCAGTACACGTAAAATTATGCAGCTATATCTAACTTTGTTCACCCATTTCTGTCTCTATTGTATTGTTGAGTGACAGTATCTTTAATTTTACGGTGAAGATACTTGTTGAGTGGGAAAAAAAAATTAATGCTACAGATGGTATGTGTGTGTGTGTGTGAGTATGGTGGCTTTTCTAATCCCTTGTTTCAGAAGTTGCATTCATGATAAAGCAATCTGAAAGCAGGAACCAGTCTAGAAATCAGTTTGTGACATTTTAAAACAAAAGAGTGGTAGAGGAGTTCCACGAACACAATTATCTATTTTCATTACAGATGCAAGACCTAGGTCAGCCACCAGAAGATATAGTTGGAAATATGGTGAGTAGTTAGAAGTGATAAACCATCTTTATCATTATGTGTTACAGTATTATCTTCAGTATTCAGATAATAAAATTGTATATCATAACACACAAGAACTACATAACATTGCTCCTAAGTAATGGAATATCTAGACAGCTATGTGGTACTGTACCATCATTTATTTTCAAGAGCTCAGATTTAATGGTTTTGTAGAAAAAGTAATTTTCTTTAATACTTAAATTTGTGGTTTTGCCTGTCAAAAATTGCATAGTAATAAGAATTAAATCTTGTGGTTTAAACTCATTAAATACACAAACTATACAAAAGAATAAAATTGACACAAACTGCGAACATATATGAGCACAAATAAAAAATCTGAGAAGTTCAGTACTTGCACCATGTTTTTGTCAGAGTGAATAACATTAGTGAAAGTCAACCACTTATGTGAACTAAATGGATAGAGCACCCACATTGGATCAAGGAGGCTTGAACTCTAACTGAGCCATACCAAAGACTTATATAATACAGGAGTTCCTTGGTATAGTAAATGATATGACTGACATCGATAAAGATACCATTTGATAGAGTAGTACCATGCTGTATCAAATGATATAACACCCATAAAAGTATCATATTTTATACAATAGTTATATTATGTATCAGATGATATGTAGATATGAGAAAAAGCTTGCCAGTAGCTTTTCGTAGGTCGGTGGTTCTTTCTGGTGATTTCCCAGTTTCTTCCTCCACCATTAATACTGGCTGCCATGAATAGCCTATCGTGTGCTGAAAAATGGCGTTGAGCCCAACAACAACAACAACAACAACAACAACAACAACAACAAATGATATGACATCCATGAAGGTATCATATGCTGCATTACTACCACATGTATAAAATGATGTGACATCTACAAAAGGTATCATATGTTACAATATTTCTGTGCCATATCAGATGATGCAAAATCCATAAAAGTAACATTTGATACAGTAGTATCATGCTTTACCAAATGATAAAACATCTAGAAATGTATTATATAATACCGTATTAATGTGGTATATCAAATGATATACCATCAATAAGTGTTTTGTGATACAGTAGTAACACATATTAAAATATATCTCATAGACAAAGGTATCATATGATACAGTAGATTACCATGCTATACCAAATCATAGGACATCCATTCAAATATCATTTAGTATAGTAGTACCGTGCTGTATAAAATGTTATGCCATGTATTTATTATCAGAGCATCTTGCGGGATGGGTGCATTTTACATGCTTTTCATTGTAACTTTAAACGTCTTATTATTCCATAACCACCACCACCACTACCACTTAACCAGTTGCATCCATTATTGTATGAGTTAGTTATGTCTAATTCACTTTAAAAATACATGTAAAATGTTAAAACATTTGTTCTGCAATAAATTATTTAAAGTAGTAAATATAAATATAAATATATACATACATGGTTACTCATTCACATCTATGGATTCCTTAGTAGTCGTTGATTATACTGTAAAATTCTGGTTAAGTCAATCAAAAATATCAAGAAGACTGAAAATTGGTCTTAATTGGGAGGACAGGTCTTTTGTGTCTCACAGGGCATACTAATTGAAACTATCAACAGCTTTACTCGTAATAAGTTTTATTTATTGGTATGCATAGATAGGAAATTTCATGGAGTAAATATAGAAAGTTGAGTAATCTGTAGTTGTCTTCATTAACTTCAGTATGTCAATCTTTATTAATTAATAGTTTATATGTCTTTCAGACAGTTGGTATGCATTGATTAAGTATTACACAATTTTCTTGCGTTCCCTTAATTCCTATTAATGGGGATTGCTTTTTGGAAGAGATATAAGCAAAAACATATTTTTTTTGAGCTGGTTTGCATTCATATAATTAAAACCATTGACTTACCAAAACTGTGTTACAAACTATAAATGATTAACAAATAACTTTAACAGTGATACACACATGCATAGTAATTTAAGTTTATAACTAGTTATTAAAAGTCTTGTTTCTTTCCTAAAAGTGCCTATCCTTCCCACAAAAATGAAAGAAAGAATAATTTCTGTTTGATGATTCAAGGAGGAGAAACATGAATGTTCGATTTTAAAATTACATGCACCATTAAAATAAACCTATTTATTGACAAGCAAGTGCAGACGAGAAAGATTTGTACATGCATGCATATATTAAATATAAAAGGAAAGGAGTTGGTTGGATGTTAATATGCACATGCACACAAAATACACACCTATATAGGAAATATTTATTCACAAAAAATATATAAATTGAATTTTGGTTATCGTTACGGTAATGCACTGAAAAATAAATGTTATGAAAATAATTTGACCTGGAAAAAAGTTGTTTTAATTTGTGAGTGATCTCATTTTGAGAATGGTCAGATATTAAGAATTCATAATGGCAGAGATTTTCCTAGATTAGAAAAACAGTGGGCCCCTGTGATGGCCGTTGGCCCACTTTCCTGTGTAAAGCAAGACAAATTTAGAAAAACAATGTGTTAATTGAAAATTTTATGGTGCACCAAGGACATTTGTAGGGTTGATTATCACATCATATTGTTTTGGGATTGAAACAAATAGAGTATTTGAGTTCCTCCTATATGGGGTCCATTAACCCTTTCATCACGGCAGACCGCTTAACCGTTTCAGGGGAACTACCTCCGTCAACACTATGGACCGACTTTTCGGTCTGGGGCAGTGTTCGTTGTTAACATTATAGTACCCGACTAAATATCTTTCGGGGTACCTCTAATAACTTCCATCTGGTAATGTAAATGTTATATTTGGATGATCTTGTGAGTTTAGCTTGTATACAACTAGAAATAACGAACAAAGTAGGAACTTTTAACCTGTTTTCCGAATGCTGAAATTTGTATCCGAAATGGCAGCGTTTGAGGGAAATTTAGAGGAGAGTTTTCGGAGGATTTAAATAATTTCGACCTGGTAAATTTGGATGAAAATGAGAGAAGATGTATGGAGAGAAAATGGAATGCACTTGTGGATGACAGTGATGATGATGAAGATGACTTTGTTGGTTTTGAACCAGAGGAATTGTACGTTCCACGTGGTTTTTTTTTTTTTTTTTGGACGAAGCCCGAAAACCGAAGAGATTTGTTTCAGTTTTCTGACAGAGTTCGGCACACCCGAGAGTTAGATGGCTCCAGGAAAGCTTCGGATTATTTTTAAATATTCTATTTAGATGAAGTTTTTGGAAAAATTGTCCATTTAACGAACTTAAATGCGATGATCAAACATGGCAGATAAGATAATAGGTGTGTGGACAGATCTCACCTTGGAGATCATTTTGGTTCATTTTATAGAATTTTATATATTATGGACAACATGAAAGAAAGACTTGTATTGTTACTGTGATTATTCACTAGTACATCTAAAGTCAATTGAACACATTTTGAGAACTTTCTAAGTTTTCTAAGAGGTAATAAAATAATTACTTGTATTTTACCTGCTGTGTTACCTGTTTGCACCTTCATTTTAACAGTTGTAATAGATATGTACATTTTAATGAATAAGTCATAAAATTTAATTTTTAACCTTGATTTAGGTCCAGCCAGATATCTTTAACATTGGCAAAGTTATGTTGTTTCAAAGTCCACAAGTCATTTTGCTGTACAACTCCAAAGTTACTTAGTGTTGAGGACTCTATGCCTACAAAGTTACTTAGTGATGAAAGGGTAAAAATTGAAAGTCAGTTTGATTATATCTGTTATGGTATTCTCTTTCATTGATACATGTCCATCCCAGGGAAAGTATTAGCAAGAATTCATATAGCATTTCTGCACCGCCAATAAATGTTTTTGAAGTAACACTCATTCTTGTCAGATGTATGTTTTTTTTTTTTTTTATTTTAAGGCTCCCGGATTAGAGTTTGATGAGGATGGACTTCCCAAGATGCCAAACTCACCTGAAGGCTGTTTGATTATGTGATTTTGCTGTATTTGAGTTATTTGTTAATTATTTAATTATAATTTTTTATAATTATTAGGTAAAATATTTGATCATTAATAAGAAATTGTATTGCCTAATTTATTGCATTCTTCCTTCATAGACAAGAGAGAATAGAGTGGGAATGAGACAATAAGATGGTATGAAAATATTGTTATAGTTAAGGGATATAGTTAATGTGGAGAGAGAGAGAGAGAGAGAGAGAGAGAGAGAGAGAGAGAGAGAGAGAGAGAGAGAGAGAGAGAGAGAGAGAGAGAGAAAGAGAGAGAGAGAAAGAGAGAGATGCAAATGACTGGAAAGACAGAAAAAATGTATTTGTAAAATAGATGATGGAGAGACTGTTAAGTCAGATAATTCAAAAGAGCAAACACTATAAATCAAGGACAAGGAAAGGTTTTTATATGCTGAGTTTTAAAGAGAATGAATATTTTCATCACAGTGATTCTTTATTTGTTATCGTTTTATACAGCTGTGTTCATTTACAGATATTATTCTGTTGGATTTAATTTAATATAGAATAATTAATTTTGGGATCTGTCTATTCTCATGGTAATCATATCAAATATAATATCTGTCTGGGACTTTGGTCTTTTCCTTATTTTAATTCCTCATGCAAATTCAGAAGTGTACAGATATTTTTACGAAATGGAAAATTGTTGATCCTCTTTTTGTTTCTTGCTTACACTCAGTTGAATTGAAGTTAGTACTTTATAAGAAAATCATCCAGATTTTTTTTATCCCTTTTTTAAAATTCTAGTTATCTTACATGAAATTATAAGGGAAATGCCATAATTCATTAATTTGACCATCAACGATCGCATTGTACCACTGCTTCAAAATAGTGGGGTTATATAGAATTACTGTGTTCATTCATCAATACACCGATGTTGCATCGATCCTCCTTATCTAAGTCATAGCTCTTATTTCATTACACCTATTGCAATCAAACTTTCATTGTGCATTATGTGAAAATGTTAAGCTGCATATTTTAAATGGGTCACTGTGACTTGTTTGCTCTTCCTGACGTTATTAAAAAACATTATCCAGATAGTCATGTAGCTCTTAGAAGAGTACCTATTTGGCACCTAACCATGACCTACAATTCCAGCCTGGTTCAACATTGCTGACAAAGTTCTTACCTGTGCCACAAGTTAGAGTGTCATATGAGCTCATGCTTTTGTACAGCTGTAGTCATTGTTACTGTTGCTCATAAGATATTTTACTGGATATATTTGTAAAATATATTTAATTTATCTTCATTTCCATACCTTTGTTGTCGTGTTATGAAGTTGTTAAGAAATTTGAATTACTTATAATCTGAGCAATATCTCATCTCCACCAATGTAGGTCAGTATCACATACCCGTTTATTTTATGTACTTATTTTTTTCTCCATAAATTCATACAGGGCTCGAATTTAACAAATTTCTTTGTAGCCAGAAGGACTTGTATGCTGAGAAATTTACTAGTCCTGCCAAATCTTTACTAGTCCTGTCCAAAAACAATATCACACACTTGTATTGAGATTAACAACAATATTATTCATAAATAGCATTATCATATGAAATACAAAAATTACAGATTTATAAATCAAATCCTGCTTCAAATCATCAGTTAGTCAATTCATATTTCTTGTTTCTCAAGAATATCTGGATCCAATTCCAGAAAAGCATCCAGATGTCCTTTCTCATCTTCCACCTGTAGTCTGGGTCCATATGGGGTTTGTTCATATCTCCTTACCTATCTCCCTGAAACATTCCACAAATGTACTGCTGCTGATGGATCATTTGTTGGAATATCATTTGTATGGAACATTAAAAATAGTAGGTCAGACAAAACCCAAGGTCACAAACATCATCTCCATTCACTCCTCACCATTTGTATCTCTGAGAAACCCTTCTTAAGATCAGCAGAGTAGGCTGGGATTGTTAGGATAAGGTCAATCAATGCCATAATATTCCTTCAGTCAGCAGCACATCATTTTACAACTGTGGACCTTGTCAAAGCATAGATGTCTTTGCAAGATAACAGAATACATTAAGAAGATTATAATCTGAATAAATGTACATCAAGAAAAATGTAATGTCAATACTTAAATAAGGTTGATATTAATTTTTTGAAAGCTTTTCTTACATGGTTACCGTTTAATATCAAGATACTATGCTAAATAAAGACTTTTAACAAATCTGGAGTCAATGATGTTTCCTGTATTTTTTAAAATAAATTGTAGAATATACACCTACTTGCTGTAGTCTAAACTTTTTAATATGTCCCATTCCAATTCCACTACATCAGCATCCACACTTGCACCAACATGAATGGACTGGAAATGCTCCATCAAAACAGGTTTCTGCCTTTCACTTCCAGTGATGTAGTGAGTAAATGTAACAACCTGTTTATAAATCCTGTGTCTCCTCATCAACTCCTTTCATCTCATCCAGCTAACACATCCATGCAAAATCATTGAAGGTTCTTTGGTTCTTTACCATAGCCACTACTTTCACCGGTTGTCACCTGAGAGTTACATTGTGCCAGCAGGCGAAATTTGCACATTTCAGAACATGTAACTTCAGGGTGGTGGAACACAAGAAAGTCAATAATAGCTTGATGAATAGAAAAATAGCTCAGGAGTAAAATAAGCCATATATTATGGCTTATGTCTTTAACGACCAAAATTGAAGAAGGAAATCGAGAGTCATGGGTAAAAGGAAGCATTTGGAAGTTACTGTCCTTATCTCTTATATAGTATGATAGACAGTGTCCTATGTCAGAATGGGTTATGGGGGTAATCTGATATATTTTTGTCACTCGTTTTGATTGCTTTCCTTCAGATTATTGGGTGGGTTTTTTTCTCAGCATCAAGTTTGCGTCGAGTACATATGGTTTAACACATTTCGTTAAATCTTCCAAAGATCTTACAGGCAGTTGATTCCTCTGGTGGTATTTGCATAGCTGCTTTTCTCTGTTATTTTTGTGTTGTCCAAGTTTTCATGCGCATTTACTGATTCAGTTTTAAAGTTCGAACAACCTGCAACAAAACTGCATCTTTTCTCTGTGTTTGTTTTTTTTGCTGATTTCGCACACCAGTTATACCGCATAATGTTCTTTTCTTCATCATAATTCAGCCATTCCCTGTCTTTTGTCCATGTTGTCTGAAACGTTCGATTACACTTTTCCCTATCATAAGAATTATTCCTCTCTTTAATGTCATTTTCATTCAACTTTTGCTTTTTTTGGTAGCTGAATACGTTTGAAAAAAACGCTACATTTTGTCTGTCTTATAAGGAGCGAATTGTGTCTTTTTTGGAAATACGAGATGTTACAGTATAGCTGATGCGAATTATTTAAAGTAAGAAAATTGTCCTTTATATAAGAAAATCAGAGCAAGAAACACCATTTCAAAACAGTTGCTTGTGACTCCCCCTCCCATTAAATGACCTTTCTCTGATAAGGACTTAAGCACTTGTTCAGCATGATCAAAGCAGTGGCTGTTGTGAACACTGTTACAAAATAATAGCATCAGAAGATGTTAGTTTTAGCTTAGAAAAAGTAAGTTCCCATCAAATGAACTTATCTAATTCGGTGTGTTCTATATAACAGTTCTAGTTACGGTCTTATTAATAGCTAAAGTTTGGTAATTGTTCCTGATTAATCGGACAGCAGTATATTGTTGAAATTAATAATTCTTAGATGCCCATACTTAGAGATTTTAAAATGTACAGCATTCTGATTGATATCTCCACGTCTGTTAAATTATTTGTCCATTTTGGTAAGGGAAAAAAGTATAAAATCAATTCTTATCATTACATAAAAAGTAGTATGGAAAAGATGTGTCAGTAAAGTCAGCGTAATAAATTCATCTGATTTTTATAATTATTTCGATGCAAGTGTAAAATATATAGTTTTCCATTTGTGACTGTTGGAATGTTTGGCTAGCAAGCACCCCCCCACTTTGGAAAAAAACCCCGTAATCAAACAAACCTGCAAACTTTATTCGAATAGCTTTTGCGGTGTTCTTTTATGTTATATACCATTTTGTAGTTTATTACTGTGACCGAGTGAATAAAATGTGATACCACGTCATTTTTAATTTAATCATGATCAGATTAATCAGGATCAATTACCTAACTTCTGTTGTTTATGACGGTATCATAATTAGTGCTCTTAAGCACAAATCAGATGGCTTCTTGTTATAGAAACGTACCTTTCCGAGGTAGATATTGACTTCATCTTCTCATGCTAATATTGTAGAACTGTGTTAACAATGGTTATAGCTTTAATTCTACGGGACATCTGCCAAAGTCAAGTCTATATTAGGGAATGGCGAAAACAAACGTGATTATGAAACTTACTAGCCCATCGGACTATTAACGTTATAAAAGTTATTAGTCCGACATGAAATCTACTAGCCTTGGGCTAGCGTAACCACTAATTTCGAGCCCTGTTCACATCATGAAAACTGCTGTAATTTAGATAGATTACCAGATCACATTAATGCTACAGATTAAATAATGCTACCTTACAATAACCAGCTATTCTGGAAAGATTAAAATTATCATCTTCCCCATAAATGTTATATTGTACAGACGAAGTGAAGAAAGTCCGTGAGCTTCGCTCCCTTTGACCACCCATATATGATATGATATTCAGTTTAAGCTTATACTATGATGTTATGAACATCACATTGCATCACCTCTTATAGATGGGGCACTTTAGCCTAGAGATGACCAATTGTTTAATTTTCAGAATTTTCATTGCTGCTTATCAGTATATATGTGGAATGTGGCCAATTTTGTTTCCACATGTTGGCAGCCAAATGTTCTGCCTGTTTGTTTGTATGTCCATGTACATGGGGTTTGATACTGACCTCATATGCTTTTATTTTCAGCTATCTATGCCACCTGAAACTTTTGCAGTTGATGACCTGCCAGTACAGCCAGATGGTTTTAACTTAACGAGAAAGCTATATAAATGGGTCATGCCACAATCAAACTGACTATTCTGTTGAATGTGTATATTATGGGGACGTATGCATATTTCTGTAGATGTTGAAAACCAGTCCTCTGTCCAGCCACACAGTCCTTGTTGGTTACCTGGTTTCTTTCATGGATCAGCTGTCGGTGGATTATCCCATTGACATTTACTGCAGTTTGTCAACAGATGATGTCAGCTCTAACTTTGGTCCAGTATCTGGTGTACAGTTTTCACATATTCTGGTTCATTTCATTATGTGTTTGTTTTCATTGTTGTTACAGATGATGAGATTCATAGAGTTACCCTCACCCCCTAAAAAATCATGGATTTAGTGGACACTTGCGAATGTGCCTCGTGTATACTACATGTATGTCATACATAACTAGATTTACAATTTCATTACCACTGGTCAGTCAACTATCCTGCAGTCTAATGAGATAGCCATCCCAGTGACACAATGTCTCAGTTACCAATATACCTGTTCATTTGACAGGTAAATTATTGATGGTGTGTCTAGCACAATATGCCACTTTTTCCCCAATCTGCTAACAGCGTTATAAAAGACTGGAAGCTGTGCTAGAGGAGAATAATTGCACTCACAGTATACAGAATACCTAATTCATCTGGCTCAATCTGATCTTGTAATAGCTTGTAATAGAAAGGAGTTCAATTTTGAAGCAATGATTAAGGAAATTTGTTGAAATTTGTTACCAGTTTAATGCCTATTGTTGCTGTCAGCAAACCTTGCTTACAAGGTAAAGGCTTTGGTTGATGCATATTTTAACGATGAGCATCATCCTTCCATCTACTGATGCAGTCATTTAGAATTAGTGACATCTCCTGGTTATCTTTCAGACAAAATCTGTGACCATGTCGACTCTAAGGCCTTGTTTAAGGTCTAGTAGACAACATCTTAATTTTAATCTGTTATTGAACCCACTTTGACATCTACCATTGAGAATTCCTTAGCTTAAAAAAATGTTTCATAAGCAATGGCTACCTTCAAGAACATGATGTCAATAGCTATGGTGACATACCTTGATGACATCATGGAAAACATACTGTCTGTTCAGTTAATTTCTAGTTCAGGATATGAATTGCCTCCTCTCACTTCTTTCACTTCTTTCCAATTATGTTCATAGTGGTATGGACATTTCTGTCTTCTTTGCTTCCCACCCATGTGCATTGCACTGGTTATCAAGCTGTCAATTAGCTTCCAGTTGTTGTTGTTGTAAAAGGGTTTAACACCATTTTTCAGCACAAGATAGGCTATACATGGTGGCCAGTATTAATGGTGGAGGAAGAACCTTGGAAAACCCAGGGAAGAACCACCGACCCACAACAAGCTACTGACAGGCTTTCTCACTTAACCACGTTAGCCAAGTCTGGACTCGAACTCACACAGACAGAGGTGATATGGCAGTGATCCGTAATGGTCAGTGCTTTAGACCACTCAGCCACTCTGGGCCCCTCAACGTCCAGTAGTGGGTGGATCTCCACAATCAAATTTTTGAATTTCTCAAGCATACTTAATGACAAGCTTCATAATGGCATCCTCTACATGTGTCTATTATGGTTCTGCTTTCCTAGTAGTGCTTCTTATCAGATCATATTTCTCATTAAATGAATATCTTGACTGGGATAAAAAAATATCTCTCCTTTCCTGCGATAGTGGTGACACAGACTTTGGTTTACTGCAGGAATTCCTGTGGAGAATCTCCAACTTGATATTATGTTTAATCTTAGACATGATTAAAATGATTTGGCGGCATACACATAAATTTTTTTAAAATTCAATTTTTGATAGCTAATGTCTCTGAAAGGAATTTAATTTGGTGGGTACAGTTACTATGTGCCAGTTCAACACTTCATGACAGCACAGATTCACATTCATTTGTAGCTTTCTCTGTGTCAACATTAAATTTTCCTTATAAAAATAATGTTTCATTTTTAATTTCTTGAATGTCAATATTAGATAAACTTTGGTTGTACTGTCTTTACATTAGGTGAGCAGTTTTAGCCTTCATGTAGGAGTTCTAGTAGTATTTCCTTTGAAAGGAATCTGGATTATAGATTGAATGTTCATGCATTTTCTCTTATTGTTACCTATTCTCTGAATGTTAATGTGATCAAGCATTATATTTGACAGAAAGGAAATTGTATAGTAAATTATCTTTGAGAATAATTTGCTAATTATATTACAGTAAAGCCTCTGCTATTATAAGCAACCTCAATGGGGTTTTGCTCAAGATTGAACACATCCGACATATAGGTGGCCAGTTAATGGTGTCAGGGTTATGTAATCTCAAAGAGTTTCTTCCCTTTATATATATATATATATATATATATATATATATATATATATATATATATATATATATATATATATATATATATATATATATTTATATAGCATTTTAATAAAGAGTATGCCAACAGCAAGATAAACAAAAGTCCAGTTACATAATAAGGAGCCAGTGTGATAACCTTAGTATGCAATTGAGAGAATATTGTGTCAATGTAATAAACTTAATATAGCATTTATAAAGTTGGTGTCAATGTAATAGGCATAATATAGATCTAAGAATATATGCTGTCTGAGTAATAAACTTAATATAGCATTTTGAAAATTGTTGTCATGAGATATGCTTAGTATAACAACATGTCTGTAGTCACATGTATCAATGGGTTACTTCGTAAAGGGCACATAACAAAAGGTGAATATGTTGATGTGCTAGCCGGAATACCAGTGAGTGAAGATCGATGACCAGTACCAGCTCTTAGACAGTCCATACGATGGGTTGAGCATTCAACATGGCAAGTACTGGGCCAAGTAAGTGGTATGATGAGTTGAGCAGACACCACTGCAAACAGTTCTGGTACCTAGGCTGTCGGTACAAAGGACACTACAGTGTAAGAAGTTTAAGGCAATCCCAATCTATCACTTTTTCTGGAACAGCAAGAAATTGATCATCCAACGCACTAGACAGAGCAGACATGCACAAAAAAGCTGGATATTATTGCATTGGAAATTATAAAAGGAATAGAGGCATTTGGATCAAACTGCGTGAAAAAGCGGCATGGTACTAACACATAAGTCAAGTGATACCTTCGGGCTCTTTGTCCCGAGAGGAAGGCATTTGTTGGTCTCTTCGAAAGGTTCGAGCTAGTAACGTCGGATGTCCGTGTGACTCTTGAAACTGGGGTTCGTATTATCTTCATATACATAGAAAATCAGAAGCCATCACTTGATTGTCCATACACTCAAGGGAGGTAGATACCATATACTGTCTTATCCCAATGGGTAAAAAAACTCAGTCATTCTGGGATAACAGGACGTTCTCCTCAGCTATTGCCCCCCCCACCTCAGCGCATTTCTCGGCCGGTTGCTTGGAAAGTGACGTCGAATTACCGACCCAGAGGCGTGATCTGTTTGAAGCTACGCACACGGTCGCTCTTGTTCACTGCCATTTTGCGATGGCGTATCACTTGGTGATAAAAGATATCCCCTGTCCTCAAGAATTTCTGCCTTACAGTATCGAACTCTGGGGAAATAATGCTAATGGCATAGCACTATTATTATTTCTTTGGATTACCCCGCTGTAGTCTTTAAGCGTCACCTCCAGTGATAGGTGAAGACCTGACAAGACCTTCATGTTATCGTTTAGCAGCTGAAAGTCGAGCGACTCAACGAAGGCGATCCTAAATGCTGGGACGATAGATGCATCTGACTTGGTAGTAGCAACGATATTGACAGCGCCAGTATTTATTTCATATTTCCATAATTCAGGATACTAGTAACCATAGATGCGAACATAAAAGTCGCAGAACTTTTGAAGACCATCTTCCGCAAACAGGTCATAACATTCGCCTCTATTCTCACTGCTCTGGGGTTTATTAATATTCTCGATCACAGGCTACGTCGGGGAATAAAGTTCACCACTTAAACCTGATTCCGACCCCCGCGTTCCTCGAACGCAAATGAATGGCTAAAGAGCAATTAGAGATGCTATAACGGATGCTTTTCGCAGCGCTGACTGGTATAATTGGCATTTGTGTCATTCATCCTCAACCGCTGTCAATGCTGTTTGATGTTTGCCGTTCTCCTTTCTTTACTAACATAAACCTACTAAATAATCCAAACATAATGACCAACAGTCTTAATCACTCACACGTACTATCACCCTGACCTGTTATCACTATATAGGCATACTGACCAAAACATAGTTTTAAATCGTTTTTATATGTTATGTTATGCCCATCGTATTTTCCATTTACTGCAGGAGCAGAATATAACAAAAAGCTGTACGGGGGGGGGGCATTGTGGTAGATAAAACAAAAAACAAATACAAGGGGCTTTGTATTTTCGAACATCTCAAGGATCTATTTATATCAATGCGATTTTAGACAATATCAACTATGTTTTCGATGCAGTTTCTAGTATTTACCATGATGCAGCAAAAACCCTAAAATTACAACAAAAAAAAAATGGTATTCTTGTTAGACTTTGAAACA
This sequence comes from Potamilus streckersoni, assembly GCA_016746295.1. Lineage (NCBI taxonomy): Eukaryota > Metazoa > Mollusca > Bivalvia > Unionida > Unionidae > Potamilus > Potamilus streckersoni. The sequence goes on from JAEAOA010002242.1 coordinate 1,022,115, forward strand.
TTCCGTACTAGGTTCGGAATTTTAGTATCTCTTTACGTTTTGACCATACTTTTTAAAAAACTTTTTAATAGTATTCCGAAGTTATTGCATATCTTCTAAATCTGTTGTTGTTTTGGAATTTTAGTATTACCTGAAGTTTTGGCTATATCGTTAAATATAACATTCCCAATTTGTTAATGTTATTTTTGTTTTTTCCCCTCTTTAGTCTGTATTGGGTTCAGAGTTTTAATATTGCTTTCAGTTACGTTCATAACTTTTACTTATTTCCTGCCTTTTATGTCTTCGCTCAAAGAAGATAGTTTTAGAAATTTGGTATTTCTTGCATTCTCTCGTATATATAATAATAAATATGTTTTCGATATTATTCGCCGAATTCCATATTAGAATCGGAGGTTTCGTATTAATTTTAATGTTTTCATTTGAATCAAATGTTCAGGGTTTTATTTATAGTTTCTGCTAAATTTGGGAACAATGATGTAATTTTAGCAGTACTTTTAGTCCCTGACTTTTAAGTGTTCTTATGACTTTGCTACCTTTAATTTAGCTATTTATAACACCATGACAAAATACACAAAGTTCCCGATACCACCAACATCAAATGAGGTATATCTAGGTAATGCTTCTATCTATCTATCGTTCGTTCGTTCCTTCTGCTACAATCTGAGTAAAATCGGGTTTCTACAGTCTTACGTGAATATGTAAGAAACGCGATAAAAGTTTACGTTTTGGTGACTTTGGAAAATGGCAATCCACTTAATTATTAGTCTGTCAGATAATGCATTGCAAGTTTTCTTTAGATTTTTAATCAGATTGTGTTCAGTGCTTACAACTTCCATTACTCTGTTTGGTTTGTAAATAGGTGAGTATTTAAAGGTGATAGCAAGGAACTAAAAATTTAGGTTATATTCCTCGTTACATTACCCATTCGTTTTTACATCATAACGTTACACATCAATTTATGGATGAGAGTGTTGGTAGGTGTGCATGCTAGTCATTAGGTGTGGGTACTGGTGAGTGGGTGAGGGAGATGGTAGCAGTGGGTAGTGGCCAGTAAAATTGTGTGCTTGTCAGTTGATGTGGACACATGGACAGACAAATGGTATTATTGATGGGTATATTGGGGATAAAAGACAGGAAGACAGTGTTTTAAATCATGGGTTCCATCAATTTTTCTTGTTTGGAGAAATATTAATTGGTAAAAATATTTATATAATATTTCATATAGTAGTATTGGAAGTTCCTATGTATAGATTATACAGGGAACCGATAAGCACGGCCATTTATACTTCATCAATGAAGGTGTGAATGGGGATGGATGGTCAAATAGGCTAAAACAAAATTTAAAAAAATAAAGTGACGGACTTTGAATAACGAAATTGACATCTGTATCATTTGTCTAAAATATGTCTCAGATTTCGTAGATAATTTTAAACGTTTTGGAAATTTTGCCTCCATTCAAAAATTTGAGACAAGGAATCGATGGAAGGACACACGGAATAAAAGAAATAGATTGGAATTGATGAAAAAGCACATAAACCACTAGTTTAATGCTCCAAGAACGAAATTGTGAATAATAAATGGATAAACCAAATCAATATATGAAAATGTTGAAATATATTGAAACTTGAACAAAAGGCATATCCACACCATAGGTCCCAGTACCAAATTGTCATAGAGACATCTAAATGAAAGTGAGTTGAATGATGGATGTAGAAGCAAACCAAATGTCGTCGTCGTCATCGTCGTCATCATCATCATCATCATCATCATCATCATCATCATCATCATCATCATCATCATCATCATCACGCAAACCAGCAACCTTAACAGCAGATCTTGAAAAAATAAGTAAGTCAGAGAAGACTCTTTGTAACATTATTGAAAAACGGATTTCTGATTGTTTTATATGCAGTACTGAATACCATTCCTGTATATCCCAATGAGAGACATTCAGTGTGAGTACACATTTGATCTTTCTTGTTATTCTTTTAATAAACAACATCAGAGCTGTCATGCCATCTCACGAACAATACATTTTTGACCCAGAAGTTCTGCGTAACATGAGGGTAACAAATTTGCCATTTGTCACGCTCACACAACTCGTGTCTCATTTAACCATTCTTCCTGAACTCCTCCTTTGCCATATTCATTTGCAATAAATGTTGATGTTATTTATGATAGTATTCATTACATTGCGTTTAACATCTACGGTTCATAAAATTCGACTCTTGTTTCGATTTTAAGGTTAACAGTTACTATATGATACAAACTAAAATAATGTCCGTTCTTTCAATGCCTAAGGTACATGCATCTAATTGGGTCTTGTTAATGAGGTGAGCAATCAATTCTTAGAAATGGAAGACAGATGGGTGGAGTGACGGAAGGGTCAATAGGGCAACTTACGAACCCACGTTGCTGCTATAATGTATCCTTAACATTGACACAAAAAGTTAATATAGCTAAAACAACATATGACTATAAAGTACAAGTCATTACTGATGGCTGAGAAAGATCTATGCATAACACAACCTTTTTTTTTTCATTCATCTATGCTTTATTATATTAAGATGTTCTATCCATAACATTAATATGAAGGCAGGTAGACATGAAGGTGCCATTACTTCATGGTACATTTTTATTTTGTTTCAGAAATAATTTTCTATTTTCTGATGTCGAATACCATGTATTTTTGTTTGTAAAATTTACCAAAATATCAGATAAAAATATAAGATAAACGTTAATTTACCTGTCCATCGTAAGAAAATTTGTATAGCTTGATGCGATCTCAAAGTTGTCACAATATATATATATATATATATATATATATATATATATATATATATATATATATATATATATATATATATATATATATATATATATATATATATTATTAGGTACACAAAATCATGTACTTAGTGACTTACCCCTATACTATAACAAGTGTGTTGTGCTCCAATATATTGACCAGGTTTGGGTGTGTTATTGGATGGCATCCTAAAGTTTGGAAACAATGAATATAAATTTACTTCGATTTCTTCTTTAAGAGAGATGTAATTGCATATACCCTTTGAGCTGTGTAACAGAACAGAATGACTCTCTCTCTCTCTCTCTCTCTCTCTCTCTCTCTCTCTCTCTCTCTCTCTCTCTCTCTCTCTCTCTCTCTCTCATTGAATGATAATTTAGCTTCCGTAAAGTGTCTTATTTCACGGTGTGTCCATTGAGATCAAGCCATTGTCCACACGGACTAATTTTTTTTATGTACAGGTATTTGGTAGTTACGCGTTGCGTCATACTCTTAATTGTACGATGCACGCTTCAATGTGAGTGGAGAAACCCTAAACAAAACGCCACGATATGGTACTTTGATTTTCTAAGAAAGGCAACAGCGTCTACGTTTTATTAGACCAGTAGTAAAATTTAAAAATTGCATCGGTGGTTGTAGGATCAACATGTTAGAAGTTGACAATTTAAGTCAGTGGGTCCTTTGTTTATTAAATATATAAGGACGAATATAGGTTTTAATTAATGAAATTAGGTTAATGATTTACTACTCATATCTAGAATTGATTTCAGTTATGTACGTAAAAGGTTTAGGAAAAGAAACACTAGAGTTTCAAATGCATTTTGTTCATACGATTGCAAGTCAGTAAATATTCAACTCTTGGAATGTATTTGCAATACTGTATTTTATCGCAAACCGGTCAGAAAGCCTAGCCCCCCTTCCCCAAAAGCAAAAAACCCCATGCAAGCGCTATAATAATACTACGGTCGCATTCCATTAAAGAAAGTATAGGACTGCTCAGGTCTGTTGATAAATCTGTTCTGTCAAAACATATATGTCAAGACAATCAGCAATTATTCCGAGATAAGAAGACATGTTTTCTATTAGATATATCCTAGTTATTATTCAAATACACGTGGAGATATGTATATCATATAAAATTTATATGAATAAAAGATAAATTAATATTATCATGTATGCCTTATTATTGCTATTTAGTATGTAAGTCGATGAACTTTTTGTTTACAAGAGAAATTATTCTTGTTTACTTATTATTTTCAGCCGAAGTTACCTATGTATAAATAATATCGACATGTTGCACTAATGGAGAAAACACTCCAGCTCTGGATTCATGGACAATAATACAAAAGTCTCGCAGGACCACTGTGGATTATTTTAACGAATCAAAAATTCTGGTTGGCGTATCCAATTAAATCTATTTTACTATTACTCATCGCTATTCAAATATTTCCCACAAAAGCAACACAGCCCCCCAAAGCAAACGTTACTTAGGATATATGCGTAAAAGAGTTTATAGGATTCGATTCCGAAATCATTTTGCTCCTATCGAATCCCTCATGACTTCATCATCATCATCATCGTCGTCGTCGTCATCATCATCATTAGCAGCAACAGCAACAGCAGCACCAGCAGCAGCAGCATCAATCCCTTAATCCAATAAGTCGTTGGAGCACTACAGTTTACTTTAGAACCAATTCTCTCCATCTTTCCCTGTTCTCTACTGCCCTTTGGGAATCTGCAAATCCCATGCCTGTCCACTCCTTAGTCTTCACACCTTTTCTGTCTGCCTGTTCTGTTGCACCCTCGTACTGTGCCTTTCAATAATGTTTTTGCCAGTCCAGATTTTGAGACATGACCGTACCACTTTAGTCTGCGCTTCTTTTTACAGTGGTGAAGAGGTCATAATAGGATCCAATGGCTCGTTGACTCCTATTTTGGACTTAATCGTTGGTTACAAGGTCAATGTATGAGATGCCCAAGATATTGCGATACGATCTCATTTCGAAGGTTTCAATCCTTCTTTGTAGATCTGATGTGAGCGTCCATGTCTCAAAAGCTTACAGTAAGATGAATGTGACAACCCAGTGTATCAGCCTTATTTTGGAACCACAAGCAATGTTGGTATCTCTCCATATTGGTCTCAACCTTATTATTGCTGTTGTTGTCTGGGCAATCCTTCAAAGTAGTTCTGGGTTGGAGCCGTCATCTGTGATAATTAATCCCAAGTACTTGAAGGTTGTAACTCTCTCCAGCTTCTGTCTAATGACCTTTTTTTCTGTACTGATGCCATTGTAGTTGTTTGTCATCAGTTAGTTTTATTTCGGCGCTAATCTCCATACCGTATACTGTGGAGTTTGTGTCGGGGCTCGCAACCAAGTCAGCCAGTTCTTTTTCATCTCCTGCTAAACCATTAATATCATCTGCGAAGCGATGGTTGGTGATTGTTCTTCCTCCGATGCTGACAGTAGCTTTATGGTCATGCAAGGCATCCCCCATTATCCTTTCCAGGAAAATGTTGAAGGGTGTCGGTGACAGTACCATCCCTGTCTAATTTCATCTGTTGTTCGAAACCATTGATGAGGACCGAACAGTTGGCTTTGTCAAAAAGGTGCTCACCAACCTGCACCGGATTTGAGATGATGTACTTCCTCATACTTTCTCCATAAGGCTGCATGTCATACCCTATAAAAAGTCTTTATGAAATATATAAAGACGTGGAGCAGCTTCTGCTGATGCTGCAGTTACTTCTTGCACAGGAATCTGATATTGAAGATTTGTTCTTTGGTATTCCTTCATGCTCGGAAGCACGCCTGCTCTTCATTTTCTCTGCTTGAGGCTTTCGTCTGTTGAGAATTTTCTTCAGCAAGACTTTTCTCGGGTGACTGGTCAAACTGATTGTTCTGTAGTTTTGGAATAGCTGTAGGTTTCCTTTTTAGGGGAGTATGATGACCAAGGATTGAGTCCATGTGGTGGGCTATTCCCCTGTCTTCCATATCTTGTTGCAGATTGTTGTTATGACTGACTATCTATTCCCATCCTGCTTGAATGAGCTTTGTTAGTATGTTGTCAATAGCGGTTGTCTTTCCTTTCTTTAGTGACATATTTGCAACTTCTGCTTCTTCACGAAGAACGGGGTTGTCATCAATTGCTTCTGCCAAAGGGCAATTTAGTATTACTGAGAAGTATTCTATCCATCGCTTGAGGATATCTTGATATTTTGTGAGTTTTTTTCATGATTTTCTTGGATGGTGGTTGTTATCCCTTTTTTATGGGTTGTGACACCTTTCACCAGTTGCCTCTTTGCTGTCATTCCTACTCAGACTGTCTTCGATTTTTCAGCAATGTCTTTCAATTCAGGATTCCTTTGTCTTTCTCCTGTTTTTCCTGATCATGTTTCTATCTCTGTGTTTTTGAGCTCCCTCGTAAACTCTTTTTCCCTTTTAGAATTCTCTGCTTTTGTCACATAGTTCAAGGACATCTGTTGTGATCCAAAGTCTATTTAATCAACAATATTTTCCAATAATCTCCAGAGGTGTGCAAGTCGTAGCTGTGTTGAATGTGGTTGCTAAGGACTCTATGTGGATCTCTTGGCTGTCCAGGACTATCAAAGGTACATATTTATCACCTATCATTGCTTGGAAGGCTTCGTCGACTTTTGGATCTTTCAATCTGTCAATGTCAAATCTGATTGTTGGTTAGGCTTTTTGACCATTTCATGTGGAGGCGAAAAGTTGTCATTAAAATGTCATGGTCATTTCCAATATCTGCTCGCGGAAAAAACTTCGTGTTTAGAAGTTCCTGACTTCTAGAATTCCTTACCCATGAGGATATGTAACTCAAATATCCTTACTTTGTTGAAAACTTTCCTAAAACAATCCTTCTTTACCAGGAGAATATAATATCAAAGCAGAACATTATCATTGTATCTAAATATAACATGTCCATGTTTTATTATATCGATGACTTCTGACATGCTGACGTGTTTATCTGTCTTCAATAAAGTTAACATACATATACCTCTTGACCACTTTATACATATATTAATCCATTTTAAATCTAATACCTGTGTGAATAGTTACATGTGACACGTATGCACCTTACATGACGTAACCTTATGACGTAGGTTTACATAACACGACATCATGGGCCTCTATGTAAATCATAACGTTAAAAGCGTTTAAATATCAAAATCTGGATTGACTTTATTCCAGATTAGACAGTATCATTGTATTATAAGTGAAATCAGGCTATATTTATTACGATTAAAATTTCAGCATGAAAAATTCTATACGATTTTGTTCCTCGAACAAAACTGAGAAATCTAAGCAGGAATAGACCATAATGCAGAGAGATAAATAATAGTTTCATGAAGTGTTTGCTCAGTGTCCGAAAGCTCAAGAAACTTTTAAGAACTTTAAACTCAATATTCGAATAGATAGACAGTGGTGGACCAAGGTATATTCGATTCCGTACAATATTACTTTGGATACAAAAACTATGGTGGCTTCAGTTTAGAATTAACCACAATATAGTGAGGACAAAGAGTTTTATGTAAAAATTGGATTCGTAACTGATATTTTGTCCTCTTTCTGTAGTAGTGACGAAGCAACGAAGAAACGTTTATTTTGCAACTGTTTATTGTAAAATATTTTGGTGTCGGGTTGTACATTTTTGTAGAACGAAGATTGGAATCGAGTTCAAGGGTTTTCTAAAAATCTTATTTTACTGGGACATTTAAATTAATATTACCAGTAGAATTTTAAAAAAACTAGTATTACCACTAGCAAAATCTTTTATATTTAGATCAAACTTGTGAAACAAAACAAACGAAGTATGCAAGAAGTCTACTTTGAACTGATATTGCATTTAAAAGTTGAAGTTAATATGTTTGACCTGAAAGATACAAAACTTCAAAAGTTGTCTACTTTATGGAATCTTGTATTTGATAGAAAATATAATAGTCACTATATAAGTGCAGTTGATAACCGTAAATAATATAATATTTGTTAATGTGATCACTGAATGAAGGGTTGATTTTCAACCCTCTCTCTCACACATTTTCTTGCCTGCATATGTATATAGATATGTTTATATATCTATGTGCACATATAAGCATGTGTATCTATGAGTATGTGCATGTATTTTGTACATGAGTATGTCTGTATAGAAATGTTAACATTTGTTTTGTGGAAATGCTAATAGTTTTAATATATATATATATATATATATATATATATATATATATATATATATATATATATATATATATATATATAAATAAAGATCAATATATATATATATATATATATATATATATATATATATATATATATATATATATATATATATATATATATATATATGTATATATATATATATATATATATATAAAGATCAATATATATATATATATATATATATTGATCTTTATATAGCTCTATATATATATATATATATATAGATATATATATATATATATATATATATTGATCTTTATCTATATATATATATATATATATATATATATATATATATATATATATATATATATATATATATATTGAAATTATAAATTTAAATAATATTTCTCTTTCTGCATATTCTCTTTTTTATTACTTTATGTTATTACAATACGTTACAAGCACTACTTTCACTCACCTGCTTCATAATATGCTGTTCCCCCAGAAGAAACACGCACTCTCTCTCTTTCACACACACACACACACGCACACATACACACGCACACACACACAAACACACACACATTCATACACACACAGAACACAGCACATCACAGCACATATGTCTTTATATACTATCCACCGTTTGCTTTCATGTGAAAACAATGTCTTCGCATCTGTAGAAAATATAATGTTAACATTGTTAGATGCTATCAAACACTCGCTTCTCTTGATTACAATCCAACACCCACTGTTTAAATAATTTCCATTACCTACTTTTTGATTGCTATCCAAAGCTCATGCACTCGCGTAGAATGTAAATGAATGAATGAATCTAGATGCACTATTATACACAATTAAGCCATGGTTAGATAGTGCTAATAGATACACAATCACCATAACCAAATGAGAGATTTATATCATTAGTTGGGTTGTAAACATAGATATAGACGTACACACATAAATAGACATAAAACATATAGTTTGGCCATGATTCTTAGCACAGTCTCTCTTTTCGAAAAGATTTGGATGGTCATGAAACAGTTAGTTTAGTTTTTTTTTTTCATCAGCACTCTTCATTAGGGACCACATATCTTGCGTGTCGCCATATTTAGCACAGCTTTTACTTCAACGATGCCCACCCCAATACAAAATGGATGCCGGAAGAGATCAGTGAGGGTATTTAGCTTCATTGTCCTACTTGTCCATTGCTGGCTGAGAAGATCCGGTTCCAGATGCTGTTGATGTTGATATTACCAATGAACAGATTGCTTTTCCCTCTTCTTTTTCTTTTCCTCTTTCTCTTCCGGTGGGGTGACTACTGAAACACTAGTGTTTTGCACTAGCTGTTATGTATATTTAGTTTGATTGTTTGTCTGTTGGTTTTAAATTATTTTATTTCTTTACATGTTAGATTAACGTAACATTGTTTTTTTGTTTTGCACTTCACCTTGTCCAAAATTCAGATCATTTCTGCTTAACCATATTAATTTTTGTATTTTTTAAAATATCATTTGTGTAAACAATTAATAATAGCTTCGTTATTCTCTATGTGTATAATCTTATTAACTTAATTATTATTCAGGCAAACATATTGAGATGTGTCAGGGTTTTGGAGATTCCTAAGTGTATTTTATAGGCTGGTGTGTTGCATAAAAAAACAAGGCTCATTAGATCATTCGAGAAAGTTATTTTCCATTAGGTAATGGTTACTTTTAGAAAATGCTTATTTATGACCTGGGGTCAAGAATAGAGCAATATTATCTTGCGACTGTGAGGATTTTACCAGTCGTGCTGTAACATCTGGCACTTTAAATATTAAAGGTCTCTGATAAATTTCTTGGATAAGGACATCCGCTGGAATTTATACTGAATTCAAATCTGGAATAATATTTATGTAATTCAAGAAGAGACTTTCGACGAGTCAATACTTCGTAGGCTATAACAGACACGTCATTTTGGATTTCTTTGGGACTTGAACTGAGTTTTATTCAGGACTGTTTATCACTTGGACTTTAATTGGTTTTTAATTTTTGGATTATATTTATATTTAATTCGCAATACCATAAGTTTGTTTTTCTCACTTTTCACTTTATATTCTAAGGAAATAAATTATTTTTTAAAATTTTATAAAACTTGTCTTATTTCTTTTCTTATACTTATTTTAAGAGCATTGATTAGCAACACTAGCCCTTACATCTTCGAAAGTTTTATCAATATGCAAATTGAAAAACAATTATATGAAAATCTACGTTAAAAATGAAGCGAATAAATGATATTAAACAGTGAAAATGAAATTAGAAACCAAACATATGAAAATATAAATTAAAAATAACAAAGAAATAATTTGAAAATGAACATTGAAAATGAGGCTGAAAAAATGAACAGTTGAATGCAAATATTTGAAAATAAAATGAAAATTAAATCTGAACCAACTTCTAAATGAAGTTGGAAATGAAAAATTCTAATTAAGTAAATGGTCATAATAAATTTAGAAAGAAAAATTAAGAAAATATTAACAAAGGAATTTTGGAAAAAAGGAAACAGGAAAAGTATAATCAAGAAAAGCAAAAATTATAAAAGAAAAATGAAAGTTAGGCATTATACCTTATAATTGAAAAACGAAAACAATTTCTTTAACGTGTTCAAAGTTAGTGCGAGATTAAAACGTCTTGAGCCAAAATGGTCGACACCCTTTGTGTTCACAAACATACAAAACACTAAATTTCGTAAGTACCCTTATGTGTGTTGTGTATTAGTGTATAAATCTAAGTATGGACGTAGTGAGTGTAAGTACTCAACTTGGTTTTGTATTTATGTTTGCGTGTGTATGTATGCGTGTGTGTGTCTAATTTTATTCCATTCTTTATTGTAAACTTTTTGAGTGATAATATATTTGTGTGTTTTCTAATTATAGTCTGTGTATATTTTATTCCTTTTCGTTGAGTAAAATATGTGGTGATGTTTAATGACAGATGACTGAGCCTTTATTGCTCGGTTAGTGTGTTGGACATAAAGCATGGGGTGTTGTGTACTAGCGGTGTGTTGATGACGTTGTGCGAGTGTCGGGTTAGATATAATAGGATGCTATATGGTGAATAACTGGTCACTCCAAACATCGTGTTAATGGTATGGTGTGAGTTTTGGATAGTATATAACTGTTTGATGGATAGTTAAAATACTGGGTATGGTGGCTTTAAACGGATTGCTGACGGTATATTTGGGGTGCTGACATGTAAACAACTGACATTTGTTGTATTGTTTGGTAAGTGTGCGATGCGAAGCGATTATGTTTTTTAACGTAGCTTTAACAATTTTTCAGTCATATCGCTACGATATTATTTGCAGTGTGGCAGTTTATGGTGATGTCTAGCACTGGGGCATCATGCCGCAGACATGTAGCATGATATCCCACCCAGTCACATTATCCTGACACCAGGCCAACCAGTCCTAACACTAACCTCTTAATGCTGAGCGTCAATTGAGGCAGCTGTTAGTACCATTTTTGTTAAGTCTTTGGTATGACTCGACCTGGTATCAAATCCACGACCTCCCGCATCCGAGGCGGACGCTCTAACCACTAGGCCACAGGAGAGGTTATATTTTTCAACATTATTTGAATTAAATATACATAATGATTTCATGAAAAACAATAATAGTCCGCAATATTTTGATGAAATAAAAACAACTTAAATTAAAAGATATTCATAAATTAGTGATGTGATGTGATGTGATGTGATTATGATTTTTAGCGTAGCTTTAACAATTTTTCAGTCATATCGCTACGATGTCTGCAGCGTGGCAGTTTATAGTGATGTCTAGCACTGGGATATCATGCCGCAGACATATAACATGATGTCCCACCCAATCACATTATCCTGACACCAGGCCGACCAGTTCTAACACTAATATCTTAATGCTAAGCGTCAAGCGAGGCAGCTGTTAGTACCATTTTTGTAAGTCTTTGGTATGACTCGACCGGGTATCAAACTAAGACGTAGCAGTCACTTTTCTGGTGGTGGCATCTTCATCAACAGTTAAAGTTTTGGATAACGGTTTTCATTTGCATATTAGATTTTAAAAGATACCCCTAGATTTGGGCGTTTGCAATCTATAGTCACATGGTGTATCCAACCCGCGATGTAACTTTTAAAATCACTTATCAGGCCTTAACCATGGATAAAGCTGCACACGCCTGTCCTAGAATGACTCTCATTACAATTTGTATGAATCATTATAAAATTAAGACAGTACATTACGTGACACACGCGACTGTCCCTTTGGCGTTAAATTCAACGCCACAGTCACATAAAATAAATTATATCAAGGTTTAGGTAGAAGTGTTTCCATTGCTGATATTTCCTAAACTCGTTAATGGAATTGTTTCATACTTCGAGTGAAGTATAATGATATTTATACAATTTATTCTGCGACATGCGCACTCAGCTTTGCATATCTGGGGTCACAAGCTTTATAGCAAGGCTTTAATCGCTGACTCGACATGCAGACCTTCACATTCATGTTTTGCTTGCGTCACGCTCGAAAGCAAAATTCAGATTCGTATTTACAGTATGTTTACAGGACACACGGTACTAAATGTATTGAAATGGGTGAACATAAAATACAGTATATATGGACTTTGGTTACAGTTTTTAAATGCTAAATATTTCAATGGGATATAAGAATTATTGGAAGGCAATGAGTGTCATGAGAGAGAAGATGAAATGCAATTTAAAGCGCGTTAAAGGCAAACGGTGGAAACAAAATACCTCAAATATATACCTACATATCTAATTATATCATAAGAAAGAGCGAAACGGAAAATGAGAATGAAAAGCAAATAAAAGCACCTGCATGAATAATTATAGCGTTATTAACTTCATTCAAATAAACAGCCATTTAAACTATAGCAAATTTCGTAGAGACAAGAGAGTAGAATATTAAAGTGATAATTGACGTTTTCTTTGGTTCTCTTATAATGACTACGTGTACTATGTCTTTTGTATTCTTCGTGACGGTATCATATGACGTAATTAATCTCATTAATTTATGAATTTATGCTAATGAGAAGCTCAGACAAATTAGTTCATTTGTGTGCTGCATAGTCCTTTTTATTTACGAAAGAGCATGCTAATTTTCACGACATTGTTTGCACTCACCGTGATTTTATCATGGTCGTTTCATCAGTCAGTGAAGTAAAGATAGACCAGTCAGTACCTAATTGGATGGAGTGGAGATAGAGCAGTCAGTATCTAATCGAACGTGAGGTTAAAGGCGGCGATCATGATGCATTTCGATCCCTATCCGAGGACAGGGGCTGTTACACAGCATATTTATGTTTTTATTGCAAGTTTAATGAACGTGAACTTTAGTTTTGCACGAAATATTTGTGCCTTCTTGAATGTATCAAATTACACCCCATCACCCATGAGGTAAACATTGACAGTTTTCGTACATTCATTGTCTTTAATTTAGATTTTTAAAAAAAAGTCTTTCTGTTTTATCAGGCTTAAGGAAATAATTGCAAGACTGATTTAATTACAAAGTACAATGTTATGGGATTTTTTTAAATAGCTTCAAATCTAAAACTAGTTATACCCCCACCCCAAGCCGAGTCGCTACTAACTCATTCTGCTTATCGTATAAATTTAGTTTAATAAAATGTACCGAAGTTTTCTTGACCCTGAAATAAATGTAATTACGTCATCAGTCACGAAGAAAGCAATTAAAGGCAATGTGTGGGTTATTATTTTAAAACAGTGTTGTTTGCGTTCCGGTTTATTCTTGTTCTTGTCACGAATGTGTCTGTCATTCTCATGCCGACTGTAAGATTAATTGCAACTTCGTTCCTTATCTAGTGATATATTACAAGTCTGACTTAATTGCCTGCTTGTTCTTAGTGTAGAATGGACACCAAGAAGATCGTATTGGATATGATTTTCATGGGTGAGTTTTCTCGTGATAATCTTTTGTAGAGTCGTTAATGTCATCCTAGACAGCAGAACTGGTTATATAACTAGGGTGTATTAGAAAATTATCAATATTCCGTTTTATTCATATTGAATGATATAAATGTCACAATTGGTTCTATTATCGGAAACGTAGGTTCAAAACTCTGGAGCGACAAAATCGTAATTCTAGTAAGTTCCGCGTTATGCATATATACTTAGAATCGGTGTATAGGGACGTAAATAAGTACTAAAATAAGAACCTAATGTTATCATTTTTGATTGATGCAAGTTACCTCCCCATTTAGTTACTTCAGATAAAGACTAGTTTAAGAACGTAAACATAAATATATCGATGTCTAATTAGGCCCCAATTATCTATATCAGTAGGGATTTCATAATTAATCAATGAAACCGTTAGCTCTTACAGATCATACGTATAAAAGTACTACCGAAAATGTTTCAAGAATTTTTGTTCCAAAATTAATTTGAGTGATCCTTTCGCAATTTTGTGTTTCTCAAAAGAAACATGGAAATAAAGTAGGAGAACAGAATGTTCATAAATCGATCACATACATGTCTTATAAAAACTTTTAAATATGATAATTTCTTAAAAGATTTAGAGTAAATAGCATGGGATACTATCAGAATGTTTGATGATAATGAAGATATTTTAGGCACTTGGTCTGATTTGTTCCTCGAACTTGTCAATAAACACGCACCTTGGAATACACCTAGAGTTAAGCATGTACATCATCCTGGCTGGGTTGCCATAGAAATTTTAGATACTACGAAGAGACGAGGCCACTTGAAATCTTTATGTAATGCAGATGAATACAACATCTGGAGAAAATAGTAAGAAAAATGATTTATCAAGCATAGAGAAACAAAGACAAAAAATGTCTAATCACATCCCACCTCCAAAAATATATTTGGACAATTTTTAAGTTATTTGGAGCAGGAAAGTTCAAACATAACACAAATATATCATCCATAATTAATTATGAAGACCATAGCTATTATCCATATGATATTAAGCATATTTTGTCAATGAATTCTTTGTAAACATTGCAGATTACAGACTAGACTGTGGTGATTGAGAAATAAAAAGATTTTGTTTCACAAAACTTCCAAATGAAACTAAAATTAAAAACCCGTAAATAACTTCCTACTTTGTTTTGAAAGCGGTTTATAAATATACAAGACTTGACATGATTGGTCCAAGACTTCTTCATCTGCCATTGCTGAGAGTATCACCTTTCTATGTAATCACAGTTTGAGAACGAGCCAATTTCCAAAGTCTTTGAAAACTTTAAAATAAACACCACAACATAAAGCTGGATCAAAAGAGGATACAAATAATTATTAACCAATGTCAGATCTTCCATCCCCTTCCCAAGTATTAAAAAACCATGTACACAGTTCTTTTATTAATTATCTGAATTATCACGATCTACTAGATGAAAATAAATTTGGCGTTCCAAAAGACCATTCTTGTTAAATTGCACTTATTTCTATGACTGAAAAATAGATGAAAGACTTAGATGAAGAAAAGTTTGTTGGTGCTGTAATTATTGATTGTCGAAAGGACATACTTGATCATGAAATTCTTCTTGAAAAGTTACAACTTATCAATGTAGTGACGATACACTTAAGTGGTTCACATCCTACTTGAGCAATATGATTAACAGGTAACATTAAATGAATACCTATCTGAAACAAAAATGATAAGTGGAGTAATTCAAGGTTCTATATTCAGGTCCTTATTATTTGTTCTGTTCATAATGATAAAACTCTAAAATTAGGAGAGGAAGTCTCATTAACTGACATGCATGCTAATGGCACTAGTTTGTTTGATGCTCAATGCAACCAAGTCGAATTTGGAAAGACAAATTTCAAATTATTCTTAATAGACGTCAACAAATGGTGCAAGGAATATTGTGTGCTCCTCGTTAAGGACAAAACAAAAGTCTTGGTTGATAAATACACTGCAGAAAAGAGCAAGATTGCAACGGATAAGCTGTAGCTCTCTATGATAACAATTATCTGATTATTACGTGCTTAGATAGAATTCTTTGAATATTTGCATTTAGTAACTTGTAATGGTTTCCTCATATAAACTATATTTAAAAAAATAAACTCTTATCTTTGGCTCCTAAAGAAATCGATGACTTCACTCCAGTAAGTTACATTCAACCGTATCTTGACTACTGCAATATAATTTGAGGGAACACAGCTGCTACAAACATGAGAAAAATTTCCAGACTTCAGAAAAGGTCAAATTAAATAATTATGGATCAACAAACACAAAATATTCAAACTGCAATGCATACATTCAAATTACTACAAATACATGAAAGGATATTTATGACAAAGGCCAAAATATTGTACATCTTGTTTACAAAATCTGTCCACATTTACATAAGGACCATTTTCCGGGAAAGAGAATATATTGGTACCCCAACTCTAAGATTATTAAAACTGCAAAATTTTAAAATACCCAAAGTCACAAAAATAGCTATGCAAAATTACCTTTCAATTTTCAGGTGCCCTTGTTTGGAATAACATTTCACATAATATTAATTGAGCTCCAAGCATATCGTCCTTCCACAATAGGTCAATCTGATGGATGAAATAAAAACAATGGTGTACTTATTAAAGAACATGTTACGCCACCCACCCCTTGCGCTTCATTTTCATTTCTTCAGCAATGTAGAATTTGTTTGACTAGTAGTTTATGTACCTCCTCTTTCTCTGTGAACGTAGATTAGTTTCTCATTTGTAATAAATTGAGTCACCTTATGAAAATAAAGACTTTATTATTATGTGTATTTTGTTATTCACCCTTTGTAAAAAAAACGTCACGTAGCTTATTTTTGCCTCTTCAAACAAATCAAGTCTATTACTAACTTTTACTACCTATAATTTTCTAGCAGCCGACCGTTTTGAATCTCTGCCGTTTATAAACTTTCAATCTTGCTTTTAAATATTTTTATACTTTCATTCCTTTCTTTCAACCGTCCAAGTCTTGCTAACCTTGGTTCATTTGGCTGCTACCGAGACAACTTCATCGGCAACAGCTACAACAACCACAGTCCAATCCACTACCATCAATACAACAGGAGAGGTCCGCGCAGTCACAGAGCAACCTTGTGTCGAGTTTCCGATGAAGCAGGAAACTGGCCGTCTGATATTTGACTTAAACAAAGATTGCGAAATGTAAGTTTTAATTGAATCCGCGTAATACAGCACATTAATAAGGTTGTATATAAAACAAACTCCTTGCGATGTTTTTTTACAGAGCACACTATTAAGTTAGTCGAAGATAAAGTAATTTTTGCAAAATAACTGCCAAATATTTAATAAATAAAAAAGGAAATAATGTTTGCTTGTAACTAAATGTGACCCACGAAATTCATATTGACGATCACTGGATTAAACTAAAAAAAAAATAAATCAAAATAGCCATTCAGTTGGAATTGACTAAATTCAAAACTCTTCAATAGATAATTTTATTAAGGTTTCTTTAGTCCGAACCAAATGACTATTGCAACATTATAAAAGGGTCATTTGGAGCCAAATATTGGGATATCACATCTACAGTCATGTATATCCTGCCACTTATGTCACCCCGGGATAACACACACACACACACACACACACACACATATATATATATATATATATATATATATATATATATATATATATATATATATATATATATATATATATATATATATATATATATATATATATATATATTTATATCCTGCTGTCTTTGAGAACAACATCTAAATCCATGAATATCCTGCCGTTTTTGATAACACGTCTACCTCCATACAAATCCTGACGTCTTTGATAACACATTGACATCCAGGCATATCCTGACGTCTTTGATAACAGCATATATATCCATGCATATCCTGACGTCTTTGATAACATCTACATCCAGGCATATCCTGTTGTCTTTGATAACACATCTACATCCATGCATTTCCTGCAGTCTTTCATAATACATCGACATCCATATATAACACATCAACTCCCGTGCATATCATGTCATAAATAAAACGAATCATTACATTCTTTTGAAGCCATTAAGAGATAATACAAGTGCTAAATCCTGCATTTAAATTTACATTTACATTTTTGGACTGACAGAAATAAAAGGTTACTGTCAGATATAGAGCTGTCATGTGCGGGGTCCAAGGGAACACTTGCATTTCCAAACATTATTATTTTAAAACAGTTTGAAGGTGCTTTTCAAACAAGTATCGCTGCTTTGTTTTTGTACCTGTTTGACTTTTGGCTGAGGTTTTTTTTTAGGAGACTACTGTTGAGCACATATTTTTGCACATATCGAGGTACTTCAAATGAATTATTTCATTAAAACCTAAAATGTAAAACAGAAGATTATATCATAATCTAAGATAAATGCTACCTTTCATTGAGATCTATTACCTCAATGAAGAGACCCGCTGTTCATAAATGTTTGAAACCTGTCGTACTGAAACAACTCAACCGCGCATTAGTGGAAATAAATGTTTTATAGACTTTGGCATAAAGGAAACACGTAACAAATCAGTCGCAAACTGGTCATTGTTATTACCTTTTTTCGTTTTGTTCTTGAAACAATATGAAAAGTAGTTTCGCTACCAAGTCTTTTCGAGGTTTCAAAATTGACAGTCTACCTTTCCACATTCCTAAACTTATTTGCCTTAGTTAACGACTTACTATATCGCTTACTTACTACTTAACAAAACGTACATACATACACGCAACCCGCACATACCAGTATAAATACTCTCGTTTGTAGCTACATATGTTGACTTTGTACTTTCTTTGATTGATTGGATACGAAACTACGAGTGCTAGATGTGACTGAACTCTGTATATCTTTGATACAGATGTTACTTGTTAATTACATATAATGAATCAAGCTAGATTGCCCTAGCCAACACGAAATCTGCCTGCCAGCAAAAAGGCTTCATCAGCTAACCTTTGCACGTCTACAAACACTATTTATGTCATACACGGTGACATTAGAAGAGTCCCACAACAGCTCTAATATATCACAGTTCGTGACTTGATTTTTGAATTAGTCATTTAGCTAAAGCAATCCTTGACAATTTGCTGCTCATTAATTACTTAATTCATTCGTTCACTAATTCATTAATTAATTCATTCGTTTATTTTTAAATTATTTATGTATTACTATTTCATTTCTTGTTTTTGTTATTTTATAACTTAGATAGCTATCACATTGTATGACCAGCCATTTGATAACGTAAAATACTTAAATTAACGATTTGCAGAATCACGAATCATTAAATGAACAATTAAAATTAAAAGTTTTTTCAAACCATAAAACATCCGTTTATCTCAGAGAAATAGGTACATTGAAAACAATGTTCACAAGTTAGAAATTGCAGTTTCTGCACAAGTAATTGTGTTTCCATTCTAAGCTTAAAAGCCTCAAGACAGATAAGGAGAAATGAAACTCATCTTTGATGTGAAACAATGTCGAGATAAATATAAATATATTCAAGATCTTACATGAAGAACCAATTTAGATGAAACAGTTTCAATAATTTTTACCTTATGCGACAAAAATTAAAATTATAGACCGAGTTTCATGACAATGAGAATAAATTTAAGACAATGTATATCATGATTTTATATCAAAGTTTTTATTATTTAAAACACAATTGAGCAGTTTTGTGACTTAAACTGTATTCGCGTACTGAAAAATCCTATAACTTCATTAGGTGTTATTTACAAAGTGAGAAGTGTGCAGTAGAAAGAAATGTATTCTTTTTAAACTTTAGTATAGTGCAAGCCACGTGGTAAGTCTGTATGTACCCGTGTATAATGCTTATCTGATTGCAATCAGCGCCAACCCGTATCTTCCTGCGCATCATGAATTTGTCCAATGATGACAGAAATGCAGACCAAAAATATGTAACTTTATTGTCGACGTCATACGGAGTGAAATATAGTCATATGGGGTACGTCAGTTAGAATTGGGTACCCGTACAGTGTACTAAATTACAGATTCTGTGTTACTAACTATGCATTGGTTATCACAATTCCCTTAACTTTATATTTAATAAAGTTCGCTTTTACGGGAGAAAGGGTGGGGTGATTTAGAAGGGTTGGAAAACATATATGTCACATTATCAAAAAACCAAAACGATTCTCCAACAATACAAGCATAATTTCTAATGCATGGTAAGTTACTTGGGTTAAGAGATTTGATATAGGACTGGCAATAAGGTTATAGTAATTCGAGTTTGTTCAACTAGCAAATATTCTGAACCGCACACACACACGCACACACACACGCAAACACGCGCAAACACACATTCATACGCACAGTCTCTGAATAACCACTCTCAAAGATCTGTTATAAATTAGAATAAACTCTAGCTATTTCTTTACCTGTCTTGCTAAATGTTATTTATGTTGATATGGCAACGTCGATTACATGTCCAATGATTATCCTGGTTTCTGTATTTTACTTCTCACTTTTCAGGATATTATTACTTGAAGTACCAAAAGATTCAAAAAGTACACCAAAGAAGAGTGACCAAAAGGGGTTAGTATGAATGAAGTTCATCACAGTTTAGTTAAGCGACATTTAAATGCATTAGAATATGCAGCTACTAATAAGCAAAAGCGCAGTCCGTTGTGCAGGAGGAGTGCTTTGGATGTGCACTACTTTTACACATCTCAATGAACTTTGGTGCACAAAGAATCCTAAAAGACAATGCGCTATTATTAACAAGGTGGTTTGTAGTAGTAAACACACTCGATTTTGTTTGTTCTCTTTCTCTTGGCTTAATGTCAGTACCACATTCCTTCCCATGAAAACTTACACTTTGATTTTTAATATCTTTTCTTGATAGCAAATAAATCCAAAGCAAAAGGAACCTTACCCAACATATTTATAATATTTCAGAATAATTCCATAACGCAGTACAAAATTTTCACCGTGATATTCAAAGACAGTTCCTTGTTATTTAGTGGCAAAGATATAAAACATAAACGTCAAAAATATATATCGAAATATATTTCTCAGATGGCTGAATTAAATTACCGTATTGCTTATCATTAAGACTATTTAATTGTTTTTATTATTGATTTCCCTCTTACTGACTGTGTGGGGATATTGAAAAAATATTAGTCCTAACGAGGACAATGAATTTTCTTTACTTCATGTAAATATTTCATTTTGGATATTAACATAAGAAATAATAATTTCCAATGTAAACAACTTTCTATACCTCTCCACTTG
Source organism: Potamilus streckersoni (assembly GCA_016746295.1). Classification (NCBI taxonomy): domain Eukaryota; kingdom Metazoa; phylum Mollusca; class Bivalvia; order Unionida; family Unionidae; genus Potamilus; species Potamilus streckersoni. Next base: position 1,043,349 of record JAEAOA010002242.1, read on the forward strand.
ATCTATTCGCAATTAATATTTACTGAATAAAAACTCTGTTGTCGTCATGTAAAAGTTTTCCAAAAATGTAAACAACATTCATTTCTGGAATCTTCTAAGGTCAGAATAAAGACTTATTTATAACTCAAACAGATTTTTAGAATTGATAATTAACTTAATATAGAACATACATTGATAACAATAATATCTATACAATATGTTGCTTACAAAATAAATGTTACTAATTACGTAGGTCGGTATAATCTATCATCATGAACACAAAAAGCACACAGTGCAACTTAAATATACAAAATATTATTTATGTCAATGAAGTTATGGGGTCATATCATGCTTAAAGGCGGCAATAAAGCATTAGGAGAACCCCAAATAGTGTCTAGTCTGTCGTTGAAGCAAAAGAAAGTTCTTGATTGGGTGAATACTGGCGCAGATTTTCCCCATTCCTATAAAAGTTGACTCATATGACGTCTTTAAGTGTAGACCTAACTCTTTACTTAAATGTGCCACCAAATTTTGAGAACGACGCATTTTTAAATGCATTCGATTAGTTTCAAGAAAAAAAACTGTAATTTTCACAAGTATCAATAGTGATTCCCTCCTGATCAAACTGTTATATATATATATATATATATATATATATATATATATATATATATATATATATATATATATATATATATATATATATATATATATATATATATATATATATATAAAAATTAGCATTTTTTCAAGAAATATTACCAATGACATCATAACAACCATCACCAACACCACTACCGTCATCACAATAGCAACAAAAACATACAGTGCATGCTATATTAGAATGTTATTTAAAACAACAGAGACAAGAGCACATTCCCAGATAATTCCTTCATTAAATATTCTTCACAGTTAATTAAAATTTTATATGCTTTGTTAAAGCTTAAAATGATTCACACACTGGGCCTACACTCGCGGTTTGTCTCACAGACCCTTTGCCTATTCCTTTAAACCATCTGCATCTGACTTTTAAATACAGTGCTAATTGTTCACTTCCGAAATAATGTAAAATTATATTTCTATGTCCATTTGAAACTCGCGCACTGGAAAGGAATTTGCAATGACAGAAGTGTTGCCTACTGTTTGCCTGTCCGTTTCCATTTTCCCATTTGACCGTCTCATTTTACAACGAAATGCCTTTAGTGATTTCGACTGGTCATTCGATGTAAATTGTTTCGTACTTAAATATGATTGTTTGAAATCACAATGTGTGTATAATTAATAATAATAATAATTAATAATAATAATAATAATAATAATAATAATAATAATAATAATAATAATAATAATAATAATAATAAAAATAATAATAATAATAATAATAATAATTTTAATAATAATAATAATAATTTTTTGAAATGTCGTTCTGCAGGTTTCATTCTAGGCGAATCAAGTTCCAGCCCAAAAGTGACGTAAGCGGTGATCTGAAATGCCCTGAACTTAAATATAAAAAATCAGGCAAAGGAAAGGTGATCATGGACACATTCATACCTGACTGTGAAATGTAAGTTGTCATTTCTGCGCCTAGCCCTGTACAAATTATTGTTTGAAACAATAATTGTCTTTTGGTACGGTGGTTGCTCGAGAGCTTTTTCACCTTTACAACAGCCAGATTATCTATCTATCTATCTATCTATCTATCTATCTATCTATCTATCTATCTATCTATCTATCTATCTATCTATCTATCTATCTGTCTGTCTGTCTGTCTGTCTATCTATCTGTCTATCTGTCTTTCTGTCTATCTGTCTGTTTGTTTGTTTGTCTGTCTGTCTGTTCTGATGTATAAATACCACTATATTACCTAAAATGTGTTAACGAAACACGGATGCCCCATCACCAGTGCCTGAATTGACACAATGACAAACTTTAAGCAAAATGTTATTTATGTATGAACGGAAGGACGGACGGGAAATGGCAACACAATATGCCCCCTGCAACAGCTGTAATGGGCATACAAGTCAATTGTATTATATTCATAGGGTCATTGAGAGACGAGTAAAAAAGCGGGGCTCCAAAGGCAGCAAGTCTGAAGTACAGACGGACAAGCAGGTGAATGGTACCACTGACAATCCTGGAACTACATTAAAGTAAGTTAATAGTGCATATGACTGCGTCAATTAATGATCAAGAACGGATGGTAGAATTTGGAATAATGTCCATAGTTTATTCATCAGTATTATACATGCTCCATATTTGATACAAAACAAACTTATGTCGAACTGTCAAGCTATATCTCAAGTATACATGACGTGAGGCGCATGCGTGAGGCCATACGATGTAACGTTAAAAAATAATTACGTTTATATGCATAATACGGTGTTTAACGTATTGATTCACGTATTCAGAACTAAAATTATTGGAAAAACATTGTACTTCACGAAATAATAATAATAATAATAATAATAATAATAATAATAATAATAATAATAATAATAATAATAATAATAATGATAATAATAATAATAATAATAATAATAATAATAATAATAATAATAATAATAATAATAATAATAATAATAAAAGCAACAACAACATTGGTAGTGATTGGAAAAATAATACAATCCTGTATATTTTTTTTAGCTCATTGTTTTGATGTTCTGCCTGTTAAAAAAGAAAGGTGAATTCTGTTTGATTACGTTTTGTCAAATTTGAGCAATTATATCAACTCCGATTCGAAAATATTCGTAACTGAATCTACTGACCTTTTATTTCCAGGCCTAAGACGGAATCTAGTCCGAAGATTACGTACAGAAAAAAGAAAGTTTCTGAACGTCAAGCCGCATAACGTTTTTCAATGTATCGCATACCGATGAATCTTGACACATATTTTGCCTTTGGTGGTCATATCGGACATTTATGGATGGCTATTCTCCGTCATCCGTCCTATCTTATGTCCGTCCGTCTGAGTATTGTCTGTCGATTATTAATGAAATCAGCATCCAGGTCTCCGTTATTTATGTTTCATTTAAAATCGTAATTTAAATTTAGATTGTTTGGAAATAAAGTTAGTAAGATTGCAATTAAATATGTTTAAGTTCCATTTAATTTTAGAACAGTGACTCTATAATTAATTCTTAAACTTTAACACATTCAATCAGATCCATCACAATGCATTATTACACATATATATCAGTGTACACCGCACACGAAACAAATTTTAAATTAGTTCGAATTTGTAAATTTGAATAAAAGGATGGACGGAGCTAAGTAATCCATTTTTTAAAATAAAAATACACCTGTAGCTACAAATAAAGTCATTAGTTTTATTCTTTATATTTTTCTCTCTTATCTATTCATCTTTTTCGTCATATTTGTCTTTTATAGACACATACATTGACTCATTAATACACAGTTAAGCAATAGCATCAGAGACTATTTATTAAAATATTTCAACCTACAAATGTTTTTATCTGGTTTCTTTATTTATTACCTACAACGGTAATTTAGTAGATTTATTTAGTCATTAATTTTATGGTCTATTTTCTTTCTTTCGTTTCCTTGTTTCATTCTGTTGTTACAGACTGTTTTTTTTTTTTTACTACACACTGTTTCGTAGTGGGGGGATAATTTAGATATAATAATTATAGAAAATCCATTTCTTCATCATGATGTTGTGTTCGTGATATTGTTTTAAATAATAACATATATCTTACTATTTTCTTGGTATCTGGTAATGTTTCTCTTAGCAGTCTTGCACGTCACTTCCTTAATCTATGCCACATGGGAAAGTCGTTCAATTATAACACATGTTCTTTGTATAAAAAGGGGGCAGATAAATGTATATTTTGTTTGTTAGGATTATTCAGCTGAACAAACAAAATCTGCTGGCAAATTATGCAGCTGCTAATCTGTTTCTATGTTGTTTACAGTTGGATCTAAGTGGGGTATTTTTGCAATTCTTCTGATATTTAGGTTAATTTGCTGTATTTCTCTTGAGAAAGATCTCTATTTTCTTTCTCATCAGTCGTTAGAAGAATTATAGTACGTAGTATCTTCTTTCATAGATTTGGTTTTCTGCACTAAATATCAGCTCTACGCGTACATTTTGTTACACATGTTGTCAGAACATAGATTTATATTGATCTGAGTATCTCTAAGGTATTTTTAATGATTTAAAATCTGAGAGATTATGTTAATTATTTTAATACAGGAGACGAGAAAAAAAAATGTTTTATTCCACTTTTATGATATTTTTGGATGTGGACGATCTGCAAACAGGTCTTGGCATTTCGGATAAGTGATCGACAGTTACTAAACTGATAGGCGGAACATATTAAGAAGGATTACTAATAAAACTGGAATCAATGGAAAGATTATATGCAATGGATATCATGCTGAATTGGACAAAGTCTATATAATAAATCCTAAGTTGCAATGGTCTCAAAGTCCAGATATTTTAATGGGGAGACGGTCCAACTTCAATCTGCTGCTATACTGTTATACTTTGCCCACGACCAATAATGTCAGAAATTATATAAACAAAATTAAAGCAAAATGTGCTGAAATTTATTGTTTCACTAAACCTATACGATGACTGAAAATAATTTAAATTGGAAGTTTGAAGTAAAAGTATATGTGCGAACTATTAATAGACAAGTTGAGATTCGGGAGTTTTATGTGAGAAGGAAGTTACTGGCATTTCCATTACATTACAGTGTCAGCAAGACTTAATTTCATCGTCAGTGGTCCGTTTCATTGAAGTGCGTAAGCAGAACTTTCTCTTTTTGTTAACCTTCTGTAAACTACGCATTAACTTGAATACTAGCGTAACTTTAAGGCAGGAATAAGTTTTGAACTAGGAAACAATGGCAGCTTTTATCATCTTCGGACTTAATAAAAATAAAAATCAAAACGTCGGACGAAGTTTGCGGCAATAATTTGTGTTCCTGGACAGAACACAGGTTTTCGGTATTTTGTATGACTTAAGATAAATATCAAGATATCTATTTTCAAGAAACGTCATTCTGCAACTGACATATTTGGTGAGAGATGATATATAGAAACCAACAGATCTCATCCGCTACCAACACACATTAAGGTTTGTATTTTGTCTCATTGTATTTTGTCTCATGGTACTAGTTGCTACATAGTTTGGCGCTCAACAGTAAGAGGTAGTGCTAAGACTGGTCAGACTGGTTCAAGATGATGTGACTAGGTGGGACATGATGCTATATATCTGCGGCATGATGATTTAGTCTAGGCATAACTTTAAACTGCCACTTATCGTGGCGATATGACTCAAATTGTTAAAGCTACCTTAGTAGTGAAGGGGGGGGGTTACTATAGCGACAATAGGAGTTACCATTAAAATATGGTCTCCGGCAATTTGGCAACAAGATTTTTGGCGACAAATGGCACAGCCGTGCCTTTATAGCGACAATGGGAATTTTGTATTAGCACAATCTGGGCTGGTATAGCGACAAGAGAAATGGTCCAGGTGGCATGACGTCAAGGTACTGAACACTTGTCAACAGTGTAGCAATGTGCAAGTACTGTGACATCAAGCGTTCGTCGTGTTAGTGAACGTAGTGGAATGTATGTTTTATAACTTATACAGGCAAGTTGTTATTGAAAAGTATAATCTTTTCGAGGTATGAAAAGTGGCCCTGAAAAGGGCCTTTGTTTTCTTCTTTTATTGTCTGGATTTCTTTCATTATTGGCTAACTTTCTCTAAATATTCCTCTCTTTTTCTTTTTTACTTCTTCTTCGTATGGCATCCAGTCTGGATGTCCCGTATCTCTAAACTTTTTTGTATCTTCATCCAATTTTCATTCAGTTTTTCAAAGTCTTTTTTCTTCTTTTGGTTTTCTTTCTCCTTTCTTTATTTTGCCAAGGTCTCCTTAATTTTCTTGACCTCTTCTTCCAGTATTTGTTTGATGTTGTCTTCGCCTTTCTTCATGTGATCTACACCTTTCTTCACAAAAGGCCACTCTGTTAAATGGAAGATATCTTCCATATAGCATCTCGCTTGGATAACATCATCCAGAATCTTCATCAAGGTTCCCACTTTGAAGTATTTTGAAATGACGATTCCTCATATTTTGTCTGCTTCTTCTTTGGTTATCAATTGTAACTGATAACTGGTTACTCTTAGTTTCTTTATCAAGTCCTCAGTACTTGTTAACTTCCATTCTTGGTTAAGTTTGTCCAGTTCGTGCACTCCATCCACGATCCAATACTGGTTGTGCTAATACAAAATTCCCATTGTCGCTATAAAGGCACGGCTGTGACATTTGTCGCCAAACATTTTGTCGCCAAGGTGCCGGAGACCATATTTTAATGATAACTCCCATTTTCGCTATAGTACCCCTTTTCACTACTTACCTCAAAAATCCAAAACACACACACACACACTCTCTCTCTCTCTCTCTCTCTCTCTCACACACACACACACACACACACACACACACACGTGCATACATACACACTCACAAAAGCACACTTATTGCTTTATATCAATTATATTATGTCAGTAATATATTTTTCCCCTGAATTATAAATTTTTGAAAGTAATAAAAGGTTAATGTTTATGCAATATACTCGAAGTCGTTTTCTCAATTTCCTTTGACAATATCATCCATTCTTAAAAATAAACATTAAATATCATTTTTTGTTTTGCATTTTAGTGTGTATCTTGTTATATGTAATATAATACTTTGAAAATAAGTCTTCCTCTCCAAAACCTATCCGTGAACTTAATTAAGATAGCGAGATAACATATTGGAAATATAATATACATACATAAATAGGAGCAGAAATACTGATAACTTAATCTGTCTCTTTCTGAGAGGGTGGGGTAGAAGGTGTTGTTTTGTTTGGATTTTTTTAAAAAGAAAACCTAATGTAATATTTGTGTCATTACACTTTTAATATCAAATAATTTAATTTAGCCATGCTTTGTTGTAGGTTTATCGGAGTGGTTTGCAAATAATACTATGATCATTTACCATTTTTCACCCTTCAACAAAATTAAGATATATGCTTCATGAAAATAGTGGCATGACTTAACGTTTTTAAACTTATTAACATAACAGTGTGAACACCATCAAGTTTTGTAGAATTCAACACTTAATTCATTTCCACAGAATACTAAGTGAATATTTGAAAAGAACTTATAATATTGTAAATTAAATCCCAAATAGTCCTTAAAATTCCCTCACAAGGCCCTACGTTTAGATTACAATTCGATTCAATAGTTATTCCAAATAAGTGCCAATATTGAAAGTCTCGAGTGTACTAATGTGTAATTGGCCTGGAGTGTGGCAACACATTTATAGTCTTTTGGTGTTACAAAATAATATGGTCCAAAATGTCTATGTCCGAATTCACTACAAATTCCAAATTAACCTTTTGTTCCTAGACTATTATTGAGCACTTTGTAATTCCAGTGAGAAATAATTGCAGTAAATAATTATATCCAAATTAAAAACTGAATTCATCGATAGCACTATATCTGCTTCAGCGGTTAAGGCAAGACTGAATAATGTTTCAGGTAAACAACATTGTATGAACAGACATGGCACAATAACAGAGCAAAGATGTAAGTCAGACTCCTCTCTAAAACGGTCAAAGTCGTCAACAAGTTTAGGAATTTCCAAGCAAAAACGAAACTCAGATTAAAAAACAACATGTTTATCTCCAAATATAATGATCTGAATATTTAACCTATATTCTAACAAAAGATATTAACTAGATAGTATAGTCTTCCTAATATAAACATTACGTGATAAGTAAACCAAAATTTTTGTTTGGCAAAGGTCAAGTACATTATACAGATGTACAAACCATATACAACCCTTAAGTAAAACCAACATACAGTATAAATAAAATATACAAAACATTAGCTTATGAAAGACTATACCTAAAGGATAATTTTATATCACCTCAACTTTGATTTATAATGATACAACCAAACAACACTTTCATTATATCATTCTTTTTGAAATCATACATACATACATACATACATACATACATACATACATACATACATACATACATACATACATACATACATACATACATACATACATACATACATACATACATACATACATACATACATACATACATACATACATACATACATACATACATACATACATACATACATACATACATACATACATACATCAGGTAAGCAAATAAAACATGATAAATTATTTTTGTATTGATAATCATAATTCTATGAAATATGGTGATATTCAGATCAGATGGTATCCATAGTATTAAGAAAATTGCCTTACAATCTGTCATAAGGTATAGGACTAGGTTGAACTCAACTAATGTGTGATTTCATTTAATATGCGTTAAGCTACGAGATTAGGAAAACTTGTAATATTTACTGTTACTGTGCCAATAAGTTGTTTCTTTTTGTATCTTCAGCTGATGACCACATCATTTTTGAGCTGCCATAGTGATGCACTAAACAAAAACAGATAGAACCATAATTTGCATTGATGGTAAACACCATGATATTAAAAGTTATATAACTTTATACATTTCTACACGTTCCTTATCAAAGCTATACATATCGGTGCACACACATACTTGATTACAAGTCCATTGAAAACAAAACCGTATGAGCTGCAGCAATTTTTTTGAGCTACATGTTTGCAAGTCAGGACTAGAGTCAGATGGTAATTTCATCGATGCATTTTACAAACTTATGTTTGTAAAAGAATTGAAATTTCATCAGTGAAACAATGTATGTTTCTTTTCATTAATAGCTTTGATAAGCTCTCAAAATATTCTCATTATTAACTTCCAGAATTTATATAAAACAATTATGGTCAGCCAAGTTCATATATGCTTTATTTTATTATCATCCCATACCAGACTGGTTCCGATCGTTTTATATCATTAGTTCTGTGAGTCCTATAACTCATCTAAATAATGTATTTAGAGGTTTCTGTCAGTAGATTAATGTTTAGATAACTTTAATTAAATTATGTTTTATAATATTCTTTTTCTTTCTGTCAAAATACTTAATGCATATGCTAATTACAGGGTATAATATTTTCAACTACAGCTGCAAGTCAATTTGATAGAACAATGTTAAGTGGAATATTTTAACTTTATATGAATTTATAGCTTTGCTTTTGTATTCATAGGTGTGACCAGAAAACAGGAGTTACCTACCCTTATAAGCCACAAAGTGTGTAATGATTATCACAGCTGTCTGCAAACTGTATAAGGCAATTGATGAAAAGCTTCCTATAGACTATGATAGCTATGACAATGAGGCAACTGAATGAAGTGATATTGGATGGCCTTGTCAAAAAAGTATAAACATTATCAGACAATGTTATTTATAAGATATTGTTCTTTGCAAACTACTAGAAATGTAATGTTTAGTATAATATAGATTCGCGTTTCATAATATTTGTTAATTTGTTGCGTGTTTTAAAAAGATGCAAATACCACTATCTTTAAAATGATCACTAGAAAATAGAGTTTATAATTCTACACACAATTACATTTGAGGGTGGGGTATGATGCAGAGAAGTTTGATGTTGTGTCATCATACTTTATCTTTTTAGCTCGTAGATTTTTCCAAGAATTTTCAATTTTCTTCTTTGTAAGAGCAATTTTCTTCCATACATCCAACTCATAGTAATTATAACTTTTTTCATTTATAAAAGTAAGTTTATAGCGAGATTCTATTTAAATACTTATTTATTTCACAAAAGGGAACAAAGCTTTATGACTTTTTATAAGGCGACAGATTTCAATAGTAGCTAATGATAACTGTATGTGTTGAATCTGCTATCTATTTTGCAAACGTGTTAAGTTAATTTAATCTGATTGGGAAAATAAGTGAGAAAAATATTCTGTCAGTGTTTGTACAAAGATAGGGAAATCTCAGTCATGGGGTTACATTATTTTTTCTCATCCATGCGACAGATAAATCTTGTTGATTTGCTAACCTTATCCTTCTTATCATGGTTTCATTGTCTGGGATCGCTTGTCTCAGTGATATTCGGGGCCCCGAGTGGCCGAGTGGTTTAAAGCGCTGTTCGTTACGGATCACTGCCATCTCACCTCTGTCTGCGTGTGTTCGAGTCTAGGATTCGGCGAATGTGGATATGTGAGAAAGCTTGCCAGTAGCTTCTCGTGGGTCGGTGGTTCTTTCCGGTGATTTTCCGATTTCTTCCTCCCCCATTAATACTGGCCGCCATGAATAGCCTATCGTGTGCTGAAAAATGGCGTTAAGCCCAACAACAACAACAGCATGTCTCAGTGATGGTGTCCACTTGCTTGGAACTACTTTTCTGAAGAAAAAAATTCCCTTGTTGCCTTCCGCTTTGTCTGTCTGAGTTGTTTTAAAATCAATCAACAACAATATATAAAACAAAAAGAACTTCACTCATAAAGTATCATAAAGTATCTCTTGGTAGACATCGTAAATGAATGCGTATCAAATAACCTCATTTAAGTAACGCGTTGTGCGATGATCACAATAGTAATCTGTTTGAATCCTCGGTGTTGTGTGCACTAACAGACCATCAACTTTATTGAGCATTTTATAGCTTCAAAATATATTGCACATTGAGATGGTGGGAAGGGTGACAAACACAAAATCATCGAGTTGGGTTATACCTCTTAACGCAGATTGTGAATTAAATTTTGAATATTTTGACCTTAACGAGAGACAGACGGAAACATGGACAGGAGAAGACCTAAAAAACACAAGGAATTAAAAACCAAGAATATTCACCAATAATCATTTATTTCTTATGTTTCTATTTTCCCATGCACACTTGTGTATGTAGAGTTAACTGGTCACCCCACGGACCTCATTATATACTTGTATTAATGTTGTGTGTTTACCAACAATAGCACGTTGCTACAGATGCCAATGGTTCAATACATACAAAATGTAACAATAACAACAGGCTTTTTTATAGCTCTTATTTCTCTTTTCTAGGAACGGCGGACATAGATGGTACCAAAATAATTATTTAGATTTTCATAAAACATTATAATGAATGAGGCAATAATAATACACTATGAATAGGAATACTATATGCCTTGAATATGATAATAATATTGCAAAGTTGCAGGACTATTATAATTTAAATGGAAAAATTAGGGTGAAAATAAAATCTATATTGGTGTATAAACCGAGACGGGAAATCTACGTCTCGCGGCTGCTATACTTGTTCTTCTCACTTGGCAAAACCTCTTGCGGGAGACACATAACGTAACCACATGACTGAGAGTTATTTGTATCGGTGCAGATGTCAACATATATTCTGTTAATCTAAGTCAAATTATATGCTTTATTCGACCATGTCAGGTGTAGCGTGTTGTGTGTTATGTGTGTGTGTGTGTGTGCGTGTGTTGGGTGGGTGGCTAGACGAAGGGTGGTTGGTCCATTTGCCTTTCTATATCAAGAAAAAAGACCTAAAATGCCCTTTTACTTCATATGTGAATGAAAGTAATCTTTCTGTGATGTTCCTGACGGTTAAATAATGTGAGGCTTCATAATTTTAATTTAATGACAATTAAATGGTCAATAATTTAAATTTCTCAAACTAGCCTATCGAATGATTTGATTCGTAGTGGGAGAGATTTTCACCTGTCCTTGTATTCTACTCATCTGTGAATTCCTCTCTATGTCCTAATTCCCTATCTTCGTCCATGACTCCATACAAGTTCCTTTTCCTCTTCCTCTATTTCCTCCTATTTCTTTCCTTCTCCTCCCCTTCTATCCCTCTTTTCTATGTCGACTACACATTGTCGACTGCGACTGCTCTCTGCTAGTCTCACTTTCGGAATTACTAACCTTGAACCGGAAATTCTGTCCCCCGAAAAGCTTCATTATCGAAGCTTTCTCTTCTCTTACAATTCTGGTCCAAAGATTTCCGCCAAATAACGAGTGGCGTCCCCTCTGAGTAATAAACCTACTGCTTAAGAATCTCGAAGTGTATACTGATAATTTTAGTGCGAGTTTGAGCTATTAATCCAATTTATGTCTTAATCCCATCCTTTATCTTAATTCTGATTGAATGTCGCTGTGGATGGACTATGCTAGTGGACATTGTCTTCTCGCTGTCGGTCCACATGGCAAGTGAGATCTCGCTCCGTTCACCCTGCGGGCTTTCTTTGATCTCTGAACCAATGTTTAACGCCCGGATGTGAAGAGTACAAGCCTTTGTTTAGTGGCTATTCTATAGTCTGTGTGGCTGGCAACTTGCATAAAGAATTAATATAGGTTGTGTTCATAGACAATCACGATTTTGTACGCAAATACCCACAATGCAACGCATGCGCACTTGCTCAACCATTTTGATACCCAACAAGCCTTGCTCAAAATCAGCCATCACGTAAATTCAGTACAAAAATCCGATTTAATCATAGTCTTTACTTGAAATTATGTGCCCCTGTAGCACGAAAGACAAAATAAAGCTCTAGGTTCCCTCGGTTTTATCGAAAGACGAATATTGAAGTTGAACAGCAATCATACATGTTACTACCAAATATTTACTGACAGAGAATTTTTTGATTTCTTTTTGAAAACAATTTTGTACGATATCCCAGATATTATCATCTTGAACGAATATTTCTGGTAAGTGTTTACAGGATAAAAAGAGAAATTAAAACTTAATAGCATGTGTATTATGTCAGAACGTTTATGTACAAAATAATTTTTGAGAAAGTAAGTGCTTGAGCCAAGCGCTCATGACAAACCTAGTCTACTTAGTGTGGTAAAATATTATATTTTGTGGCGGAGATGATGGATGGAGGATGATACTGAAAAATGAAAAATGTAGCTAACGGAACATAACTTTGTGTCGAAACTAAAACCTAATATTCTTACAGTCTTTTAGAAGCATACAATTATATATTAAATATTGGAGTTTTAACTAGAAGGATAAGCAAATAACTGATCAACCCTTGTTTGTTAGTTTGCCGTTGTTAATCCCTCATTATACATTACTTAAATAGCGAGAGCATCAGATGTTAAAGAAGGAAACTAGAAAGAGAATTCCTCTTGCATCGACTTTAGCAGTCGAGAATGGGAACCCTATACAGTTTAGAAGAGATCATTCGCGAAAATAAATCTCCCACGAAAAACGAAATTCGGGATCTATAACGCCAAACCGAAGTCTCTAACTGACCGAGACTTCTCTAATTTGGTTAACTCATTTGTTGTTACTTTTTTGACGTTTATATCTTTGTTTTTGTATGCGTGTTCGTTTACTGATAGAACACTCAATTTTTTTTTGTTGTCACAGTCTCTGCTGTTGTTAACCAAAAATGTTTTCGAGACCTATCCAATAACGCAACCGAGGATCATGTAAATTTGTCGTGAGAAATCCACGAGGAATCGCTTGTGCACGTGAAAAGATATTTTTAAATTTCATTTCATCCATATCCCCTGAACACCAGTGCTGATGAATATTTCGCAGAGAATGCATATCAATTTCATTAAACACAACTAAATTACTGCAGTTATCTCGGATCATTTTAGTTGTTTGTGCATATCGCTGAGTAACGTATATAACATGGGTGTTTTTGTGCCTGTCGCGAGAAAATGTCTGAGCTGTAATTGATTGTTTGTCCAGCATCACATCGTCGAACACTACGAATTATTAATAAATCCGTCAATGTCATGTACAGATGGGGCTTCATAAATATCAGTGAATAAATCAATAATATCATTGTCGTCTTAATCCAAAGATATCGCTTTTCATTAAAATCTTCAAGCACATCGTAACATTGCTGATCATCTACAGATGATGCCACTAAACATAACTTATTCCACTTGAGCTTTCTCATTATCAGATTAAGCAACAGTTGCGTCGTACAAGACCCAGATGAACTTATGATAATTGTTCTGATAGAATTTGGTAGAGCTGGATGATGCTTGACTGGCTCTTGTTTTCTGGTCGATTAAAAATCAATGAAATCTATGTTTCACAAATATAACAAATAATATGGATTTATATTGTGTTCGATGCAGAGCATCTATCTGCACTAGTGGATTAATAACAATAATAACAAGAATAAAAAGCGTGCACTTACAGGCAATTGTATCAAATGTGGTACACAAAGACAAATTTAGCTCTAGAAAAACAGATGATGATATCGCTGCTTCATTAGGAAAATTAACAGGAGCTCCATGGGCTACGCATCCTGGTGAAAGTCATATGGATATAATTAGTGTGGTGCTGGAACTCGACTTGATATCTACCTTGACGACGAAGATCAACCAAGACCAGGACAGCATCCATTAAATGTGATTGATCAAGCATGTCGCGTTCATGATGTTGCGTATAAAAAAAAAGAATTACAACAACGACATAATGCGGACGTGAAGTAGATTCACTCGCTAAATTCCATAAATAATTAATCTGTCAGAGAAAAACTTGCTAGCTTTCTAGTAAGATCTGCAGTAAAAGGTAAACTATTACTAGGGGCCGGTAATTAATTTACCGATTATTATTATTATTATTATTATTATTATTATTATTATTATTATTATTATTATTATTATTATTATTATTATTATTATTATTATTATTATTAATAATTATTATTAATTATTTATTATTATTATTATTATTATTATTATTATTATTATTATTATTATTATTATTATTATTATTATTATTATTATTATTATTATTATTATTATTATTAGATCGGATAATTATAGCCCAAGAGGATACTGCAGGGGTAAAGAAACGTTTTGTAAACTTGCTGATGCAGCAAATGTCACACGTTCTGTCGCTGCAAAACGGTTAGCATGATAAGCAATATGTCAAATTTATCTACCAGCATCTAAAAAAATTCAGTATGTACATCTTTTATGTCAGCACTCCCAATTAATTTCATCGGGCAGACATTTTGTTTTTACCATATGATGCTATTAACACTGGTAAACGTCAATCGCGCACATACGCGTTTACTGTGGTTGACGTTGCAAGTAGCAATAAAGAAGCAGAGCCGCTATCAACTAAAACATCAGCTGAAGGTGCATATGATTTTGAACGAATTTATCAACGTGTTGGTCTACGATGGCCACAGTTACCTCAGGTTGATCCTGGCAGAGAATTTCTCTGTACAGTATCATCTCTGATGAAACAACATAACGTCAAAATCAGACGAGGAATAGCGCAATTCATTGCGACCAGGAAATCGTGTATCTTGAAAAGCTGTCATTTGGATATCTATATGCGAAGGAAATATCATTGAATAAAGTTTAGTAAGATAAGAGATATCGTGAATGGTTTACCATGTGTGATAGCTGCATTTAATAATGAAATTACTCGTGAGATTTATATGAAACTTACCAATGCAATGACAAATAAAACATAGTAATACAGCGAGATGACTCCTCAAAGGAAGCAATGCTAGATAATGTGACCGTAATATATTTTTTAACTTTATGAACTTGAAGGGGATAACAAAGAGCAACCTGTTGTACTAGGAGTGTCACCACACATAAACATTCCAGCCTGGTAAGATCCACGGGTAGACCTGCAATATACAAGCTCGATTCAGCTGCTCCTCAACTTGGATGTACGTGAACAATTACAAGTAATTCCTGAAAATACACAATTACCATCGCGTTTAATTTTTGTAAAAGCAAGACATCAACACCCCTACGTCGATTACATTCAAGACACGTCAACATCACATTTTCGCGTGTGTGACCAAGACTACTATTAATTCTATCCACTGTGAATTGTTATAGATTATTATTTGGATACTGCCACACCATTACTGTGTTACAGTGTCACAGAAAAAGGCTAAAAATAACTTGGTTTTGCCTTTAATCGATTTTATACTATATTTGTTGTACAGGCGAACAATGTTACCTGGGGTGAATCACTGACTATCGGGTAGAGTGATTCGAAATTACATGTAGGCGGAGAGCCATTGAAATGCATGGAGTACGTGGATATTTGATTATGACTATTAATCACTCCTATGGTTTTAAACTTGATACACTGTAAACTATGACACAAGTCATTTGGATATCGTGAGTGGTAGGCAAACTTTCTACCATCGTCTCAGGTCATAGGGGTAAGTGTCGAAATTTCGTCTTATTTGATTTGTGAAACTTATTTCTCGGTTTTGTGTCCTGTCGGGTGATGTTTCGTTGTTCTATTACCATTTTATTAACAAATAGTTTTGTTTTATTGTAGCTTTTTATTTTCATTTTGGATACGAGTCATCCCGTCGGATGCTATAGTAGCCGTTGATTACTATAGGAACATGTTCGATACTATTGAAGGTGGATGGATACCATTGTAGACAGTTCGATATTAATATAGACCCCGAGAGTCTATTGTGATTGCGGAAGTCTGTCGTGAATTATGGGAATCATTGGAGTCTGTTGGATCCAATTGTTGTAGCTCATAGGTTAGCGGACATTAAGAAAGCCTAATGATCATTATCAGATATCGTGGTACATTAGTGGACTAACGAAGTTGAACTGTCGAAGCCTAGCAGGAGATTCGGTGTTGAATGAGTCGAGCAGGTTTGGTTTCATATGTCGTATAAACTGTAGTCAGTTTAGGAAGTGGATTCCAGTTGAGGAAAGTATGTTTGTGTTTTTTTGCGTTGAACGCAGGAATTCGTCGAAGTGTCAGAAATTACATTTGAGTATTGCTCATTTTCATTCAAGAGATTTTGTGAATCTCAGTTAAATACTTTACGAGATCAAGTGGATCTCATATTTAATTTTTTTTTCATTTTGTTCCATAGCATGTGATAACATTTGTTAGGTTAAATCATATTTTCGTTTTCATTTTTTCATTTAATGAGTGTATGTAGAATATTGTATGTCACATGATAGTAGTGTACAAGTAAGAGTCTTTCAATTTATTTTATATCCTTATATATATATATATATATATATATATATATATATATATATATATATATATATATATATATATATATATATATATATATATATATATATATATATCTAGTAACGCATTTTATAAATTCAATCATTCATCACTTTGTGTTGTTCTTATTCATTTAGTCCAAACAGAGAAATCCCACTCGGTTTCAATTCTGTTAAATACAGCTCGTACAATGATTATTCTGTCATTGTTTCAGTATCATGGTAAATTCTGCATCGAGATCAAAGTCGCCCTTATTTTTTTCACATTGCTTATAACTAGCTTTTTTCAATGCATCATCAGTATCGCCGGTAGTTTGATTATTATTTACTGATTATTATTTACTGTGACGTCTATGAAACCTTCCTAAGCTGAGATATTCTTTTGACACGAGAGTCAGATAAACTAAGTAGGACCATTCAATGTGATCGTCAATAATCCAATCAGTATCCTAAATATGTAATCATAGTGACGAACGAATCATTATACCTTATCCTAGGGTCCATGTTTCGTCCATCGTTAACACCCTCTGAACAATATCAATAAAAACAATATCATTAAGAACGAGCTTTTGTTTATCACCGCAGCCTGGACTTTCAATATTGATATTCTGTCGTTGCGTATCATTTGCTTCCTTATAATAATCTACTAACGTTTTTAGCCATTTATGTACAGGTGGCTGTTGACCATAATCACCACACATTATCACAGCTGTGTTTTGAGTCAAAAACCAATTAAGAAACGTTTTTAATATCTCAGCGACACTGTGCATATTTCATCACAAATAATTTTAGAAAAATATATTTTTCACCCATTCGTTCAGGAGCCAATTTGTCTCTGCACCATCCAAAGAAATATTTTATTCCACGTTCGCTCATTTTTCTGGCGTGTCTATGTGCAGGTATAAAAACCACCATATCGAATCGTACGCGTTGTTTTTCCAGAACCTCCGCACCAGCTGAGATAAGCGGTATTATGTCTGCCCACAGGATCACATACCGATGGTGCTGATGATAATTGTGACATTTGATTATTCTTGTAATATATGCCCTTAATTTTGAAGGTATACAGATTCAGAATTACTAAGTATCTTTTCTCGTTTAATTCTTCATTCGCTCCATGATTGTCAATATGTAATTGTCCTGACAAATCCGCATATTTTTTATTATAAAAATAGTACCTGTGGCAACTCTAACTGCGGTGTGATGGAATTATGTTTACCATCAATAATAAGTTTATGGAAACATTATTCCTGCTTATAAATTTGCTAATCTCTGTTGTATCATTAATTATAAAATCGAGTTCGGGATGGCCGATTATTAATCTTTTACAATATCGTTTATGATGACATGAACTATGCTGAGTAAACTTACCGATTATTTTACTGCCGAGATCCTTTGCAATATTTTTTTCATATCCATTTTCATAAGGATTTCGCTCAAAGATTTTGTTAACAACTTCGCTGAAAATAATATCTTCAGGGAGTTTCTGTGGACAATACGACATTATTTCTTCACTTACAGTTAATGATACTAAAATTCAATCATATATGGTAGTAGTGCTATTGGAGCCCAATATTTTTCAGACAAATGACAACCAAACCAAACATAAACAATTGGATGGAGATTGTCTGTGAACAAAAACAGTTTAATATATGCAAATCCAGTTAGATCAAAATCTGGTAAGGGTCCATTTATTGCAGCTCTGGTCATCTCATGGACTGGATGTTCAAATCTCTTAAAATATGCAAAACACTCATATTTCAAGAACACTTGATAACGAGCAAACATATCAATTGAGATAGCGTCGTTACAATCGTGTTTAGTATTCTACAATCCTTCGTGTCCGTATTCGACACAACTGTGCTGGACGACAATAAATTCCGTTCTTAAAGGCGACCATGAATTTTTTTTTTATCCTGAACAAATTGAGCAGCAACTGACAAAACGGTAAAACGATTACTCAGTAATAGTTTATCATCGTTTGTGTAGTGCTGAGCAAGATTTTTCATCTCAGAGTGGAGGGACTCTGTATGATAAATATCCCCATTTGTTCGTACAAACTGATCATAGTTTATACATGCTAAACTTTGAAATAACCATACAGATACAGGGTCACCCTTACTGATATTTCTGAGAAAATAAAAAGGAATATCACCGTTATAGAATTTTACATTTCTATTTTGTGGAAATATTGTTACGTCGTTCGTCCACGAGTACGCATTATGATCAATGCTATCTATGAAAGCACCATTTGTTTATATTTTGGTTCATACAAAATGTCTCTGGTTAGTGTCTTCACACTTATTGGTAATCTTATTTTTTCCAGTTCAACAAGATCAATAATAGACCCTCTGGTATCTTTATCTGTTTAAGCCCATTATTTTATTATTGTTCGTCGCTTGTCCTTTAACTTATTTCCGCGTTTCGCATTTGTGAAGCGATCTCTAACTCGCTCAGCTACACAATTAAACCTTGATAGTTTCATTGGTTTGAAATTATTAACACTAGTTTTATCATTAGCGGATATGTCGCATAAACAATTGTATTTACAGGATACGCTCGTTCGTATTATGGTTTATTAATATCCGTCAACATTCTTGATCTAGAATCTTTATTTAAAAAGACAATATTTCCAGTGTGATTTAATTGAACAGGATCACGATTGTCACGGATAATTCATATGTTGTCTATCGTGGCGATTTCTATACAAATAATATAACCGAATCGGCGTTTAAAAGGAAATGCAAAGAAAAGATAACATTTAAGTAATACATACCACTAGAATTGTGAAGGGAGATAACTCCGTCAAGCAAAGTTCTCACCGATAGAGTAATTAAACAGTTGACCCACTTGTTACCGCGTTATTTTTTGTTACGGATGCGATTTTTTTGTTATCGTAACTTGTATTCAACAACTAAACTGTCTTTGTGGCTATTAGCTGTCAATGGAACGACGTCATTTGTAACAGTGTAAATTCGTAGAATATTTACACCTGTTAACTGTATTCCTGATTAATTCATAAAAACGAGACACATGCCTCAACTGTGTGCAATACAGATAGATCATTGTTAGATCTTTCGTGTAAGTTAGCTCTAATAAGACATGCATTGACGTTAACTCCTAATGACACCCGGCTGAAATGTACGTGTGATTATTCAATGTAGATATTATATACGGTTTGTTTAGAAACTGAAATAAGCACCTTACAGTTTACAACAATTATGATTTATTCAGTATACTGATCGCATGTAGGTTGCCCGTTTATCTATCATAGGTAACTTCATAATAATTTCTGAAACGTAGTATATCTAGGATGTTCCGTGGCGGATTCTCATACTCAAGGTCTGACGTTCCAATTCCGTGACTGAAACATTGTCGATGGAGGACGATAATCGCAATTTTCATTAATAAGTGGGGGTGCCACCCCAATAAGAATGAATGTACATATTCTCAACACGTCGAACAACGTGGTAGTGCTGTTTTGCACTCTCCATCATGAAGGGTGCCAAATACAAGCTATAAAACTGACATCAATGAAGGGACCCCATACAAGCCATATGAAAGGCACCCATGAAGGATGCCTCATACAAGAGATAAGAAAGACATAAATGAAGGTAATCAATGGAATGAAAGAATACTGGCAAGTAAAGGTACCTCATGGAATGGAAACCGCTAATCAATATTCTAATGTTTGCTTTTTATTCTGATTAAAATATATTTTTATTTTTATTCTGATTCAGAATATTTACTTTTATTCGGGATTCAGAAATATTTTATTGTAATAGTTTAGTCTGATTTTAAAACATTTTTATGTTTATTCTGATTCAGAAATATTTTTAAACATTAATATAAACAGTAATATAATATAAATATTATTGTTATCATTTCTGCGATCGAAAAATTAAAACATGACGTTATAAAAATGTCTGATCAAATTTCATCCTGGAAAACTTTCCTGGATTTGAATCATTACAAGAACCATTATTTAAAGACGTATATTACCAGCTGAGAACCTATTCATTAAATTATCGCAACAGTCGGTGATACAATCAATGGAGTCCGTCGACGACATACAAATTGAACAATTCGTTATACTTGCCCACGCGATTGAGAAAATTAGATCAAAATTATCTCACGAATATTTAAAAAGACAAGCTTGTTTGTACTCGTATAAGACATTTGTAAAATATTATGTCTGGATCCCCTGATTGTATCAGGGACGAAAATGAAAGTGCTGTCACACGAGGCTACAGCTATAAAAAAGTGAAAGTTCTTTGTCGATAACGAAGTCATTGGGGGGATAAATTCATTTCTGACTACAATAAAAACATTTATTTCTATTTTGAATTAGAATTTTTTATTCTAATAATAAAATGATTTATTCTGAATAAGTTTTTTTTTATTTTGATAGTATGATTTACTTTTATTCTCAATCAGACTTTATTTTTATTCTGAATCAGAGTTTTAAAATATTTGTATCTGATTTTTATTCTGATAATATTTATTTTCATTCTGAATCAGACATGTTATTTTTATTATGATAATATTTATTTTTTGATTTTATTCAGAATCAAAATTAAGGCTAGAGTGTGCTTAATTCAGAATCCGATCTCTATTTCACACAATTGTAATATGTTCTCTTTGCAGTTCATTAAGCCGTTCCTGCGTTAACACAAATTATTTATCAATACATATATTAACACTAAATATTTATGTGTGTGTAAGTGTTACTATTTTTCCGACGGCACTTTGGAGCACCTATTTGTTGTATAGAAAAGCTCTTGCACGTTGGCACATATATTATACCACATAAATAATTATGTGACATAATTTTGTTTTTGTTTTACAAAATACTGATTTGAAGAATCTGTGATGACGCTCTATGAGCGAAAAGATTTATATTCAATGAAAAATGTTGCCAATGAAGCAAGTGGATGGTTTGGTCAGTATGTTTGAAATTTATCCTGACAATAGTGGATTATGACATCGCAGATCAACTGGATTAACGGGTTCTAATACATTTAGAAATTCAGGAGGCGTTTTTCAGTTATTTCTAAATGATCGATGAATAATTGTCTAATATTGACTTTTTCTGGTGGATGAAAAGGTGGCCAATATTCACTCCCACGAAATTTAAATGCTCGAGGTATGATGCAATTTGGTTTATATGTATAGCTTCAAAGATCTGTTGCATTACATCATCATTGTAATATTGTGTTATACTGATTTTTTTGTTGCAGATTATCACTCTCTCGCTTGTGTTCCAGTTTAATGTTATTGAAAAACAACAAATAAATCCATTGTTGAAGACCATACTTCCTTTATTTTTGTTAAACCTAAATATATAGGAAAGAATAAATTTAGGAAGCTTTTCACCATTAGACTCTATAAAAGTTTGTATTATATTCGTCGTTCTATACATCCATGGATAAGCTCTTCGATATTCTGGAAATTAAAACAAATATTTTTGTCTATGGAAAAATCATATCTCTTTGGTTCTCTTGGTTCTTGATAAACTGGCAAAATATCTGACCATCCTAATGCGGTTCGAATCGAACACTGATGAGTTGATATTTCTATCGCCGCTCGTAATGTTGGCTCGTGAAAAGGGATAGCTATTTTGGACTCTATTCTTGTGATAGGATTGTTTTTGCGTTGAAATATTTCGTTGATTTGTTCGATTTTATAACAGTCTGTAGGTACACTCACAACTTGCTATCGGGGGGTTTGATCAGCTTTAATCGTATGCGCAAATACCAATGAATTATTTGCTTGCAACGCAAGCTACCGAGTAATTTTAATCTAATATTTGGCCAACTATGATAGAACCATATTTGTGCTACTGCTATTTCCTTTATTGAAATAGCAGTTGGAAAATTAACACTAAATTCTGGATTAGTTGATTTGCTGATATCGTGGTTTTTTAACGGTTTTGTATTAGCGACGATCTGTTGAAGTAATTCGTTTGACGTTGATATTATTATTTAAGTCCTGATTCTAAATCTCGATGTTTTTAAACCTGGGCTCTATCATCATTTGTTATATTAAACGACGGTGACATTTCTGTAAATTCCTGACCTGATATAATTTCATCGTTGAGACCTGATGATATCAACGAGGATAATTTGGAATTGCCATCGTTGCCGTACGTAATTTTATTATATACTCGTGTAATTTGTCAACAGCGCATGTGAATATTTGTTTGCAATGATATTAATTCCAATTCATATCTCTGATGCTATCGCATATCATGCTGAAAATGCTTCGATGACCGCACTGTTCCAGCGATGACAGTAGATGCAGAGTATATAATTATATCAGTAACAACGATACGTCGGCGGTATTTGTTTTGCTCTACTGTATACTCGTCGATAATATTTTTTAGTTGTTGATGCCACGAACGCACTTGTTCGTATCTGAAATGTTGAACGTAAATCGATTACCATATAATAGGAACACTTTAAGTAGGTGATATACTGGCGACAAAACCAAGGCACCAGTAGTACAATAACACATCTAAGTCTTTATCTTCGGGTTCCAACCCAAATATTTCCTTGTCGTTTTGTTACAATATCAGAAACACGGACCCAAAAGGTCCGTTAACAATAAAACGACCTGCAATTGTGGTATATTTTGTAAATTTTGTAGTGCCGAGTGCTTAGAACATGTATATGCCGGTTACCTTTGGCACAATGTTTCAAGGATTTATTAAGGTATCCATAATGCTGATTCAGACGATACCGCATGTACAGGGATTGTATGATCCGTACACTCTTTGATGTCGTAGGAATCGTTTTGATTTTTAAGAGTTTGATGTGAACTACTGATGAATCCCAAAATTTCATGAATGATGTTATTTGTATTTCTACGAAAATTTGTAAACACGTTTGCGTGAGTGGTATATTCAAATCTGAATATGGTCATTCAATCATTCTCGATATACCGCGGAACTTTCTAAATGCAAATTGAATACAATTTGTTCCGAAGCACTGGCGGTGTTTGGATCTAATAATTTATCACGATCTGTATATCCTGTTGCGGAAACCGATGTAGGTCTCTCTCGAAGTAGTTTGCAATCTTCCTTCGGTAAGATGTGCTGATGGTTTGGGTTTCGAATTTGGTTTTGACGTAACAAGATTCCATTCATCACCGACCTTCTCACGAACTTTGTCAACACTCATAAGTACTTGTTGTATTATTTTCGTGTCATTTTGGCTGAGCCGTAGCTATTTCAGCC
>JAEAOA010002242.1:1072500-1127500 GCA_016746295.1 Potamilus streckersoni
GTCTAGTACCTTTCTTTTGTTATTTATGTTTATTAGTGTTTTGTTATTTTTATATACTTTTTCATTTGTAAGTCTTTCATAATAGGTATGTCTGATTAGATTGTCATTACATCTTTAATGCCATTGGTAACTGTCAAGGTCTAAACTAGGGTATATAGCAAAACATGTGGTAAACTAGAATCTTCCATGCCTTAATACTTTTGTTTCTTCCATATCACTTAATTATTTATGTCATCTGACTGCTTTCAATAGTTACATACTGACATTCAATGTACGTGTGCATTTTCTCTGTAAAATAGTCATTTCTGTTCATCAATGACCACGATTGGCTCTTCTGATTCTGCTGATGGCGTCGCAGTAGGCATTGCAAGAAAACTGTCTTTTGATGTTTTCAGTCTTATAAAGATCAAGCTGTAAGAGGGTGAGTGACAAGTGGCACTGTTTAAAACTCATTGCTCTATAAAACTGAAATTTGACCTCAAAAACTTGAATTTAGTCTCTGTTCTGCTTCATTTTACTCTATATAATAGATATTTGATCTAGAATCTGACCTATTAATTTTCAGTCTGGTTTACCGGGAACAATAGTGACAACCTAGCATTTTGCAATTTTCTACCATATGAGCAGACGGTTCTGAATATCGCGAAAAACAAGTACTAAATGACCAGGCCATTTCGACATTTTGAATCTTGGTTATGACAGCTTCTTGCTATAAAACACACACACACACACACACACACACACACACACACACACACACACGCACAAGCACACACATATGCAATGTTTGCTATCTTGACACTGGAATTGACATGAGGATAGTAATCGTGTTTTGTTCTATGTGGCATATATTCAGCTAGAAATAACTCCAAAGGTGCTGAAAATTTCGGTGGTGAATATAATGTAAACATTTTTTTAAAATGTCTTAAATAATGATTTTTGTCAAAGTTCAATGTTCTCAAACTGTTTTTAAACTATGACCTTTTACATATCTCTTAGAAAGAATACTTTTCTTTAACTGTTATTAAATCTCTGTAAACAAGGTAGCCAAGTTAGGTTTTAATTCAATACTGACATTGAAGTAAAACAAGACTTGCATTACCCGTCTCCATACGATAACTTTGATAATAAATGCCGTATAATAAGTTCTGTATAAGTAAGTTGTAATGAGCTTGGCGTTGTCATCATACTTCCATTTCGTCTTAACGCTTCTATTTGAACAATATGATTGCATATTATTCCATCGCCACAGTTTAGTACAAAATATTTGATGATAAAGCAGTTGAAATCTTTTGTCTTGTAACGTTGTTTATTAAAAGTGTCTAATAGTTCATATATCTCATCATAACTTTAAGGTTATGTGTGTTTTGCGCGCATGCGTGCGATAACTTTGGACTCGAGTCATGCGTAAAATCTAATCTATTCACCTGCTGCAGATTGGCAGAATTAAGCAGTTAAAGTTTGTTTATAAACGGATTGATATACTGCATGTAGTATGTGCGTAATAATTTTATCAGCTAATAAAACAGTTAGGTCATAACGATCTGTTAATATTTTATTAAATCTAGGAACACAACCCTTCATATTTCTTTTTCTTTGTGTTTATGATCCATTTTTGTCTCGTATTTTACATTTCGGTCCTCTTCATACCGGTTGCATAACAGAGTTAAACTTATTACATGGATGTTTCTTGCTTGTTGTGCCTTAATGTTCAGTTACTACATATGTTTTCTACAATTTAATAGGATGTAAATGGTCACGTAATACTCGTCCTCAATTTTAGAAACAACAACAAATTCTGCGAATTATTTAGCACTTGGTTTACTTAGTGATTAGGTAAAATTTATACATCACTAAATACCTAACCTTGATCATTAAATTCTATAATAATAACTTAGAAAGCCAAAATGTATTATCCTATCGGAAAAACGTATGTGATTTATTTAAACCAATTATAGCCTGATTTTTCCACCCTCAAAAATTTAATAAACATAAAAACCACATTCACAGCTTTTGAAATTTGCGGAGAAAATCCTAAGTGTGTTTGTTAGCCTGGATATTTCAGGAACCGTTTTATTCTTTTATTTAGAAAGAAGACAATTTACATTTTCATGGTTTTCAATCTGTAGACTCCCGAAATATTTCAGTCACTTTATCAACTAGGTCCATCAGCATTTATATTGATGATAATCTCCAGAGTGGAGAAATACGTTATTATGTATATAAATCATCCGTATGGCTCACTTTAGACCAGTTCAATCCAGTTCAGACTTGGAATACGAAGACGCATGACGCTTGTGACTATATGACACAATACATATACGTGATTGATGTAAACAAACACGAAATGGCACAATTGTCAGCCTCGAATGACAAACGGCTTTTTGTGAAGACAGATTGTAGTTATACAGTATATATACATAACGTTGGGGAAAACTGACCAAACAGAAGACAAAAACGTAGGAGCGAAAGATATAGCAAAAATGTGGACGAAGACTGTAGCATTGGTGGTTGTAGCAATTGTTATCGGTGAGTGTCGATTGGTATATATTTGCAAAAAAATATATTCAACGCTGGTAGCGATTGTTTTATTCGCAGTAACACTAGGAACCTAATGGGTGACACAATGTCAGAAATTTAAATGATTGAAACAGATAAGCATATGAGGTGAAATAAATAATATGGTATTTAATGGGATGTTCGATGATAAAAAAATTCTGTTTTTTTTCTGTCTAAAATAAGGGATATTTATATCCAGTAGCTAAAGGAATCGTAATCTGATCACTCGTGGCTTTACCACCCTTGCCACTCCATATAATGTCACAGTGATTTGCTGTTTTTGTACTACCAGATGAAACATACATACATACATACATACATACATACATACATACATACATACATACATACATACATACATACATACATACATACATACATACATACATACATACATACATACATACATACATACATACATACATACATACATACATACATACATACATACATACATACATACATACATACATACATACATACATATATATATATATATATATATATATATATATATATATATATATATGCGGTAAACTGACAACGAACAGTGCCAAACTAGTATCTATCTATCTATCTATCTATCTATCTATCTATCTATCTATCTATCTATCTATCTATCTATCTATCTATCTATCTATCTATCTATCTATCTATCTATCTATCTATCTATCTATCTATCTATCTATCTATCTATCTATCTGGAAAAAGATTTTGATAGGTCATATTTTTGCCAATTGTCAATAATATCAACACACCAGTAAATTTTGATATTTAGTTTATTAATGTTAAAGACACCGTTCATCCGTCCAATTATGGACTTGATTGCAGTTTCATTTTATTGTCATTATCATTATAAGCGTTATCATTGGCATCAGTTTTCTTTAATTATTTTATTTCAATTTAAGGGATTACAAAAAAACAAGTCAAACATGAACAATAGTTGTATTAATTTATTAACAGATAAAAATTAAGCATTCTTTTCAATTTTAACTGATTAATTTTAAATAATTTATCACCATATTTGATGCATTACAAAATCATACTTGTTTCCCATTTCTTAGGATCCAATTCGGTGTCCTATTGCGGCGTTATCCCACTCACACCTGTTAATAAAAATGCCACGACTGCTGCGTCACAGGCAGAGAAAACAAGTACGTCAAAGGTGTCGCAAACGACAAAAGGGACTCCCCAAGACATCCTTTTGAATTCCTCTAAAACTGCAGCATTAGATACATTTCGCACAGGAAATGCTGTAACGTCATTTCCGACAGGGGAATCAAAGTGGAATCCGTCCACAGAAATGGCATCAATGACATCAACAGACACCAGTTTTAATCCAAGCGGTATGGCAGGTTTCAATGGATTTGCTGGATTAGGAAGTGTGGGGTTGTCAAACACTGCAACAGTTGCAAGTTTTGGTCTGCATGAAGTAATGGTATTAAACGATGTTCTATTATAGACGCGTAAAATTAAGTAAATCGAGCATGTACCATTTGTATATAGGAAAATACAAATAATATTGTCAAGACTGCTGCCCCACAAGAAGAGCCAAGGACGTATTGTTATTTTGGGACCCTACACAGATGGAACATCCATGATAATAGCAGATGATACTTGTAATGATATTGGAACGATCGGCTACGCTACAGTTTTGGAACAACATATAATACAAAGTCAATCCACATGAAAGGGGAGTAAAATTATAGCCAATGGAAAATAAATAGATTTAAAAGAAGCACTGATATGCGCATGCAATGTGTTTGTTATGTCATTGCAAAGCAAATTTGGACTATCGCTTTGCATCATAGCTGCTTCATCAGATATTGTTCCACGGTTATCGGATGCTTGTACCTCCCGACAGTTCAGTCTGACGAAAGTTGATAAACAGTATCAATGTCCGTTGTCATAATCAGAAATAGTCAAGAATATGTATTATTTTTTTTCTTGTTTTCTATTACAATAAGTTCATGAATAACATTATTTATCAAGGTAGATACAGTTCGGTTTTTATGCTCATCCTTTTGGTCATTTTATTTCATGATTGATTAGCGCATATGTCATATTAATAAAAGCCTTCTTCATTTAGTCTTAGTAGCGACTTAACTGCACAATGGCAAAATTTCTAAGCAAACATTTAAATTTAATGCTAGCTACCACACGAGAGAAATCGTGAATGTAAATATTATAATGGAGCAAGATGTCTGAAAGTCCAATAGTTTCAGTCAACTTTTGTCAGGACTAACCCAGCCTAGCCGTCTTATTTGATGCTGAAAAAGGTTTATTGAAGAGACAGTTTATTTGTGATGCCTTTCGTCACATGTTTTTTAAGCCTGGACTGAATGAATATTATATTCTGGGGTTATTGTTTTAATTTTTCAAAAACTATGTCGCGTTTCCAAATTGCTGAATTCATGTTTATTCTTAACATTTGCATGGAACTCATTGCTGCAAGAGATTGCTCATACGTGAAGATGGAACAAATGTGAGTGTCATTATCCCAAGAGTGATGAATATCACGAACGGCGAGTCACTTAGAAAGAATATTTGACTACGCGCTCCATATTTAACAGTGGGCCTGATATTATCTGTTGCTATTAGTATACGCGATCGTCAGTCTTTAAAAAGCACACGTTGTGTTGTTATGTCTAATGATTAAATTCAGAAGGCTAGGTTTATTTTTATACGATAATTTCAATTTTTAGAGTAGCAAGAATGCACTTCAAAGTGTTCTCTACCCATAGGACATCAGTGACGGATTCATATCCACGAAGACAATAACGCATGTAAATCATTGGACGAATCACCATTCGTCGACAAGTGTGCTAATTTTATGATTGCATCATGCATTAACTGTTGTAAGCAAACAGCCTTTCACTGCTGAAAAGATAAAACATTACGGAACAAGTAGTATATAGGTTTAATATTCCCGATCTTACAAGATCTGTAGATTATCCATGTTTTACTTTCCTGCTACTGTTTTTGACTACGATCAGATGAAATTGAATTGTAACTAAGGTGTATGTTTGCACTACAAAGCAAGTAAAATAAAAAATAAATAAATGTCTCTTCAATAAAAGTTTTCTTTATCATCATAAAGACGTTCAGACTGATTGTATCTAATCAGTACCTGCAATGACGAAGTTCATTCAGTGCCACGGAAATCTGAATAGGAAGCTGGGATTTATATTTTGACAATAAAGAACTTTATTCTTCAAATTTAAAATTTGGCTCTATTTTTGACACTCTCGTGATGTTTTGATATATTCCTCATCTTTAATAGGTTTTAAACTGTATAATAATGATCCTATAAATTTGCATACATAATCATTTATCAAGATTGTATTAACTGTTTGAGTGAAGAGAGGTGTATAATAGGCAGATGACCAGGTGATACAGGCATTTACTTAGGTACATACATGCATAAATACGGCACAGTAACACTTTAAACGTTTACCTGATCAAAGTAAGTGTCTTGCCCAAGGGTACATTACCGTAGGTTGTCGAGCAAGAACGCAATTGGTCACGAGTTCAACGCCTTTAGTACAGAACCATCGGGAAAACCGGTCTTATGACATAAAATGTTGATATATTAACCTGTCTGCGTTTTCTTACTAATTGAGTAATGTTTTGAAAGCATAATAATATATATTTTATCACCATAGTGTGTCAATTTTTTTTTATCCACAAGCTTTTAGAAGAATCCTTACATCTTCCCAACACAATGACATGACTGTTGCAACAAAGAGTCTTGGACATGGGATACGCTTATCGATTGTCTGTCCCGCAAGGTCATAATATTGATCGGGATCTCCTACTGATTCGAGGCGTTCTTTAAAAAGATTATAATCGATTTGTCAGCAACAACTCTGACAAATTGGTATCGTCTGCTCGTGCATAATCACACACAAACACACACACACACACACACACGCAGATGCTACTAATGCCGCATTACATAGTACTTGTTTCGATCAATTGTTTAGAAAAATTAAACGAATAGACTTAAAATAAAATTGTACGAAAGCTTAATCAAAATATTGTAAACCTTTATTCTAGCTAGTAATAATCGTATGCGAAAATTTAGTCAGCTTTATGATAATTCATTGTTAATAATACCAACATCTTTATATTCAAAGAATTCCATTGTATTAATGTATAAAAATGACACAAACTTCAAAAAAAAAATAACATGAATACCATATGCTACGCAAGCCCGTCAAGAACTGGGCAAGATATCCGTTCCGTTCCAGTGTCTCCACTGTCAGGTATTATCGCCAATACCTTGGCGATAAGGTACTGATTACTTCTCATCCTTTGGTGTTTTTCTCCTATTTAAATGGCATATTGGTTTTAACTTGGCATCCATTGAGATAATTTCAAGCACTGTCCTAAATATGACCTTTGATCTATTTTGTTTAATGAATACGTCATCAGATTCTTTATTAATGGCCTCCAACTCACATTTAGTTTCTTCGTTTTTCAATTTCAAGGTATCCACATTATCAAGAAATCGTCTTGTTTGTCATATTGTGACAAGTCCATCCCAAATTAGCAACGGAGAATTAATTTGAATACAGAAATCCTTAAACAGCGTTCCATATATATATATATATATATATATATATATATATATATATATATATATATATATATATATATATATATATATATATATATATATATATATATATATATATATACATATATATATATATATATTAAAAATAATTATATTAACAAAAGTACAAATTACGAAAGAAACATAATTTATTCTGCATTTATCGATTCTGTCAATTTGTTTAAATTTTTGTCCGTGGAAATGTTTGCAAATGTCTTCACAAAAACTTGCTAATGGAAATAGTCAATTAATATTTATAACATATTCTCATTGTACTTGCTATACATACCAGCTGGAATAAAATCACATTTGGTTATACTCCAGGGCCACATAATACTTTGCCCTACATTTTGCTAAAGAGAAAAATGTTTTGAAATTACATCTTTCTGCTTATTCATGTTATAACCAACCATCCCAATTATTTTTAAAAGATTGAATGCACTACATATATCCAATTTTCTATTGACCTAAAATGCAATACAATGTTTTGAAATTTACGTGGACCATTCCCCTCACAAGGAAGATTAGGTATATTACTAATTTTTTTATATTAAATATCTTGTTTGTAACTTGCAATCAAATCAAGTAGGTATAAACTAAATTCACACCCTCTATAACTAACACAAAAAGCACATACACAATATATATACATATATACATATATATATATATATATATATATATATATATATATATATATATATATATATATATATGTATATATATATACATATATATATATATATATTTATATATTTATATATATATATATATATATATGTATATATGTATATATATATATATATATATATATATATATATATATACTTGTAAAATGATAGAGGAATTAATGAATTAATTATATAGCTATCTTAAATTAATTATATTAAATCAAGAGTTACATAGGCGGTAGAAAGCAATATTACTCACATACATAATCATCTTATTGGGGTGGATCTAGCAAGCCAAGTTACAATTTGCAATAGTGCTGGTGTTGTAGTTGAAGACAGGTGGAATGCATTGGTAGAAGGAATTCTATGGTGCTATGGGAACAATGCAAACGTGTAGTTTAACTAGTCCAAGTGCTGTTGATCGTAGTGAAATTTAGAAAGTTTTATCATTTTCATTTCTAAATTGCGATATTCATGCACATAGAAGTAATATGCATTTCGTTTCATGATTAAAGATGAAATTTTGCGTTAAAATCTTGAAATCTCAACAGTGTCAATATCACGTTTGGAACTACTTTCCTTTCTCATTTAGAAAAAAATATATATAATTTCTTCAATTTTGTATTGCCATATTCAGGACAAATTTAATTTTAATTTTTCTTCTGCTCCTTTTTTTTTTTACATTCTCCATTGCCATCAGGATGAACATATTTAAAACGGACCATGATGGTACACCCTCTAGTATACATTTATTTAAATTATTTATAGACACATTATAGAAATGCTTAAGACAAACTCTGCTGAACAAAACACTAGAACAGTATTATCCTTTAAAAAGCTGTTTTCTACACGAATCTAGCAAATATGCAATGACTGAATTTGCATCAAAAATCTGATATTCGATATCACGTCACATCCACAAACTATGGTATGCCATTTACTCTCTGTGACAAACGGACACCACAAATGCTTATATAATATAGTATCAAATTTGTTTAAATAGCAATTATAACCCAGAATTCATTAAAATCTGTGCAAAAGATGGCGAGTTCGGGCATTGATGAGTGTTGACTGCAAAACCAAAATTAAGTGACAGTCGATTATTTGGGGCCCGCATATGTTACTGAACAAGACTGCAAGCTTTCTAAGGCAAAACAATGGAAGTTTAAAGGTAGAAGTAAACTGAATAAAGAAGCAACATAATACAAGTAAACTATCGATCGCGCATGCCGTTGTTGATAAATGATATGCTCTGAAATCTGTCTACAACATTACATATGGATTCTCTGTTTGCAAAAGGTCGACCTCCTTTAATTGATTTTGTATTTTAGAATTGCTTTTTATAAATGTTGTAATGCAACCGTTATCCGCATTGACGCCTAATGGGCAAAGATCCATGAAAATAGACGGTTGTTGCAACATATATGATATAAAATCTACAATTTAGGATATATATATATATATATATATATATATATATATATATATATATATATATATATATATATATATATATATATATATATATATATATATATTACAAAATATTTCATTCATGAATTGTAAATATTATGTATTGTGTTATTTTCAAACCTATCTCAATATCTGTCAGTCTCTCCATTTGGGTGAATAGGTCTTAAAATATATAAAAAAATCTTGACCTTCCAGGATTCATTTTTGTAATCAATAAAAAGTCGCCATCAAGGATACATAATGCATAAAATGAACCCCGAAAGTACAAAACATGCTTCAGGTATTAACTTTATTTATAGTGAGTTTTCTACATTAATAAAATTCTCCTTGATTGAACGTGCATGACCACTTGGTACTGCATATTTTTTGTAACCCATTTATTATCGTATGCCTGTTACAGAAAAATGAAATATATGCACAATGGAAGTGATAATCGAAATCAGAATACTTAGTTTGTTATCGTAATGGAGTGTAAGAATGCCTACTCACATTATATATATATATATATATATATATATATATATATATATATATATATATATATATATATATATATATATATATATATATATATATATATATATATAAATATATATATATATATTATATATATATATATATATATATATATATATATATATATATATATATATATATATATATATATATATATATATATATTTATATATATATACATACATATATATACATATACACATTTACACATACATATATATATATATATATATATATATATATATATATATATATATATATATATATATATATATATATATATATATATATATATATATATATAGATATAGCTATGTATGTGTAAATGTGTATATGTATATATATATATATATATATATATATATATATATATATATATATATATATATATATATATATATATATATATATATATATATATATATTAATGCAAATATAACATACAATGAAGCCAAAATCTCTACATGTAAACACCCAACATCTTATTTAACAATGTTGCTTTCTAAGGTCTGTTGGAACGTTTATTCTTTTTGCTTAAGGTTTTCTTTCCAAGGAATATTCACATTTTCAATCCACAAGGAACAAGAAACTTGTTAAGAAAATACGAATATTTTATTTTTCGCATGAAAACATTCATTGGTTTGACATTATAAATAATGTGCAAAATTATATTTAGAATAAAATCTTGTAATAAGTATACACCCTGATGTTATTATAATAAAAGAGAATGGAGAAATATCCGTGCGCATCGAAGATTTGTGCCCTCATAAATATCTAATAAAATAAAAATCTCATTTTTCGAGTAGATTTAAGGAAATATTTGACTCGTGAAGTGGAGGCTTGTTGACTAGTTACCCGTAAAGTTGAAGCATTTTGTCCTTCACTCGTCAAGTGGAAGCATTTTGTCTCGTCACTCGTGAAAACACAATACTTCAATCCTTAAATATTTTCCTGTATCAGAGAACTCATATATCCTCCATGTATTTACAGTTTGGTATCCATCATCTCGTCATGTTATTGTAACATGTATCATTGATATCGCATAACA
The DNA here is from genome assembly GCA_016746295.1 of Potamilus streckersoni. Lineage (NCBI taxonomy): Eukaryota > Metazoa > Mollusca > Bivalvia > Unionida > Unionidae > Potamilus > Potamilus streckersoni. The sequence goes on from JAEAOA010002242.1 coordinate 1,083,389, forward strand.
CTGTTTCCAGATCCCTGCTACACATATTATTATAACGAATCGGATTCATATGTGTTACGTGGTGTTTAAGTTCAAGTTCACGTTCAGTTCGAACGTTTATCAATACTTCTCTCCAGATTTTCAGACATATTTTACCATATTGAGTACACATTTTTTAAACGTGGAATATTAACATTGTTCTGATTGTTGTTTCGTTTTGACAATACGTAACTGGGAGTTCATAGCTTAGACAGCATAAAAACAAAAATCTACTGTTGAAACTACGATATGAACATTCATATATCTTTGGTGATTCTCAATCTAACATACATTCCAACAGTTTCTTAATATCAAATTGTTATATACATACACGTTAAAAGTCCATTTATCCTTAAAATCTGTGCTATAAATATAAATAAATAAATGAAATGTAAGCACTCGGTGTAAACGACTAGACTGCTTACTGCCCTTTTCCGATTACTAGAAACATTCCATTACTAGTAAAACCTGTCATCTGCATAACATATTGCAATGTCTAGTTTTGATATTGCTATATTTTAAATAATCGTACAAAAGCTGTAGCTATTATAAACACCAGTTAAAAGGATATAACTGCCAAAGTTAAAAAAATGTTATGGTATTATTTTTAAGAACTTGTTTGATCACATCACACCTGTTGTCTAAACAAATGGACTTGCCCACGTAAATATGGAGGCCTGCCTAGTAGGGAAATTCATATATAGTGTTGGAAATTTCACATTTGTGCATTTTGTATATTATCTATTATGATATGATTTTCTGACGTTGTTTTTAGACGTTTCTATCATAACCTTCTTCTCGTGTCTAATTACGAGAAGGCAGAAAGTTCAGCATTCATAAGAATAAGGTGTCACATATGATGGTGTAGATACGGTTACATCTTTTTGTGGGGAATGCTTGACTGCGAAGAGGTGGGATCGCTGTAAGAAATAGACATAATACTCTTTTGAGAGCATGGAATCTCACTTTATTGACATATATATAGATACATATTCTAAAGATACAACATGTAAATTTATTTATGTTGAAAATACATACAATACATATTACAATACTTATTAAATAGTTCTTCCACAATCTAGTATTTCATTTGTCCATTCATTTTTCTGTATTTTTGAATACAAGTGATTTAAATATTTAAAGAGCCTAAGATTCAATAACTGTAATAAATGTATTTTATTTTATTTATTGTAAGGTAAAGACCTGAAAAAGATCTGTGAATGTTGTACTTATTATTTAAAGAATATATATTTATTCTCAATTAAATTATAACATGAAGCTAGTAATTATTTCAAACAAATACTAATGAACAGCGAAGCTGTAAAATATTTCGTTACATTATGATTGTGGAAGAAGGGGACTCAATAATATTATATTATAAATACAATGTACAACAATTCAGTAAAATATTAAATCAGTAAAATATTTCATAGTAGAAAAGAGAACTCACTATTACATTATATTAATGAAATAAAAATAATTCAGAAGAGTACCACAACTCACTATAAAATCTTTAACTTCCAAAAGCGAGTATAAAGCATAAGTTTCTTACCTGTAAGAAATAGACATAATACTCTTTTGAGAGCATGGAATCCCACTGAGAACAAAACAGCTCAAAGCCTTTTTATATTCTGGAAGCTGTTTAATCACAAGTGCCAAATCCAGTCTCAAAAGATATTTGTCTAAATGACGCGTGGTTCTCGCGTGCTTTCCAAGGACAGGTTTAACTTTATATCAAGTTTTAGTGGGGGGGGGTAGATTGTGAGTGTGGACGGTATTTTTCCAAGTAACGACCTTTTGGATCATGTCCATAACCTTCCAGTGGTCATTCACATTGTAAACCTAATTAATTTAATTATACCCTATGGTGATTATCAATTACTTTGTTCCCAACTTCACAACGAAATCTAATAAGTTTTTATTGATTGAATGGTGCGATAAAAAACATTATTTGACTTCTATCCGATTGAACTGGCTTATTAATTAGGCTTTTTCCATTACCAAGTGAAAGCTGGACAATAATAAATGCTTAATCTAAATTCATTTCAATGTCCTTATTATATTCAGGATATGAATTATTGATTGGAGCACGCTTCTCTTACACTCCAATCAATATCAAAGCACTAGCTTAAATTTGGATGTTTTTATCTTCCAATAACTAGAGATTTCAATATGTTGTACACAAATTAATATTTTCGTTTCTTTCTTTCAGATTTGAGATCTTGATAAATACCTCTTAGTTAAATTAGCCGAGACCTCGAGGCTAGTAAAAAATTTGATAAGTATGCGAGGAAGAAATAAGAAAAAAAAATATTAAAAATCAAAAATTACAATGCTTAGGTAGATGAAAAAAGTACAATGCATTGGTAAGTTGATAGATTGCAAAAAGGCAATGAGAACAATGTTCATTGCAGTACATATTGTGAAATTCAAAAAGAATACAGTAAAATGTATAATAATCAATAAACTGTAAGGTACGTTGACAATGCGTCAAAATACATATGATAAAAGATACATAGAAAAATGTACCATAAAATGTGTAGTAAGGAGTCAATATAAATTGAAAAAGTGATGACAATTACACAAGGAAGTAAAAATATGAAAAAGACCAAAATACAATGCACTGACAAAAGTTAAGAAATAGGAAAAACAATTTACCGTGTAGTACCTCGATGAGGAATGAAGAAAAACAATATATTAAGAAAACATTAAAATATGCAATGTGACAGGATAATACGTAATGTGACAACTGTATGGTAAAGAAAGAATTTATTCAAAGGAACCATACGAAAAAACATTTGACATATTCAATGAAATTCAAGTACAATAGTGAGAATCTGCAATGAAAAAAAATATGTTTCTTTTATATCATTATTTTTTATGATTTATGTTGGTTTTTTTATATATTATGTTGGGGTTTTTTTATACGTTAGTTTACTCTTTTTGTTATTATTTTATTATTATTTCTTTTTGATTGTAAATACCTTCAGCAGAACATAATTAAATTGCTGTGTAAGCGCTAGGTTATTTCCATCATATGTCATTGACCTAGGATCATGCGATCAATAGAACAGCGTGTTCATAATATTGAATGATACTGCTTATGAATAGGATGTGAATTATGACTTTCCAATATATTATTTCAAATATGAGACAACTAATATTTTAATTTAGGAGATATCTAAAATGTGTGTCATAATGCGGTATGATCTCTTGTAAACCAAGTAACTGTATAATTTTTATTCGTGATGCTTTCATTAAACTAGAATTAATTGATACGTCTTGAATGTCATCTGGTCAACTAGGGTATGTAGCGCAATATAGATACGATCGTTCAATTTGATTGATAAATTCCATTAAAACATGCTGTGAAATCAGTATAGCAAGTGAACTCGCCTGCTGAAAATTTCGCTGTATGACTAATTTGCTGAGTCTCAACCGTTTGAGCTGCAATCCTTTCTTCTATTGTCGAAACTTCTGCACGATTATTTCGACAATAGCAAGCATCGCTTGCTCTAATAGTATAAGCGTTTTTGAATGTGGACCAATAGCCGTTAACATGTTCTAATTCTATTATCAATTTGTCAGGTATAGAAGAACAAATCATCTCCTTATCGAGCAATAATACCGAAAATTTAAATTTCATTATTCTGTTGCTTTAGCATACTTGTATAACTTGCTAAATGTTGTGCTGTTTTCATTGTCAGCATTCCAAATAGATATTTACCTATTTTATCAATGAAGGCAAAACTTCTCTCATAATACATTTGAAGAATGCAAAACACGTTTCTGAATTAACGAATTCATTAATGAGATTGGTATATTAAACTGCATATTCATTGTAATTCGTATTGACTTTAAGTGTGAAAGAATATCATGTATGTAGCTACTGTTGACATCTCTGTGTCAAAGTTCGATACATTCGACTGAATAATTCCTTAAAAGCTTGATTTGAAAGTGTGAATCCACTTATCGGCTGAATCATAAAATAGTGGGAGTGGCTAGATATAGCCTTTAGCGTAAATTGATTTTGTTCTGTTTCTGCGGATACTGAATTCAGAGTTAAAAAAAAAGAATACAATCCTACGAACCAAATCCATATTCCATCTATACCTTAAAGAAAAAGAAAGAGGTTGAGAGGTTTGATCATCCAGAAAGAAGAAAACGAGATAGAAGGTATGAAGAAAGAATGGAATGGAGGATAGGACTATAATCATTTCTCCCATTTACAAACAAATTTCTTCTGAATTTCGTATTTAATTCAATTACGAAATATTCGACCTAGTCGTGTACGACGTGTATTCGATTGTGTGCGATTTGTAGGTGTACATAATCTATGCTAATACTAGTCCTGTAAGACGAGTATAAAAAGTTAATATTAGCTTGTAGTTCTTGGTTTCTTTATTTTTTTTTAAAATATTATTTTACTCTTTTTTTGTTATTTTTTTATTTATTTATTTTTTTTATTTTGCATAACATCAGCATAACATATTTATCAGTGACTACGGTTATTATTTTGCTTCAGCGACGTGTTGTAAAAATAACTCATTATTATGGATAGTACTTGTAAACCAATATTGAATTTATCTTCTTAGTGCGTACATAATATCATTAAATACAAGCGACATTGAGGTAAGAATGTTTGCTTAGAGAACCTTGCAAGAATTTGGTATAAATCAAGAGTAATGAAGATGAAAATGTTAGTGTTATGTTAATTCTACTCTAATAACCATAACGTATGTTCATTTGCAATCAAACCTTGACCTGTGTGTGTATGAAATTGCATTTAATCGAACCTATGAGCGGTAAGTGAAAATATCATGAAAATCGTAAAACTGAATCGACATGATTTTGTGCATTATTAAAATTGTAAAACTGAGCGTGTATTACTGACATTACCTATGACGTAAGAAAAGGAAAGTATTACCGTTAACCTTTCAAACTCTACTCAGAAGTTGATCATATGCAGGCAATAGCTGCTCAAAATGCATTATGCATTCAAAAATTCAATATGCAGAGCATTCTCTCTGCGACAATTCAATATGCAGGCCGTTAGCCGCTACAAAACTCTGTGCCGAACAATCGTTCAGACACTTGAACTATATAAAAACGTACATAATAACACTACAACATCATTTGATGCTGTAAAACCATAGAAGGAAACTCTCTTCTGACTGGTTTGAAGACATTAGAACCGTACATTTGGCGTTTTGCCAAGACAATACCATATATTATACATTATGGTATACATTCATATGATTTCATATGAAACACGTAAGAGAAATTCTCAATAACATTATCGAACAACATTAAGCTAACAAAACAAACAACTTCTGCATCAATGTTTGAAACGGCATAGCGGAAAGTACAATGCTCCTTAAGATAGGCAAATACGGTACGATCGATATGTGTGATAGTAGCGAAACATGTATAATGTAATTTGAAGGGTCAAGACGAGTAGGTTTGATGTTTGATAGAAATGCTTAGGGCACGGAATTAAACTTAAAGGTTCATTCATACTCTCTGTAGTAGAAATCTTAGCAACTCTGATGTATGTTAATGACAGTAAGTATAACAATGTTATTTACTCAATAAAAAATGAAATATAACATAAGTTAGATTAGTGTTGTTAATCGTTTGAAATTTACGCACTAACTTTCAATTTGTCATTTTAAAATAAAATCAAAATAAGAGATAGAAAAATCATACCTTTGTGAGATGTACCACAATGAAGAAATATTCTTGATATGAACTAATAGCAAACAATACATCTATTGTCTCTAATACCGAAAGAGTTCAAAATGTTAAAGTCACTTTCACTGAGAAGGGGACTGTTAATGCTGTTGTCGCTGATCTGTGAGAGCGTAGATGTCGTTGCAATTCATTTAGGGTTGTAGTTAGGTCAAATTTGGAGCTGGACTTAGCACTGTATGCATTCGGAATGTCGTAGTCTCAGGTGTTACTGGAAAATGAATTCTCATAAGCGATGTATGCATTTTCTGTTGCGATCCTCTCATAGTTGCAATCATATTCGTTCCGCTGTGATATTTCTGGTTGCTGTAGTGTCTAAAATGAGTGCGGTTGTTCTAATTTGGGTTTTCTCTTTGGAATATGGCGGCGCTGTCGCTTCTGGAGTTGATGTAGCATAGCCGGGCGAAGTGAAGTCTAATGGTGTTAAGAGAGGTGCGGTTGTGGATGTTGTCAGTCTCGCAGAGCCAGGCGAAGGAAATTCTGATGGTGTTAAGAGTTTCGGCAATAGTCTATTTCTTAGATAATAATTCATGACACTTATTCTTGTTATTCGTCCACCACTATTATGATAGAAAAATTGGATTGGTTTTGGATTCTCCGCCACTATATTATGATAGGAATTGTCTGATGTTGTTTTTAGACGTTTCTATCATAACCTTCTTCTCGTGTCTAATTACGAGAAGGCAGAAAGTTCAGCATTCATAAGAATAAGGTGTCACATATGATGGTGTAGATACGGTTACATCTTTTTGTGGGGAATGCTTGACTGCGAAGAGGTGGGATCGCTGTAAGAAATAGACATAATACTCTTTTGAGAGCATGGAATCCCACTTTATTGACATATATATAGATACATATTCTAAAGATACAACATGTAAATTTATTTATGTTGAAAATACATACAATACATATTACAATACTTATTAAATAGTTCTTCCACAATCTAGTATTTCATTTGTCCATTCATTTTTCTGTATTTTTGAATACAAGTGATTTAAATATTTAAAGAGCCTAAGATTCAATAACTGTAATAAATGTATTTTATTTTATTTATTGTAAGGTAAAGACCTGAAAAAGATCTGTGAATGTTGTACTTATTATTTAAAGAATATATATTTATTCTCAATTAAATTATAACATGAAGCTAGTAATTATTTCAAACAAATACTAATGAACAGCGAAGCTGTAAAATATTTCGTTACATTATGATTGTGGAAGAAGGGGACTCAATAATATTATATTATAAATACAATGTACATCAATTCAGTAAAATATTAAATCAGTAAAATATTTCATAGTAGAAAAGAGAACTCACTATTACATTATATTAATGAAATAAAAATAATTCAGAAGAGTACCACAACTCACTATAAAATCTTTAACTTCCAAAAGCGAGTATAAAGCATAAGTTTCTTACCTGTAAGAAATAGACATAATACTCTTTTGAGAGCATGGAATCCCACTGAGAACAAAACAGCTCAAAGCCTTTTTATATTCTGGAAGCTGTTTAATCACAAGTGCCAAATCCAGTCTCAAAAGATATTTGTCTAAATGACGCGTGGTTCTCGCGTGCGCGTGCTTTCCAAGGACAGGTTTAACTTTATATCAAGTTTTAGTGGGGGGGGTAGATTGTGAGTGTGGACGGTATTTTTCCAAGTAACGACCTTTTGGATCATGTCCATAACCTTCCAGTGGTCATTCACATTGTAAACCTAATTAATTTAATTATACCCTATGGTTATTATCAATTACTTTGTTCCCAACTTCACAACGAAATCTAATAAGTTTTTATTGATTGAATGGTGCGATAAAAAACATTATTTGACTTCTATCCGATTGAACTGGCTTATTAATTAGGCTTTTTCCATTACCAAGTGAAAGCTGGACAATAATAAATGCTTAATCTAAATTCATTTCAATGTCCTTATTATATTCAGGATATGAATTATTGATTGGAGCACGCTTCTCTTACACTCCAATCAATATCAAAGCACTAGCTTAAATTTGGATGTTTTTATCTTCCAATAACTAGAGATTTCAATATGTTGTACACAAATTAATATTTTCGTTTCTTTCTTTTAGAATTGAGATCTTGATATATCGATGCTTTTAGTTTCTCAAATTGGTAGGGAGTACAAACAAGATGGTGTATGCGACTATATTGCCTTGATACAAGTTGGAAATTATAAAGTTTTGTGCACTTTAAACATCCTTGATGTCTTTTATTTCTAAAATCGGTAGGGGGTACAGTAGATGAGTACAATAGCTATATTCATAAGATAAAAAAATGTCAATTTTAAAAGTATTATTAATGGCAGACGACGGTAGACACTGGAATTCCAATAACAATCGACCATTGCTGCAAATCCAACAATGGTTTGGGTATAGAAACGAAGGGGGTATGTATACTTCTTGTTACATAGTCCCACACCCACATCTGTTTGTGTTACAGACACGTCGCAAAATAAATCAACTAAAACCATTGACATTATTTGTAGCATGGGCTATGGTTTGAAAACAGGTATAGTTTCCTATCAGCTGCCTTCCAACCCCATTTTTTATGCATATTTGACTAATAGAACAAAATGAAACCGGCTTTTGTACATTTTATTGAGAATGGATTCGATCTAGTTTCATGCTTAATGTAATCTTATCGTTTGCAATAATTTCAATGGCATGAGAAAACGTTTTAATTGTTTGAAGACACTTAGTGAGTAGTGATGCATTTTTAAACTTAAATCCACACCCATTGGTTTTCTACCATAATAGGTGACCATGGGAATTCTCTATGGACCTATTTTAATTATGGTTATTATCGTTATGGTCAGTATCATTATCACCATTGTTATTCTATTATCTAATGTCATAACCAATTTTCGTTTTCAGAAGATATATTACTCCAGTACAGGTTCTCATCTTTAAAATGGTGAACCCTTTATGGTGATACATATTTTCGCAATAGAGCTGGTGCTGATTCTTTATTCGCACTTCTGTTCTTGGAATTATATATAAATCTACATATTTCCTCTCATCAAACATGAAAGCTGGTAAATGAAATTTCATTTATTTATTCACTAAAAAATTGAAGCATACTCTAGTGTCTGAAGGTAAATAATAATTTTAGTCAATACAAGTTGCATTATACGCCAGCAGAAAATATTAACGACATGTATAGCAATGACATTCTAAAGTATATTAGCAGTTGGAAGATATTGAAACGTTAAATATTGTTTTCTTTAATCACAATGATAACTATCCTGTAAACATTTTCAATAACTCTTTTCTCCTAATAAAACTAAATCCAAATGCTGGACAAAATTAAAGCAAGAATGAAAATCAAATGGCATAACAAAATTACATAACACAACAGCTAAAGTGAGCAGCCTAAGTTAAATACACCATAAATCCGAAAAATCTAAAAGCTAAAATTTAAGTAAGATAATGAAACTGATATGAGCAAAAGTGCACGATACTAGTGTGATGTCAACTCATTGCACATTGGCCATTCGATCTTCGCGAGTAGTGGAGTTGGTGATGAATAGGAATTTACTTTGGAAACAATGGTTATTTCATTATCTCTTCTTTGATGATAAGAAATGTTATTATACTTCATTTACTCATCAAATAAACAAGGGGTATACGGACAAACGTTGTTGCAAAGGTAGTTTTTCCAGCAGCTGGCAAAAATAAATATTTGGAGAATGTATAAACCTGCACCCACCTCTGCCTAGTTAACAAATTGTGTGCCTCATAAATATGAGTTACAATACATTTAGAATGAAACACTGCAACGTCCTTGATGAATAGAGTCTTCAACTCATCTGATTATCTACAATACTGCAAACACACTAGAAGCAACAATGCTGATTCACAATAAAGATTTCATTTTTTTTAAAAAAATGTATACGAAACTCCTTATAAAACCGAAACTGTTTCAGATCGACATAATCACATCAAAATGAATGTAATTTTGACCATTATAAGAGTTTTGAGGCGATCAATAAAAAATATCAAATTTAAAAAAAATTATTCATCTAATACATGTAATATTTAACACTTTTGCTCAGTAGAAGTATTCTTCAAAAAGCATCTGCTATACTTTCAATACGGCAAACATTTTCTTTTTAAAATCTAAGAACATATCACATCTTTGACAAGATAAACATTTTTGGAACACAGCCACTGATAATGTTTGCAACTTGCAGTCAATGTTTTTATTTGTTTGGACGGTCAATGGGCCTATTTTCCCTACAAGTATTGCCTCCTAATGCATTTGTCATTTTTGAAGAAGGACGTTTCTATTGCACACTCCATTCTTTATATCCATATTCATCTTAGCCAGCATAATTGTTTAGTTATGACAATAATTATGCTAATTTTGATACAAATTTATATCCAGGTGCGTTAGTGGTTGCGTCACAGGGTGTGCATGTGATGCGACTAGTGCAGTAGTGAAGTTGTAGTTAGTGCTTTCACTTTTTGCTTCAAGCTGATTCTTCTGGCTAACCTCTAACATTAAGTAGCGAAAACGGGAGCTGAGTACGTAAGCCTCTCTCTGCCAGTACATAGCTTCATCACCACCACCACGACTTCTGCAGTGCATCCTCATCACAACACGAAAACTGGGCATCATTCTACCCCAGGCTTAACTGAAAGGGATCTGGGAGCATAAGTGGGCCTCAAAGGCGTAGCGTGCAGGCCGAGTGGTGTGTGGACACGCCCTGGCAGCACACAGACTACTGCCCCACCTAAGTGTTAAACAGAGGGACCTGCCCATCTTTCCAAGTAAAGTCTGATCCAGTAGCCTGGGTGGATGATATCACTGTCGAGCCAACGGCAACGATGACCGCCAAGAAGTTCCAAAATCACTGATGAGGCACATTCAAAGTCAAGCTGATAAAACTATCCACGTTTGTTCCCCTTCAGAAAGAAGCACATAACAATTTTGGTACAAAGGATAAAGCAGAGTATGCCCAAAATTAATTTACAGATTAATGCTTATACAACTAGAGGTGGCAACTGTCAAAGACGTTGATTTCAATAGAGCTCTAAGAAAGTGGAGAAGGAAGAAACAGAGACATATATTGAACTTTAGATAAATATTGACCTATGACCATTTCTTCCTCCCCTCCGTGTTCTTCGAAAAAGAGGGAGGTCTCCCTTAAGATAAAATCCTGTTATCATCTCTTTTTAATTGTACTTAGGGAAAAATATAGAATTTCTCCTTTTTATGCAGAGATAATAAACCAGTGAATAAAGTTGCTGATGGAATAAATGAAATTAGCATAGAATGATCTTCGGTGCAGATTTCAAACTTTTCAACTTTATCATATTGTGTAAGCTAAATAAAATCGTAGAATACGACTAGGTCTAGTCAATAGTTTTCCTTCTTCACTAAAATTTAGTCTTTTGCCTGGCAGGAATTTTGTTGGCATTCAACCTTATTCCCATACCCGATTTTGTTCTAAATCAGATTTCCTTTGCACGAGGAAATTACATTATTTCGTCTGTTTTGGAGATAACAGCCTAATGTCTTTCACCTTTAACTGAGAATCGACATTGGACATAAGATATTTTCAAATCATTCATGCCGTGCAAAACAAAGGGAGTTAACTGGAGTCACCAAAAAAAATGGCCTAAAACCTTGGACAAAACATTGCATCCAATAGGTGGTCCCTTTGAAAATATTTTTGTTATCTTCTCATCAGTGAGAATAGCATATAAATATATGTTAACTCTATGTCTATGTTTAGTGTATATATCGAAAATAGGACCAGAGTGTCAATATGCATGAAAGGATACCAACTACCTTCAAAAGATGGAAAGACTATCATCGATAGTATCGATATGTATCGTATCGCAGACCTCGTATCGCAAATCGTATCGATGCGCAGCACAGATGTATCGTTGCACCCCTTGTTGTTAGTAGCTTACAGTGAACCGATGCTTTTTCCGGGATCTTTCTGTAGTCTTCCTTCACCAGAGATGCTGATAATTATGTCATAGAATGGCTTTATATCCACGAAAAGAAACATGGACATGCAAAAATATTATTTGCGGTTGATATATATGCCGATTACTCGCGGACCTGGGTTTTAAACTCGGTAGAGTAAGGAATTTAATTTCTCTAAACTGTATGATAGTATTGTTTGTATTAAACTATATATATATATATATATATATATATATATATATATATATATATATATATATATATATATATATATATATATCATACAGGTTAGAGAAATTAAATTCATACTCTACCGAGTTTCGAACCCAGGTCCGCTAGTAAATGGCACCCATCGCCTCGCCTGCACTCACCAACCCATATACCGTCACGACTAAGCACGTTTCACCAAAAATGAAGGCACTGAGTCGTTGTTATATAAGCTCGTGCGTAGCAGACACACCCGCATGACGACAAGGTAATTAATCCTCATATATACACACAGTCGTTCCAGATTCCTATTAAAGAAATCAAGGTATATAGGATTTTTTGTATTACAAATAATTATAAATATATACCAGACAGAACAGACTGTGCTATCCCTGGATTCTGTACTAGAATCTTGATAATAATGGGCAGAAACAAAAGTTTCGTGAACGCAGGAGAAATTGTAGTATTGCGTGACACTGGTTGCACGTGTGTAGTGATCAAACGTAGTCTTGTGCAAGATAACCAAATGCTCTGGTGGGAGTCCCCATGCATGCTACTTTATCAGACGATCGGTCGCATCCCTGTAGTAAGGGTCACGGTAGAAACACCTTTCTTATCAGGAACTGTAGATGCCCTTTGTATGGAAAAACCCTATTTACGATCTGACGATCGGTAATGTTGAAGGTTCCCGTCTTAAAACATTGGAAGATTTCAGAATACCTTTGGCACAGGCAGTGAAAACGCAGGTACAAACCCGGCGAGAGAAAAACGCTTTTCAGAAATTGAAAGTCCCCGAGTCGGTATCCGAAATTTTGCGTTAAGAGTTTAAGCAAGAGCAAGAATGCGAGGAATCCATTAAGTATATCGTTGAGAAAATCGCGTCCGGTGCCATAAAGCACTGCAAGGGTGGTGGCAGCTCGAGATTCTTTTGGAAGAATGGGCTAATTCATAGGGAGGTTTTCTCTCCGGAGGGTAAGAAGTATTGGCAAGTCGTCGTACCTAGAGGTATAGATCTCATGTACTAAAGGTAGCTTATGAGTCTAGTATAGCAGGACATCTGGGTAAGGCGAAGACCACCAGGAGATTAGTCGCTGACTTCTACTGGCCTGGTGTTAATGGCAACGTCATAAGGTTTTGTAGGTCTTGTGACGTATGTCAGAAAACGGTAGGCAAGGGTGCACTTAGGAGAGATGCCATTACTAGATACACCATTTAAGAGGGTGGCGGTAGATATTGTGGGAACAATACAACCAGTTACCGAAAGAAAAAGTAGATATATTCTTATTCTTGTGGATTACGCAACCAGATATCCCGAGGCCGTGGCGTTACCATCCATTGAAACGGAACGAGTGGCTGAAGCATTGGGTGATATATTCAGTAGGGACGGGTTTCCGGAAGAAATCCTTACGGTTGATTGATTGATTGATTGGTTTATATTTTTACGGCGCACCAGCACTATGTGGCTATTTAGCGCCAAACATTAGGTTATATCCTTTTACATTTAATACTGGTAAAATAATTTTATCGACCAGCGATTGGGGTCCAAACAGTTAAAGGTAAAGCGATAAAAATGTGAACGATGGTAAAGTATTAAAAGTTTCCCGATCAACGGGGTGTGCAAAAGTATGATAACGAAAACATATGATTGGCAATTAAAATCTATCGACTGCATAAATATAACACAAAACTGAACAAGGTGATAAAATAAAAGCTATAACTTATGATAGATATTTGCTTCCTTAAGGAAGTCTATAATGTTGGTAATATTAACTGTATCAGAGAGCTCCCTCATGTCTTGCACAACGTAGAAATGATTACGCGTAGGTTGAAAATCGAAGCAATCCAGCATAAAGTGCTTAACGGTGAATGGTTCATTACGAGCTATGCACTCTGGTGGGTCTTCTCCTTTTAATATGTAGGAGTGTGTTAAATGAGTATGACCGAGTCGAATTCTTGCAATGACTACCTCCTCTCTACGGACGGATCTGTAGGAAGGGGTCCATTCTCCTAAGGTTGGCTTGATGGCATGAAGTTTGTTATTCACGGCATCATTCCATGATGCCTGCCATTTCTGGTGTAAACAGTCTTTGATACAACGTTTAAAATCAGTATATGGTGCTTTAAAATCAGTTGATTCTAGTAATAAGGCCATTTTAGCAGCACGGTCAGCTTTATCATTACCTTTAATTCTTACATGGCTGGGTAACCAACAGTATACTATATTGTGGAAGGTACTCAGCTCAGTATGCTTAAGGAGAATATTTGCTAATAATGGATTCTCCATTTTTCTGTTATGTAGCGTCTGAAGTACTGATAGTAAATCGGAGAAGATAATGCTGTTTAAAATACGCTCGCTTGCAATGTATTGCAAAGCATGGACTATTGCTCTGATTTCAGCTGAAAAAAATTGACGTACCATTTGGCAAGGGAGCAGTTTTTATGTATTTTTCACTAACGAAGGCTGCAGCGGCCTTTTCCTCATCTTTTGATCCATCAGTATATATTCTTGTATAATTTTTGAACTGAGAGAGGAGTTCATGGTAAGAGTTGAGGAAGATGGACGGGTTTGTTTCCGATTTTTTTCCATCGTGTAGCGTGAAAAGTACCCTTGGTTGCTTTAGTAGCCATGGAGGTGTTTCGGAAATGGTCGTGTTCAGAATTTTCGAAATATCAACTTTTGTACTATCAAGGAATGGTACCATTCTGATGCCAAAGGTAGGTATGACATTTGGTTTATTGTCATATAAAGTTTTATATTTGGGTTCAAAAACAGCCGGAAAAGCAGAGTTCAGAGGGTTTGATTTTAATTTGAGAGCGAAAATCCTTACGGATTGTGGTGCACAATTTATCTCTGATCTCATTGGTGAAATAAGTAGGTTGTTATCCATCAAACAATTGACACTACTCTACCGATGTGCAATGGACTGGTAGAGAAGTTTAACTGTACACTGAAACATATGCTTCGGAAAATATACGTGGAACGTCCGCAAGACTGGGATCGCTATTTGAACGGGGTTCGGTTCGCCTACCGAGAAGTATCGCAGGAGAGCTTAGGGTTTTCAGCCTTCGAATTGCTGTACGGTCGAACATTCTGAGGTTCGATGCGGATACTACGCGAACGCTCGCGACGGGTGATGTCGCGAACGATGAAATAAAAACTACTTATCAGCACGTTCTAGATCCGCGAAAAAAAGTTTGAGAGTACATGTAAGATGGCACGTGATGTACTCATGAAATCGGGACGTAGATATGCCAAGTACTACAACCGTAGAGCGCGAAATAGGAAATTCATTGTAGGTGATCATGTTCTTCTGCTTCTTCCTAATAATACAAACAAATTATTGGTTCAGTCGAAAGGTCCCTACGATGTTAAAGAGATCACGGGTGACATGGACTATAAAATCGACATAGACGGTAATTTGAAGACATTCCATGCTAACATGCTTAAGTTGGACATCAAGAGACAGAGCAACAATGTAGGAAAAAGAGGCCGTCAATGTTGCTTGTACGGCAGTTGAGGTTTCCCTTGGTTGTCCCTTAGGTGGGGTGAAGGAAGGAGTAGAAAACTCAATAGAAAGTTTGTACCAAAGTTTAGTACCATTGCTAGCCAATTGTCTGATTTCACAAAGAAGGGGCAAGCAAACAAAGTAGAGTGGGGACCACCACAAGATAGTTTTTCATGCACTAAAAGAGAAGTTGATTAGTTCACCTAAATTGAAATTGACAGATGTATGCAAACCCTTTATTGTAGGAGCAGATGCCTCTGAAATTGGGTTGTAGGCAGTTTACTACAGGAACAATATGGCTATAAGCTGCCTGTAGCTTATTCAAGTAGGAAATTGCTACCCAGGGAGAAAAACTATCCAGCCGTTGAAAATAATGTTTAGCCTTTGTGTGGGGAATTGGGAAGTATTAAACATATCGTTTTGGGAGAGATTTCATTCTTGAGACTGATCATCAACCCCTATTGTACTTAAACAAGGCCAGGGTTGCCAATGCTAGATTGATTACACCCTTATCGCTTCCGTGTAGAGGCGATAAGAGTTGAAAATATAGAGGAAAACTACATGAATAGGGCATGATTGGAACTTGGGATAAACGTTTACGCAGCATGAGAAAACCAGATTGCTAAACAGCTCGTAAACATTGTACTGTAATAATAGTTATTTTTGTTAAATTTGTGAAGGTTAAATAAACAAATGTGACCATTTGTTTCCTTTGGGAGAAGGTATTGTAACATAAAAAGGCAATAAATAACTTGGTTATGCCGTGAATCTATTTTCACCTTATTCGTTGTACAGACGTATAACGTTAACTGGGGTGAATCACTCTGCTGCAGGTAAAGTGATTTTCGAAATTACATGCAGACGGAAAGTCACGGTAAAGCATGGTTTACATGAACATTTGACCATAACCTTTTTTTTTACTCCTATGGATTTAAGCTTGATACATTATGAACCGAGACACAAGTCATTTGGATTTAATCATTGGTGGGCGAACATTCCACCATCGTCTCAGGCCATAGGGGTAAGTGTCAAAGTTTTGTTTCATTTGATTTGTGAAAGCGTTTAACGGATTTGTGTTTTGTCGGTGATAAAGTTTTTTTTACAGTGCTTGCTTTGCTATTACCATTTTAGTAATAACTTGTTTTGTTTTGTTTTAGCCTATTGTAGACTGCGTGAGTTTAATGTAGATTATTGGAGCTATTGTAGCCCTATTGGATCCTAATGTAGCCTATTGGATACTATTGTAGATTATGGGAGCTGTTGTAGCCTGTTGAATCCTATTGTAGCCTATTGGATCCTATTGTAGCCTGTTGGACGCTATTGGGCATTAGTAAACGCTATGGGAATTTAGTGTAAACTATTGTAGCCTATTGGATAGTTTACATTAATGGAGCATAGTGGACACTATGGGAGCTTAGAGGACATTATAGGACATTATTGGATATTATTAGACATTATTGGGCTGACGGAGTCTTATTGGAACTGACGATGTTTTATGGGAGATTCAGTGTCCGATGAGAGCTGACCATAGGTATAAGTGGTTGTATTGGATGTAGTTATCTGTATTGCAACAAGCCGTCTCCGTCTAAATGTATGCATGCATGTATGTATGTATGTATGTATGTATGTATGTATGTATGTATGTATGTATGTATGTATGTATGTATGTATGTATGTATGTATGTATGTATGTATGTATGTATGTATGTATGTATGTATGTATGTATGTATGTATGTATGTATGTATGTATGTATATATGTATGTATGTATGTATGTATACATACAAATGAAAATACGTAAGGGATTCGTGATGTATATGAATAAACGTACGGGACTCGTGCTGCGTATTCATGCACGTACGGGATTCGTGCTGCATAGGCATGCACTTACGGGATTCACGCTTTATATGCATGCATGTACGGGATTCGCGCTTTATATGCAAGCACGTACAGGATTCGCGCTGTATATGCATGGACGTACGGGATTCGCGCTGTAAATGCATGGACTTACGGGATACTCGCTGTATATTCATGGACGTACATGAATCGCGTTGTATTTGCTTGGAGGTACGGGATTTGCGCTGTATATGCATGGACGTACGGGATGCGCACTGTATATGCATTGACGTACGGGATTCGCGCTGTATATGCATGGGCGTATGAGATTCGCGCTGTATATGCATGGACGAATGGGATTCGCGCTGTATATGCATACATGTACGGAATTCGTGTTGTTTATGAATGCAAGTAAGTGATTCGCATTGTATGTGAATGCAGTTACGGGATTCGCGTTGTATATGAATGCACGTACGGGATTCGCGTTTTATATGAATGCACGTACGAGATTCGCGTTGTATATGAATGCACGTACGGTAGTCACGTTGTATATGAATGCACGTACGGTAGTCGCGTTGTTTATGAATGCACGTACGGGATTCGCGCTGTAGATGAATGTACGTACTGGATTCGCGCTGTATATGAATGCACGTACTGGATTCGCGTTGTATATGAATATACATAAGGGATTCGTGTTGTATATGAACGTGGATCGATAAGAAAGGGATCCAGTGAAACTGCAGTGTTCCAGTTCGGATACTGAATGAACTATCTTCAGTTTATCAATTGAACTACAGTTTACAGTAATGCGTGTTCGTCTATTTGTGTTCATCTATATGTATATTTAGTTAAACGCAATATTGTTTAGCGGAAACAATAGTAGTAACATTATGAGTATTGCTCATTTTCCTTTGTTTTTATGTCAAGAGATTTAGTGAATCTTATAGATTGACGCGTACAAGAGTTTAAGTGAATCTTATTTTTCATTTTTCATTTTTGATAATACATGGTATATTTGTTTTTGTCTAGAGGACAATGAAACATAAGCTTTTGTCTTTTTATTCATCATGTCATTAGTGTATGTAGGATAAATTTCATCAATTGTATGATAGTAGTGTGAGAATCAGTGTATTTGTTATATAGTCACACATGCATATCTAGTATTTCATTTTATAAATTGTAATCATTCATCACTCTTTTTGTTTTTATTCATTTAGTCCAAACAGAGAAATCCAACTCGGGTTCAATTATGTTAAAATATGTTTTAAAATACTCATTTACAACAATTTGCATTCTTTTAACCAGTAGTATTCCACTGAAAGAGGTGATACTATGTTCACATACCTCTTAAAGTACCATTAAGGTATTATCATTAAATGTTGAACTCTTTAAAATCTTGTGTAATTGGAAAACTATATGGTATTAAAATATAAATTTCTTGATAATGACCGGATCGAAATTATATTGTTGTTGTTAAACGAGTTGCATGTACGTTTGCTTTTGCTCTCGATAGGTACACCAGTACGGTCTGACCACTGCAACATAATGTTAACCACTTTACGCTTGACAAATCCATTTGGTCGACATAGGAATAAGCTCTTGCTATAGAAAATTAAAAAGGGACTGAACTCGTACGTTTTTCTTGGTATGCAAAATGCATGTGTGCCTTAAGCAATATTAAACAAAATAATATAAATTCTACTTTTCTTATTCAAATATAATCTCATTATTTTAACTCCATATTTACATCTCTAGTATTTTGTATTTAGGTTTCCATTTCCTCTTTTATTGCTCTTTGCACGTTCGGCGCACGTTTTGTCTAACACGTTATTCCTTAAGCACGACTCGCCACTGGCGACAACGTTATCTCAAATTTTGACTGTAACATTTATTTGTGCATGATAATTTAAATTTCAATTACTACTCGATGATAAAATGAAAATTCCGGTAATGGTTCTGCAAAGAATGACGTGTATACTTAAATTACTTATCCATGCAGTATAATGATATCCATAGCAACTGATTTGGGTTTATTTTAGGCAATTCATTACTGTTGAAGATTGACAGATGCGTCGCAACTGTGAAATATGCTAGCTATATTAGTCAATTTAAATATTCCAGTTTGTAAACAACTATATCCCAAAATATTTTCTCGCTTTTCAACATGTATAGATTAAAGATAAGATTATCACATTTCTCAAGATTGTTTTACATTTGAAATTTATGTATATTTCACCGACTTTTATTTTACAAAAATAGGTCAGTTGTTATATGATTGACAAAGACTGAACCATACTCATAACTGTTTGTGGCATGCCTGCTTAAACTCGGGTTGCTTGCTGAAACCACAATCATGACTATTGAGATTTGAATAGTTATTTTATCCTTGAAAACATCGAATGATTTTATGGTTTCGTTTTGAATTCAGTAATCTCACATCAAAGTCTCTAAGGTTATGTCATACAAATTCTTGGAGTTATCACGTAATTTCATGTCAACATTGTCTGCATGTTAATTCAGATGACTTACTTAAACTATTTTTGATGCAATTTTTTTTATCTTGCTTGCTTGTATAATAAGATAGGTAGATTTTTCAATTGATAATTCTTTCCTGACACATTTGCTCTCTTAGGGAAAACAACATATACATTAACACTACTTATGCTAGAAATAAAACATAGGGTCTACCTAATGGCCATTTGTCACCCTAAACTTCATAGTACTTATTATATTATCATCACTTCATTGACGTCGGAAATAGTCAATGAACTGTCAAATTAATAGGAACAGAAACTATAATTTTAGGTTGCTGATTCCAAATGGATTATTTAGCTTTATTTTATTTCGTTTTATTAAGTTTCTGGAATAACAATTACACAATTATGGTAGGGGTAATTAGTTAACCGATTGTTGAAAAGTCGTCGAGTGCAAAGTTCAACATCTATCATTTTACAAGGATCTGTATACCAATTTGGTACGTGTCAGTAGATTATCTCTGAGTCTTTTATAAAGCTGTTATTCACCTCCCATCAGAAAGAGTCTAGGAGGCAATCGTATTTAAACTTTCGAAATTGATTAATTTAAGCAGACAAACATTGTTAGAAATGCAAAAACATTTTCAACAAAAATAAAATGATAGGTTTTAAAGATAATACTTGACGGCATTTCATTAATCAGCAAAATACCCTTACATTTGAGGTTGAAACATGATCATGCAACTGTATAATAAAAAAATGAAGAAATCATTCGGTTTTAAAAGCCTGAATGTGTTGATTACATTACTATTAGTGATGATACGTCATCTAGTCACTGTGATGTCAATGAAGTCTTTATAACATAACATCAATTATGGGCTTGAGGTTAATTCAAAATAGCTATTATTTTAATTTTAAGGTTTTTATTCTACAATGCCATGAAAAGTACCCATTTAGAATTAGCTTCAATCCAATTCGGGTTATAACACTACGATTACCTCCGAGTGACTTTTAAAATGTCAAAGTTATACCATTTGCATCGGAAAGACATTACGGATTGTAATTGAACCTAGATAGTAAATTCTGGGAATTATTTCTAGACTGTCCCGTACATTTTTGTTTTCCTTTTGAAATGTTTATTTGTGGACTGTTTAATAATTTCATTATAACCTAAAATTTCAAATTTCAGCTAGGCAAAGTAGGAACCCCCCACCAAAATCATTAAAGAGTATCGAACACGCTTGTGACGCAGTGTAAAACTGAGAATACCCGATATCAGTCATCATGAAAATGATATGATATGACGCTGTTCAGTCGCCTATCTCTAGCGTGGCTTCGACTTTGTTCCAAAAATCATTTAATAATATGTTAGTCATGAGTGTCGATAGTTGTTCTTTTATAGGAAAACCAAGACATGTTAGCTATAAAAGTTAACGTATTAATGAATTTCTTTACTATTTAACTATTGTATTTTCTTCTTATGTACGACCAACACTGTGGGCCAGTGTATGTAATATAGGGACACAGAATCTGCAGGGAAGTTGTCTAAATACATTTATACGAGAACCGTAACTTTTGAAATTAATCATCCCACCCACTTTTTCTAGCTTCTCGCATCATATCTCAAATCCTCCCGGGCTTCCGCATTCCTTCCAATATTGCAGCTTGATCTGGTAGTAGGCACAATACATAGAGCCCATGCCCATGACACAACCAATTGGTTGGCAGTTTGGCTCTACCGTTATTGTGAACATGCAAGAGAATGCATGTAAAAGCATATTTATTTTAAAATGGTTTAAGTGCGATTACAACTGTGCTTTAACTCATTGAATCTTATGGGTTATAGTCAGTAGCGTGGTTTTCGTTCAATCTTTGTATTTATTAAACCTTGTGAAAATGTCGGAAAGACTTTAGCCGCCGAAAATAAATACATTTTGCAAGAGTAAAGTAATAATAACAATCACAAACTAAAAGCTCCCAACATTTAGAATTATTTATGAAACTGCGATAGCGGCAATTGCGTTAATTAAATGCATGTCGACGGCATCCCATCGAAAAATAACCCCATGTTTGAAATGTGCGTTTCTAGACGAGTGATGTTTGTCCATCTTAATCAAGATATAAACAACCTGTAAATATTTATACGAAATAACTAAAATAAATATTTTCGCATGCTGGACGAGCTTTCAATTTTGAGGAAAGCATACTCCATTTATGTTTCCACTTTTTTCTTTCTATCTCGTCAAAGGTCTGCCTTTATAAGTTGCCACACTTTGTCGTAGTCATATACGTCTGTACTTGCACGTGGAGCCTACGCGACTTCCGTCAATTCCTGCTATATTTATTTTATACGTGCAAGACTCTAGGGCTCATATAATTTCTATACATGTGTAATAACTTTACAAACGAGTACATATCAGCGACTTTCTATCTCTGCCTTAAGTAGAGTACAGGCGCCAACTTAAATTTATTTGCTTCAACGCTAGGCGTGAAGCTCTAATACAAATCGACCATTGTGAAACTCCTGCTGTGGTATTTGTAAAGAAATGTTTACTTCAGTTTGAAAATTTCACAGCTCCACCACTTATTGTAATAAGGATTCATCGAAAGGAAACTAAAATTTTGACGTTGGGTTTGGCATTGATAATTGGTTGAAAACATTAGGTGTAATTTTCGCATCAACTACATTCCATCCGTATTTTTGTGCACTGATGACTCTAATAGAACACAATTGTCAACGGCTTTTATAATCTTTACTGAACGTATATTCCAGCTTGTGTTAGATATTTGCTTCCTGCATAAAAGAATCTTATAGTTTGCAATAATTTTAATGGCGTGGAAAACATATCTTTTTATTGACACCTCAACTAAGTGTTAATGCATTTTTAAACTTCATTCTACATAAATTGTTTTCTACTATAATTAGTGACCATTGTAATTGTCTATGTCCTATTATAATTATAGCTATGAACATTATCATCATTGTTATTCTTATTTTTTGTCCCCTAGTGACCGAGTCGTCTTAAGCACTTACCATTACGGATCACTGCCATCTCAAATCTGAGCGAGTTCGAGTCCAGGTTTCGGCTAACAATGGTAAGTGAGAAAGCCGGCCAGAAGCTTGTTGTGAGTCTGTGGTTCATTATGAGGATTTCAAGTGTTCTTCCTCCACCACTGGATGCCGTGTATAGTCTATTTTGTGCTGGAAAATGGCGTTGAACCCTATAACAACAACATTCTTACTACTATTGCATGTCATAACCAGAATTCGGTTGCGGGGAATATGTTACTCCAGGATAGGTGGCTCATCGTTAAAATCGTCTACCATTTTTATAACTGTACAAATGTCGGTAGTAAAGACGTTATGATTCTCTCAACACGCATCTGTTGTTGGAATAATATATTCAGCTACATTTTTTCTCCCTTTAATTACAAAACATGATTGAAAACCAAAATATCAAGCACTGGTAAATGTAACTTTATTCATTTATTCATTTAAAAACAAAAAGAAAAACTGGAATCTGTCGTAAAAATAAATTTTATTCAATACGGTTTTTTTTTCATTGTACATCAGCAATGAATAATAACAATTGCTATTACACCGAAAGTAATGACTTCATCATTCTGTGAAATAAAAGTCTACAAAAGTTTAAAAAATTAAAACGTTTAAAGTACATTTGTTTTAATAAGAGAAGGCGATCATCTTGAAATATTTCACTAACGCTTTTCTCGTTATAATAAACTGAAAGGCCGTACGAAATAAAAAGCAACAATGAAAAACAAACAACATAACAATGCTGCTAAAGCGTGCAGTCTACAAAAGTAAAATACACAAGAAATCAGAAAAATCTGCAACTTAAAATTTAAGTTAGGTAATGAAACTGGTAAAAACAAAAGTGGGAAACTGTATTATCAACTAATTACACATTGACGATTATTTCATTGCAAGTGAAGGTGGTGGGGAAGAACTGTTATTTCCATACGACCCGATTATTATTTCCTTATTTCTTGCTCGTTTTTATACAGTGTTTTATTCAACAAATAATATATTTATTTACAGACCGTGTCGCAAATGTACCTTTTCCAGCAACTGTCAAAACGAAACATTTCAAGAATACACAAGACATGACAAACAGCAGCCATGATAAAAAGTGTCGTGCCTCATAAATGCACAACAATACTACTAGATGCTGTTTCTTGATGCAGAAACTTTTGCTAACACTCATTCAATTTACTCTATTATGCCAAACATACACGAAGGATGAAAGCTTTGTTTTGAAGCTCTAATTTTCACAACCAACAAAAATATTATGAAACCGCTTATGAATTTTATGGTTTGGTTTTTATCTATGCAAGTGCATCAGAATATAGATAATGCATTGGAAGATCAATGGAAACGTACTAAATAAAAAAAAAACGGTTCATATAATACATGTATTATTTAACATTTTAGCTCAGTGTTAGCGGACTTCAAATTGCGTGTTCAGTATTTGCAATACAGTAAGTAGTTTAAAAACCAACGAACAGAGTATATATCTGTCGAGAAAAACAACTGTTCTTAAAATTTCTTTACCATTTCGTTCCACATAATGCTTATTTTAATTCCATAATAGTATCTTAACATTTGGAGCAAAAGCTTTTCTCTTCTCCACTGGCACATTTTGTGGGTTATTTTCATTAAGCTTTTGAAAATGGTAAACGTCCTTCTTCCATACGCCGAGTTGACATGGGTGATGGTTGTTGTTACAAAAATGTTCTCTTTAACTCCGATTTTGCTCAAGACCATTTATTCTCAGATCTCAGATCTCATCGGGACTATCTTAATATACAGCACAAAAACACAATATGGACAATAAAATAACCATGGTCGACAGCCTTACAGGAGATGTGAACATAAACGCTGAAAATAAATGGAATGATTTAGCATATACGTTACAAAATTTGCTATCAATTTATGTTAATGGAATCTTCTAGGTCAAATTGAAACCAAATAATCTGCCAAATGCCTTGCATAAGCAACGATGGTACAGAATCACAACTATTTAAATAGTGTATGACGCACAAGTTAACTGTTGCGAAAAGTGCATTAGTTGGTCACTAACGCATCACAATAAACATTTTTTCTAAGACATATTCGCAAAAAAGTTGGTGTTGCGACTATTTTGAATTTTAAGGGATGACTCGATGCAAAATTTAAATGCTTATCACTTTTATTTGATTGAAAATGTTGCCCATATTTTCAGTAACAGTGAGATTTTGACACATTTGGAAAAAGTGATCCGTGCTTCAACAAGTCAATATATTTACTGATACATTTAATTCATTTACAGACACATTTTGTAATTTGCTGCGTTGCTATTGGTTCGTGACATATAATAATATTTGAAAGGCTTAATTCGTTTAATTGGAATCTTTCATTTACATGGATAAAAAAGATTCAGATGTCACATTAGGTCATGTTAGTGACGTGATCCATTTCGAAACGTGTATATTCAAAAACAAAATAAATAAATAAAAACATAAACGTCAGGAATCATATCCCGAACAGTGCAAACATATGTCATACCTTCTGGTATTTTGCTAGCTGTCTATTGGTGTTAAAAATGGATCAAAACAAGCAAATATTTGTAAAATCCATAACACTACATTTTGGTTCATGAAATTTATTAAAAGCTTAAACCTTTTGCAATCTGTACTTTTATTTTGAATTCAATGACATCAGTGGTAGTTTTCTTCCAAGTCTGACACATTGCTTTCTTAGTTTAAACATGCATACTAGACAACATGTCACAGTCAATCTCCTCTCCTGACGTCTGACATAGAAATCAAAATATTGCCAGCAAGTTTCATTAAATGTTTTATGTTTTATATTTGTTAGCCCTTAATTAAGGTTGATTTATATAAAAGGAATATTAAATCTATACCGCAGACAATGTAAAAGGTTCTTCTTTACAGTTTTATACTTTGCATAGGGTTCTAGTTTTAAAGAACACAACATTCTTAGGTTGTCCCAACTAGTTCTTTGTGTTATTTGATTAAGAACTTTCAAAGTTCGGTATTGTACAAATAGCGTTTAGTCCCTTTGTTTTGATTTATGATTGATGGGTGCAATTTGGATTTTGAAACTATACAGCTTGAAATTATTTCTGAAAACTCTAGTGAAAAGTGCACGTGTTATACAGAAGATCAAGGTATTTTACCTATATACATTACAACAGTCTAAACGTCTAAACGAATTGATTTCTATAGGTTTGTGGGTCCTATACGCTAACCACGAGCTGAAGCAGACGAAGCTATATAAACTATATATACCAATGATGACCTTATGAGAGAAATAGTCTGTGGCATATTTTGTCACAGGTGACTAGATATATTTTAGATGCTTCTGACGATCTCAGTCAAGCTACATTCTGCAAACGAATATTTTTTGCATCATTGCCATGGTAATTCCAAGTTTCAAGTTAACTGAAAAGAGAATCATGTTCCATCACGACCCTCAAAACAACATTGGATGTACTACCTGTAAAACTAATAGACATGTGTAATGTCATCAGCATTTATTAAAGTGTGCTAGATAAAATAACAAGTTGTAAATTCGATAGCAGTTTTGCGAGATATGGAACAGACAACTATTATCCTCAAATCAAACCCCAAATGACGTTTGTAACCAATGCCACTGCTTGTACAGATCGCTTTGCTTCGGGATCAGCCTCCGTTTGACGTGGTTGATGTCTTATATGTTTTTACTGATCGACGGCGAAACATGAAATATATTATCATTGACACGGATGCATATGTTGGCTTAAGCGTGCAATAATATTCTTTTGCATTTTTCATGCTAATTTCTTGGGGAAGAGAGTAAAACCTGTTTTTAATATCGATTACATTTTGCTAGAATCAAAGCGGCTAAGCGCTAACATTTTTTTCTGTTGCTTTTCTGCAAATTACTGTATAATTAATTGACCAAAGAAGCTACTGGATTTTGTAACGTTTTTATGCAAAATTAGAATGTGGCTGAAGTATCAATTGGAGAGAAATGATAATGACATATAGACGTCATTTTGCAAGTTTTTGATTGCGAGTATATACGGTCTGTTCGGAAAGAGATGATAAGGTTCAAGATTCCAAGGAGACATGTACCTGAGGAAAAGTATGATTGCAAGTCCTCCACCAACAGCGAAACTCTCACGTTTTCTCTATGTATCGTCTGATCGTCCAGTTCTGCATATCTCTTCTTTTTTTCACCTTTTTGACAGAGCTGAAATAATAATAATACTAATAATAATAATAATAATAATAATAATAATAATAATAATAATAATAATAATAATAATAATAATAATATATGCCAATATGTAAAGAATTTTATTCAAAAATGTTTGTGAAGTCAGAGAGATGCTATTTTTAGAACTTAAAAATAGTACACGCTGACTGATGATGGACGATACAAGAACAAATTGGAATCCCAAGGCTATAAACCTATAAAACCATGACAAAACCATGGAAAAAACTCGAAGTTTTAGTTGACTAATACAATTTACTCACATTCACTACTATATAGTGAATGTGAAACGGAAAGTCCAGTTTGGTGAAAGACTTATCTTCTGGGTAGCGTTAAAATGCTAGTGTTCGTTTTCTGCAAATGTCAAAAATAGCACGAAAGCTGTCTATGGATAGGTTGATTGATATCATGCCATTGATAAAAACGACTTCTTTCAGTATTCTCTAACACTTATACATCACAATACCTACCCTCGTGAGCAACCAATATACATATAATATTTACATTGAAGAAGACTATACCGTTTGAAGAAAAAAATGTAGGTTTATGTACTTGTACTTTTATATTATCCTTTTCCAGTTTGTATATCTACGTATAGTGAATTTTAATCTGAATATTTTAGCAATTTATTTTGTTATGTACAGAAATTATGATAAACATTTGACTACCATTTATAATTAGATATTATATTGGTTTAAAGCGCCTCAAGTGATGCAGATATTTGGAAGTTATAAGTTTATACGACTCGAAAGGAATTCCTCATTTATACACGTGTTCCTCCTTTGTGATGACGTTATTATGTTTTCAAAACGTAACTCCGTTAATTATTTACAGAGATTTGTTATTGCTTTTACAAATATACGTGATATTTATAAACGAAAAACATCACAGTTGACAGAATTCTTTAACCATAATTTTGTGCTACACATGAATATTCATCGCTACGCTACGGCCTTTCGTGTATTATTTGAAATATGTTTAAGCTTTGCTTAATCATGAATCATGTAAAGTGTGAATCCTTTCAAATTTGCATTTATCACATGTTCTGTTTTATAACAAAACGTTTCTACTGAAAAATTTTTCCGAATGTCTAGATATGTGCCTATAACATATTCGGCTCTTCAAATTTACATACAAGTCGGCTTTATGATAAGTACATTAATTAGAACATTAATACAATAATTAGTACTGTACAAATTCGTATTGACACCTTTTCGTCTTTAAATAAAAAGTATATGCTCACAATACTTACAAAATCACATTTTAAAGAATTTTCCGGACACACGCGGACATCACAAGCAACAGTAATGTAAGGACTGTGAATAAAACGAAAGGCGTAGAAAGATGCCATGACCCTGTTTACCTCCGAGTTGTTAAAGTCGCCGACAAGTTCGTCATCCATGGAACACCTACGTATTAATCTAGGCATTAAAAGTAGTACATGGAACAAAAATATGTGCAAATGGAATTAACAAAAAACTATTTAGAACTCTGTCTGCTCTTTAGAACAGAGTCTTCCGTCAATTGTACCTTCTTTGTATACTGTAACCCTTTCAAAATTACTAAAATGGCCAGCTTTTTTAAATCTTTCACTTTTTTAAAGATATTGATCTGGAGTTATCAATGAAATCTGCCGCAAGGCATTGGCTCGGACATTACATACCCGTACAAATTCACACACTGTATATAAATAATATAACTCGACGGAAGTCTTGACATAGATAACTGTTTTTAGCTAATGCATATCATTTTGTTATAACGCTAATTCCACCGCGTATACCCATTTTAATGAAATTAAACATATTGATATCTGTTAAGAAATCCAGTTTTATTTTGATTGTCTTTAGTAGAGTCACACAATAGCCCGCGAGAAGAATAATACCAACATGAATCTAATACACAAACTTAATGACTAGATTGACAAAATCTCTAAAAAAAAGGAGTCTGTTAGCAATGAAACATTTGTTTTCAAATAAAAATAATGATAACCACCAAATGTGTTACAACTAAATTCATTCCAAATATCTTGTGCATATTTGTAATTGTCATCTGTGATATTTTCATTTTTGAGTAAAATTTATCTTTGTTAGGAAGGGAAGTTTTATTAAATCTGCTCCAATCATCGAGATTCTCGTACGGAGATATACTTTATGTTAGATCGATATAGTTTTCACCAATGCAACTTTATAAGTTAGCGAAATTGCTACAATATTTTCAAGCTCACCTAAGGATGCTGACAAATTGCAGACTAACTCAATTTACCAAGCGTCACCGACATATACTTTTCTAAATTATTTGGTGTACATTTTATTGTATTATTTAATTTTAGTCTCGCTTTAATATTTTCATCACCAAATGCTTCTACAATGATATAGTCACGAAAGTTATGTAAAGCTAAAGAAATAAACTGTTATGAGCTGCTCAACTCTAGTGGCCGGTCAAATGACAATGATCTCGCTCCTCATTGTAATCTCCGCTGAAACATATCAGCAACGTTTCACAAATATGACAATCAACTGCTTCATCGAAATCGAGTTGTTGTTTATATGCTACTTTCATCGAAGCTGTTTTTGTAAAAACCAAATTTTTCCCATGTAAATGAAGCGAAATATCAGAATCATATTTAAATGATTTTGCGTTGATGTGATAATACTTGCACGGTTTCATCAACTGATATCGTTGAATTCTTCCAGATATAATTGGATAGTCAATAGCACACCTCTTTTCGTAGTGGCGATCGTATCGGTCTGTCAAAATGACTGCCATAAATAATCCTAGCAATAGGTATGGGTATGTTTTAGATTTGTAAGGTACTTTTAACAATTTGATTCACCTTGCTATGATGTCTGTAGTGTGGCCGTTTACAGCAATGTCTAGCACTGGGGCGTCATGTCATGCATGATCGCATTATCCATAATTCCTAACGCTAACCTCTTAATTTTTTTTGCAAAGTGTGGTAGCCTTAAGTACCATTTTTGCAGGTCTTGGGTACGAATCGATCCGGATTTGAACCCGTGACATCCCGCATCTAGGGAGGAAGCTTTGAGTCATCTAACCGGTCTCCGAGGAAAATGTACAGTGGCAATATAACAATAAAGCTTTTATATTTGACATAGGACTAACCCAGTTAATAGTTTTGTAAAAATGTATCGTAACTAAATCTAAGACAGAAATTTGAAGTTAATCTTAAAGTTTTAGACCTCGACATTTCACATCAAATAATTTTATATCCTGCATAAAAATGGGGCGAACCAATGGACCACGACATTTCACATCTAATAATCTTATATCCTGCATAAAAATGGGGATAATCAATGGATATCATCCTCGATTTATCCCCCTGACACCTTTGGACTTGGGAAAAGACTACAAAAAGGAAAAAAAAAACAAATCAGTGATGGATAGGTTAAACTGATTGAATGATTACTGCTTAACGACAGAGCAATACATAATGTTTATATCGAAAAATGGACAGCTTTAAAAATGCATTAGCAGATACATACGCAGTCAAAGTAACGAGAAATGTACTTACTCCGGTGTTATATGAAATAATGCGGTCCCAAGCAGGCCAGATTCATTGACTTCATTACATCTGATGGAGAAAGACAACATTTTTTTACCACCAATTACATCTTCCAACGTATCGTTCCGACTTGACAATACCACGGTGATATTATCATCCTAGAAATGAAACGAATATAAATGAAGTTAATAATAATAATAATAATAATAATAATAATAATAATAATAATAATAATAATAATAATAATAATAATAATAATAATAATAATAAAGTTAACCATGTCTAAATGCTTATTTCCACACTTCGGTCGACGCCTCCAGACAAATAATGCTCTTTCCAGGAAAGGAAAAGATCCATTCTCACATACTTTCCAATAATGAAACTGTCACTGAAACGCGATTATCGTTCTTCGTGGTAACCGGAAGTGTTCTCCCTTCATTGGAAAAGATGTGCTAGTGAGCAAAAGCTCAGCATATGTAAAAGTAGGAACCATAGAAGAAGATGACATTTTTGGGGGTGATATGTGGGTTATTTTGCTTCTAAAACCATGTGCACATCTACCAATATTTTTCAAATTAAATCTAAAACATGGAAGATTCGATATTAACTAGTTTTGATAAAGTCACACTAAGGCTAAAGACTAGTCAATTGCACAATATTAAACATTTCAAAAGCATTGCTGCGATACATAACATTTTATGCATCTATGCAAATAAGGATACATAGCTTATTTTCGCTCCTTAATTATTGATGCTAATATACCGTTTTATTGATAAAATGATAAATATTATGAGTAAAAGCGAAATCCAAATCGAAAAATGTTCCAGTTTGTCTTAAGAATAGTTCCTATGCTCTATTTCTCGGCACCAAGATTTTTTTTTAAAAAAAGTCCTAGATTTTCTTCATTGGTAGTACTAGTTGTTTAGAATAGGCATTTTCCTTGCTGAAATAACTTGTATCTCCATTATTCTTGCGTAATGTATGTTGAGAAACATAATATTTGACCGTAATTCAGCTCAAAATTGTGAGTTCCGCGTGGTTATTTTACACCATGACTTTCAAAGGTGAATTGGGAATAATACAAGCTGTATTTCTCCTGTATATTATAAATTTGATTTCCCCATTTTAATAAACACTACAGCTATTGCTCCCTGGGAACTTTATTTTTTAGTGTATACGAGTGTGTTTTAGTGTGCTTGAGTAAAATGACGCACCCGTTCAGGAATAGAGCTAATATCAAGTTCTTGTTATGCTTGCAAAATATCCCTTTAGACGGACAGTATAGCAACATAGTCTCGAGAATGTCAGTGTTTGTGAAAGGAATAGGACAAATCAAATCCGCTTGATGTAAACAATCTACAAGTGGGCGTTGTGTGTCCTGTTTTTCCCTACGATGACTTCTACAATTTACTTATAGAGGTAAAATCTAAAGAGACCGAGACTACGTCACAGACGAGTGGACAAGATGGACGATTTATTGACTAGACTCGTCTTCATCAACGCATTGGACCGTTAGTGAAATTTTCATGAAATGATACAATTAGTACACGAAAGGCTTTTACAATATTCCCATTAAATAATTGTTCATAGCAGGATAGGGAATATTTTAAACAGTATGCATTTAGATCGTGCTAGCTTGACAATATTATTCAGACCATAAAGCGAACTAAATGAAAAATTTTAATGTCCGATGACAGAATCCTAACAGGATGTCCTCAACCTTTTCGGTTCGTAGCCACGAAAAGATAACAGGTGTTGATATTGACAATTTGTAACTGTCCTCTATCCCAGTTTTCTCATTACAACAACTGTTTTGAATTAACAATGCTTAAAATATATCTGACATATTTTCAGCCCAAGTCTAGGGCTTATTCTTTGTAATACATTGATATTTGTCTGCCAAACATCTTGCAAATATGAGGAGTATCACCAGAGATTCAAAATTAATTTACTCTTATAAAGCCGAGAATTTTCTAAGTGAACAGAGTGCGGATCAATCGGAATTTGCTTGGGTCCTCATGCAATGATCGGAAAAACATATCGAAATTCTACAGAAGCCACCATTGCAGACAGATATAGCTTTTTTATACCAAAAACGTTATAGGAACACACACGATCATAGCCAATCGGAATATTTCCGTCAGACTGTTAAATAGCTTCAAAATAAGTTGTAGCAATAGACCTCAATTTGATATATTTGGTTGCCTACCTTTGGTGGAGTGTTCATTATCTTACGAAGGTAAAGACATAATATTCCAATTATGACTCTTTCTCCATCCTCCGCCTTGTTGGTCGTTTTGGAAGAAAGTAGTTCAGATTATGGTTCTCGAAGACGACGAGTTGCGTCCAAGTTTTCTTTCTCGACCAGACCCAAAAGGCCACATTTTTCCAGTTTCATCACGGTATTTCTTTTCTACGACTGGACTGAGATGACATATTTGATTTTCGAAGTCATTTACTTTGTCAGGCATAAATGTACCATAGAAATGTCTTTTACTGAACTGTGGAAATAATTCCATACAGATTTCATAACGTCTTTGAAATGGTTCGATTTAGCTTGGCATAGAGTAAAGAGTGGTTGAGTTATTCGCCGATTTCCGGCTATTTATATATTTTAATCCATATAAGTGCATCATAGGTTACGTTTCGTAGATAATCCACGAGGTATTCGGAACTAGCTTTGACAAGTCCTATCTTTGCAAACTTCTCAAAACTCGCAGCTTAGCGCACAACTTGTACACGAGAACATTTATTTTATCCTACAGAGAGATTAGACTCCAAACAAAAATATTCGGTCAAGAATTTTCCAGTTTTTGGTGGCGCGCAGGCTCTTAATGTAAATATCTATATTATGTTGTAATCAGGCATTTAAAATTTTATCAGTGCTTTGTGCCAGCACTGAAAGTAAATAATTTCCAACATTTCCCCGTCCGTATTTTGGAAAATCCTCCTGTGATTCGCTTTAAAGAAAGTATTGTTCCTGATGCAATTAAAACGTGTAGTTTTCTCTAGGTGACATTTTATGACCAACATTGACAGGAAAAAATTACTGTAACTGTAATATTATCATTCAAAAGACATTTAACACATTACGAGGGCGATGCCAACTTTGGCAACTTCGTGCACATTGTAACATTGTCAGACATCTATGTGAAATGTGTAAGAAAATAGTTTCTAAAACTTCTTCATGTTGTCAAGGTCAATTCAATACATGTTTGGTTGTAAATATGCTACAAAAAATTATGTTAACGTGTTGTTTACCTATACGAAAGATTACCTATTCTCATTGGAGAACTTCCGTTGTCATATATCATCAATTTCGGAGGGGAGCATGTTTAGCACGTTGTCAAATTATTTATTATAAATAGGGAAATATTTCACGTAGTATGCAATTCCATAATGCCCATACAGTACTGATCGTTTTTGCAAAAGGAACAGATGTTTATAAATTTGGACAGCACACTTCAATCACTTACCAATGAAATACTTGCTTTACGCTTGACTGAATAAAGATGTGATATTATAAAACAATGCACTTAAGCGTAAACAGTGGCAGCATTGACATAAGTCCTATTAAACATACATCGAATGCATGCGGAGTGTTCTCTTTGGGACACCTTTGATTCTTTATGATGGTGTCCTATTACTATCACAGTCAATGCGTCACAAAATTGATTGTTGAAGCGGGCTTGATTAATATTGTATTAGCCTAAGCGATTTTATGAATTTGAGGGAAGAACAAATATTTGCTTTCTGTGCTGAAATTTCCTCACGACAATTTTCATTTCTGAAGAATACATTAAAGTGATCTTGAAACGGCTAGAAAATGTTTGAGACAAAGTTAGAAAGCTTTCTCTTCGCAACAAAATTAAGAAATATCTCCATAAATTGCAGTTAGACCTCACAGCACTACCCCTCCACAAATAAACACACACACTCACACACGTTCTACACACAAAAAGAGAAACAAATTGCTATGAAAATTACAAAGATGACATACCTTTTCGAGAATATAAATATTATTGCACGTTCAGGTCGAATTTAAATGATTTGGCACGTTCATTGTGAACCATGTAGACGAAAAGAGAAATATGGTAAAATGTGTTAATCAAATGCGTACAAAAACATGTAGCTATAGACCACTGTCTCTGAATTACGATTTGTGATAATATGAATAGGTATGGGACGAATAAAATCCCTAAATATTCAATGCACACTTTCCTTATTATGTTAGAAATTGTAGACGGTTGTGGGAGTGTGAATAAGAAGTTAAACATAATGTACTCCAAAATAGCTGAAAACTAATCTAGTTTTAATTTGTCAAGAATGAAAATTGATAAAATGCATTGTATCAATTGATAAAATATACTGAGGTAAAAAATATGTATCCTTTCTCGAGAAACTATCTCAACCCACTCCCCCAACAAACCTAAATTAAATAAGATCAGTCCTTTATTGTAGCACTATGTACGTGTTGAATCCCAATTTTCAAGGTCTTTCCCTAGTCCTATGGCAAATATCTGCTAACCAATTATTCAATCGACACATAGATGATATATACAGGTGTATATAATGTCTATAAAAGGAAGTGTTTTCTGCAGATCTCGCATATACATTCTTAACGTTACAAAAATATCACTTCACAAAAGCGTACAAGACAAAATATTTTATCCAGAGTTCTTTGCTGAGGGATATGTGATACCCAGCGAGTTCCGACATTACAGAGCGTACGAAATGATATTGTGACAACTTTTAAATTTTGTTTTCGTAATATTGAGATATTTCTAGTCTATACTTTTGACATTTGTAAGGATTTGTATGTCAATTTACAACAGAAAATCTTTTTATACGGTTCTTGAAATGCAATATTTTTTAAAAAAATGGAATTTCGGTCAAATAAAAATAACAGCTGCAACCTTGAACAATTTTGTCAGAAATTTATAACCACTGAGACTTAAAATCGTCTGTTATTATTTCGAAGAACAAGTCTAATGAAACACAAAAATAACATACAAAGCCACAATCTTTTATGACCAGCATCTTATAGGGACTTTGAAATTCAGTAGTGCAGAGTCCGTAGGAATTTCTCACGAAGGCCTTTACGTAGCCTCTGTTTCTTCCAATTATAATTTCAATTCTTCCATCCAAATAGCATCCTGCAAAGAAATTAATAATGAGAATTAAACGCATTTCGTGGGTTATATATTTTCATAGATCCATTATTATTAAAAGCCACACATATAAAAACCACACGAAAAATATCTATTGTCAAATCACTAGATCCATTTACATTTCACGAAATACCGACGAAACGTTTATCAAAACACTATTTGTATTCACGAACAAAATGAATAGTAGATGTCGACAGCGAACATCGTCGTTTCCACGTTTCTATCAGAATCTCAGACTTAAATTCAGAGACACTATGGCCATCTTACTGACAACCTTCATCAGGGTAACAACATTTTAAGTCTCTCCTACACAGACAAGAAGAGTTGAACGATATCAAGAACGTATTCTCTGACGCCCATGTGAACGCACGAGCGATGTGGAATAGTTTTCTACAAAATGAGCATTATGATAAAAAGGTTTTATGTCTGTATGTATGTCTGTTTGAATGTGTGGCATACATACATGTTATCAATCAAGATTGGATTCGTCAATTTCCGTAGAACACGATGTTAGTGTACGTCAGATTAATAATCACTGTAATTCAGTTATAGTACAATAAAACAATAAATTAGTGACGTCGGTACTCCAGTCATGTATTTATGCAACCAGTGATCTGATTTTGATGCACACAGATACGTTTCATATGGCCACATAACTATCTTTCATAAAACGTGCTTACAAATAGAGAAATTCTAGATGTTGGCAGCAGTAGAGCAATAGCTGTAAACTTAAGATGCGAGTTCAAAGGAAACAAATAGAAACACTATTTTCGAAGTTCAATACGTGCAGAAACAAGCAGTTTATCTTCTCGGCGATACAATAAATTTTCAAAGCAATTAATTTTGAAAAAATAGAGTTTGGATATTTTATAAATTGTACAAGGTGGAGTAAAAGTAGCCGAGAAATAAAAATGCATTAGGAACTATTATTATGCATAATTATTGTTTTGCCCTTACTCTTACTTGATTTTATCTTTAATATTTGCAAGTTTTATTCATGGCTGTAAATTGTAGTGATTGTAGGTGGATATTTTTTTACGTGCATATGTAATTCTTTAAGGTATTAAAGAACGTACAATTGCATAGTATCTATAAAAAGATACGTATGTCTTGACAGTTACAAAAAATAAAACTTAGTAAATATGTTTATATGTTTACGAGATTAGGCTTTTCTCCTATTGGTCAGATCGGTCAGTTTGTATGTTAGCAAAATTAAATTAATTCCCAATTATGTTTTAAATCATAAGAGTTGTTTTTCAATGTTAGAAATTTGCCACTTATTCAGTGAATAGTGGGGATAAATATTCGAGTTTTAGTTTTACGCCAGAATATAATAGGCTCAAACTGGACAGGGGACAGTTTTCTTATCTTATTTCTTGTGTTCTTGTTGTTCCATCTGCAGACTTATTTTATGTTGTAGATCTTTATTTGAGAAGCAAAACATTTGTTTGGATTATTAAGAGGAAATAGAAGGCGCTCATTTGACTCTAATTTATTTTGGAATTATTGTGAATCATTCAAATGTTTTCTAGACAACACCATATTGATAAAATCGCGATTCATGGCAGATCAGTACATTTCAAGATCTAAAGTTTATATGGAACATTTATTCACTCGTTTGGTTGATTGATTGTATTTTGACGGCTCATGAACACTGTTGGGTTGTTTGGCGCCATATACAAGGTTATATATAGGATTATTTAAAAGAGGAAAGGCTTCTTATCAATTTGCGATGGAAAGAGCAAAGAGTTAAATGCACAGAAGTAAGACGGTAAGGTTTTTTGGACTTTAATATAACTTTCTCATAATTCATAATATTGCAAGTTTCTCTTGAATTTTGATATCATACATTAACAAGAAATTGTTTGTAAAAGTTTACAAAATTGTCAGCTTGTTTCTTTCTTTTACTAAGTTTATTACTACAAAGTCGTAACACTTGTTAAAACCTAATATGGCTGAAGGTTCATAATAAGTTTGATTCTAATGTGACATCTGAATAGTCTGCTTCCATCGCTATTCTGTAAAAGGCCCAAACACAGCACGAATTGGGGTCAGATGGGGTGAGCTAATTACATGGGGGAAAGAAGTGAAATTAAAACAAGTCACTAGACGGCGCAGATATAGCTTTAATAAAGTTATTTGTCAAAACAAACAATGGTATTTTAAACTAATACAAGAAAAATTAATTTTTATATTAGCTGGACGTAATATTTCACGCAATGTTCATTATAACGTCTCAATTATGGTAAACTTGTAAAGATGGTTGAGATCAGAATATATCCAATTGTTACACATTTTATCTACATGGGGCAGGGTTTGTA
This sequence comes from Potamilus streckersoni, assembly GCA_016746295.1. Classification (NCBI taxonomy): domain Eukaryota; kingdom Metazoa; phylum Mollusca; class Bivalvia; order Unionida; family Unionidae; genus Potamilus; species Potamilus streckersoni. The sequence continues at coordinate 1,121,431 of JAEAOA010002242.1, forward strand.
CAATTTGCCAACCCAACCCATGGTAACTGCACGTTACACCACTTATTCCTGGCAATTTTTTTTTAAAGACTTTATCCCTGTCACGATCTTTATAGGAGTCTCTTTCGGGTTTATGGTTTGGATGGAGCAATGTGTCAATAATGGACGCATTTGCGTGCGTATGTATGTATATATGTATGTATGTATGTATGTATGTATGTATGTATGTATGTATGTATGTATGTATGTATGTATGTATGTATGTATGTATGTATGTATGTATGTATGTATGTATGTATGTATGTATGTATGTATGTATGTATGTATGTATGTATGTATGTATGTATGTATGTATGTATGTATGTATGTATACGTACGAAAATCATGTCCATTTGTTGCCATGTTGAAAATGATCGTAAATATTCCAACGAAGACAAAAACCTGAAATGATAACAAATCACATAATTTACAATTATGTTAGTATTCTTTACAAGTCTCCAAAAATAACCGATAAAAATGGACGCCGTAGACTACAGAAGAGAAGCAATGCAGTTGACTTTCAATATTAATATTCAACATGTTTATGTCACCCGTACTCGTCTCGAATGCGAGGATTAGACTGAAATTACATAGCAAAAGAGAGTATGCAAAGATAAGGCTCATCCAAAATCTCGTCTGCACGCTCATTCATCCAAAAGACTAATTACTGTGTCTATAAAGGTTATGTGATTCTGGATGATAATATATATGCAAACAATTTATTTGTTTGAGTATATTCTCACGTCTGTATATAATACTCATACATGTGTCATGTTCAACTTTCTCTCACCTCCACCCCGTTTCCACGCTGCTTTCAAGCTCCTAAAAATGGTAATACTTGAAAGCATCAACGATCTCAAAAATGCAAAAAGCTTTGTCATTTGATTCAATAATTATAATTTCTAATGTGTACGTAGCCATGTAGTCTTTAAATATATTATCTGGTTCATGTTGCTAACGAAACGGATGTTGTTTGTTAATAAATACATGGCAATAAATATGTGGGAGAGTCATTTTTCTGAAAGCAATAATTCTTTCGCCGTCAGCAGTAACGTCTGAATAAATCCGCACATTTAGTTGTCTTCAATTTAAGAAATATTTTAACTAAACTGTTGCAAAAGTTAGTTGTAGACAACAAATTTGACTGAAAATGGACTGTTCTATGAACCGGAAAAGGACTGTAGCAGTCAGTCTAATAATTAGATCTACCGCTTTGGAATGATTTGAAACGTGCAAAAAGATAAGAAAACGACGATTTTCGGGACCACTTGTTTTGTGCACTATTTATATCCATGTTTCTAGGTTTTAAAAACACATCTTTACCAACCAGGGATATTTATTATTATTAGGTAATGACCTAGTTAGATCCTAATGAAACCTCTGAATTATGTCCAGGAGGTACAGTTACTAGAGCTATGGTTATGGAAACTCATAAAAATGTTATTGATCAGGAAATTGATCCATTATCTTTCATTTGTATTTATCAAGCTTTTGATGAGGTCATGTTTGCTACTGTTATAGATCAATCAAATGTTTTTGAACAGCGATCTCCTTAATTACTGCTTCTATTCATTCTAATCAAGGTAATAAATGGTAGACACTCAATGTAATTAAATAACAATATCAAGACATATAGTGGGTTTTCTTAGAAGGCTAATAGGGAAACTGAAGCACAAAATATACTTTGTTATTTTGTTAAAATGGGGTCGTTGGAAGAAAATTGCAACTTCATGAGGTACCAGTGGTGATGAATGTTCAATGAAGTATCAAATTGTTATTCCTTAGCCGTGGAAAGACAAAGCTTGGTCTTGTTCATGAAATTCCTTTAGCTGGTCATTTAAGATTAACAAAATTTAGTCTCAATATTTTTATCATTTTTTAATGGCCAACCATTTAGAGTGATATTTATCACACTTTTTAAATGATAAGGAAACCCATTCAGAAGATACCCAAGACTCTTCTGCAATCAAGTTCTGAATTTGACTAAACATTTAGCAGAAAAATGGTAGATTGTGTCGGTCTTTTAACTAGGCCGTATCAGTCAATACAGGTTGAACAAAATACATACGTCTGCAGGTTTCACAGAAGTAATTCATTTAAAAAGATTCAAATTAAAACTATAGTGAAAACTTTCATAATTTTTAAAACAATTTGTCCTTCCCAGATCTGTATCATCAGATCAGGGGGTCAAAATGTATGTCAAATTTGTCAGCACGTTATCGATATAATTATGTATCTAGTAATCTAAGTGTGCCACTATTTATCCTAGAACCAAGGGCGGTAGAAAGGGTATATCAAACATGAAAACTTGTTATTCGGTCATATTCATTCAATACCAGAAAATATTAGCTTAAATAAGTTAATATTTAGTCCTTTTGAAAAAAGTGATCCGTGAAGAATTGTAGTAGTTCTAAAGTAAAGTTCTTGCCAATGAAAATAAAGGAAATGAATCTTTCGATTATGATTCTTATTTTAAATACATTGTGTGCCTAATGCAAATAATTCTTTCCACATGTCTATAAAATATGGAAAATTGAACAGTGTAACCAAAACAGATGATTTTGAGGACAAAATTCGACATTTTGAAAGGATTCTGGCATCTTCCATGAACGAAAACGGCGTATAAATGTTCAGTATTTCCAATTCCAGATGGACATTTTTTTAATATAAAGTGGTGCCTTTTTGGATGAAAAGTTCACTTTGCACCTTTTCATGTCTCTTGTACAAAGTTTATTTAATTGCAACACTTATACCGATATCATCTGCATTAACACCTGGAAAGAACATTTTTGAGACAATTCTGAATTTCCTTAATAGGCGCAGAAATACAAACGACAGTTTAAGTACAAGTGAATTTTTCCGTACTTGTGTTAATTTCTATGACACATTGTTGGACAGGTACAAGTTAAGACCATACATGTTAAGATTAAGGCTGTATCTGAATTCATGGTCCGGTTGGCCGAGTGGTATAAACGCTCTCCGCTACGGATTACTGCCATCTCACCTCAGTCTGCGTGGGTTTGAGCCTCAGATTCTGCAACTGTGTTATGTGACAAACCTTTCCAGTAGCTTCTCGTAGCTTGGTGGTTCTTTGTGGAGTTTTCCAGGGTTCTTCCTCCACCATCAGCACTGACCTTCATGTATAGCCTATCGTTTGTTGTTGTTGTTGTTGTTGTTATTGTTGTTGTTGTTGTTGTTGTTGTTGTTGTTGGGCTTAACGCCATTTTTCAGCACACGATAGGCTATTCATGGCGGCCAGTATTAATGGTTGTGGAAGAAACCGGGAAATCACCGGAAAGAACCACCGACCAACGAGAAGCTACTGGCAAGCTTTCTCACATATCCACATTCGCCGAATCCTAGACTCGAACATACGCAGACAGAGGTGAGATGGCAGTGATCCGTAACGGACAGCGCTTTAGACCACTCGGCCACTCGGGGCCCCATCCTATCGTTTGCCAACAAATAGCGATAAACCCTAAAACAACAACAAGAACAACGACAATCTTTGAATTTCTCTTTGCTTGTCGCTTAAAAGCCGATGCAATGTTTGGGTACGATGTTATGGATGTTCTCCGAAATTTTGCTCAAACGTTTCCATTACTGATAAGCCCCCGTTTAATTTGGTAAGGATGAAACCCAGATTTTATTGGCCCGAAAAAATGTCAGAGGCTCTTGACAAATTAAAGGTCGCGCTTAAGAGTGGGTCAGTTCTTTTAGTTCAAAATTGTCGGCAATCATTTAAATTGTCACTTGATGCAAGTTATGTAGGCGTTGGAAGAGCAGTAATTTCTGGAAGATATCAATGTTGTAGATCATCCAATAGCCAACTTTGCTAAAGATTTAATTACCAGAGAAATTATTTGGCAATCGAAAAGGAATATTTGGCATTGATATTGTCTTTCCAAGACACTGAAAAATATTTATTCGTTTTTAGCTCCTTCTTCAAATTTATCAAATGATCATAATCCCTTTAATTTTATTGGCAAGATAAAAAACAAATCATTATAAATGAAGTTGCAGAAATACAATATTGATATCAGGCACAACGAGGGAAAAGATAATCTAATTGCAGATGAACTTTCACGTGTATAAAATTATTATATTGCTTTATGTATATTTTTGTGTCATTTTATATCACTTCAGCTTATGTCATTTTAATCAACTGTAGATTAGATGAATAGTTAAAAGAAAGCTTCAGAGGATAAATCTATCTTTTGCAAGACGGGTGTGTGTGTTGTATAAATTTAATTTGTAATCGTTTTTTTCCCATGATTGTATTGTATTTTTGGACTTTATGGTGTCCAAAATGAAATTCATTATTACTTGACCAACAACTTATTTTGGATAACAACTAATGCATTGCCAGTATTTTGTAAGTGTGTGGGTATAAATATTAGGATTATTATCAAAATCCAATTCAAGAATATTATGTTTACCAAGTTCCTTATTATTAATTAGTATTATCTTTATATTGTAAATAGTCCAGTGTTATAAATTGGAAAATTCTACTAAATATACGTAGTATTTTTCATAACATGCTAATTGTGACCAGTGTCATGTAGAGCGATTTATAATCTTATTTGCTCGAAAGATTTTAAACTGTTTCTATAATATCGTTAGGCAGAATCAGTCTTATTTCTCTATTCAGTATTCGATTTGGGTGACATTTATTCAAATTATTACTCTCTGGAACTACAAAGTCCGTTTTAAAAATATATTTTGACAGAAACATTAACTTAGCATTATAAAGAATTCAGACAAGGATATAATAGATTATATTATTATGATTAAACGGAAGACTGTTAGCGCATCATCCCACTTCAGGTCACTGGTTGATTAGTACATTCAAGACTACATGCACATTAACAGGTTTGGATATTTTTACGAACACTACAGAAATCTAATTACAATATATATATATATATATATATATATATATATATATATATATATATATATATATATATATATATATATATTGTGTCATTTATAAGTATTCAGCTTGTGTCATTTTAGTTACATGTCTATTAAACTAGTAGTTTAAAGAAAACTACAGTGTATAAATCTTTTGTGAGAGAAGGTCTTGTAGGCAAGATCCGAACATCCTCCAGTCCGCAGTTTTTCGGACCATACCTTTCGGTCAATGGTGAAATCCAAATTTATGCGAATGCAAACGACACTTCTAGTGCCATCACTTGTCCAAGCGTCAAAATCGGCGAACAATTATTGCATTTTGCATTTTCTCCAATATGTCACAAACTGAACAAAGTATGTCCATCTTTTTTTTTAAAACTGAACTATTCTCGATTGCGACTGGCTTAAGTTAAATATTAGCAGACCCAGTTAGGATAAATTAACAGGGCTGGAACTAGCGAGAGGTATAGACTGGTGTTTCCTTTTGTGTTGTATTGTTACAGGTTAGACTGCACATTTTCATTGTAACGAACCCATGTGACATCTACCACCCGGTTTAGAATGGAACATATTTTAATAGCCATTGGGCTGTCTGTTTGCATGTAATATAAGTGTCATTCATGGGACAGAGAGTCAGTGGAAAAAATAGTGCAGCCACCATTACACTGCATTACGATGTGCGTCATATGCATTGTATGCAATGTTCAGTGTATATGGAAAATGTAATGCTCGACTAACATTACTTAGTATTCATGCAACATAATTATCCAATGCAATAGCGGAATTCTATCTCAATGCTGTGATCTATTAAGCGTAAATGCAATACCAAGTTCTATTGTAGCCCTTATAAATATATTTTGTACAAAACTAATTCGAGCTATAAGTTTATATAATTTTTTTTCTTCATGTTAACAGATAACAAGTATTTTCTTATTAGAATTATGCGTGATATTAGGCTATATCACACACACACACACACACACACACACACACACACACACTATCATGCCTATTCATATTAACAATACCGTTTCATTTATAAACTCTGGCCTTTAGGTTAAACACTTAAGTTACAGAAAAACACAAAAAATTAAAGTGTTTGTCCTCGTGTAATCGAGTACAAATTGTAACTTGT
>JAEAOA010002242.1:1132500-1162500 GCA_016746295.1 Potamilus streckersoni
AATTTCTGGAAAGTTGTATGTTTATCTGGGATTTATGTTTATTTCTAATCGTGCTTTATTAAACTTGTCAAATTCTATTACTTGTCATTGCTTAGCTCTGTGAAAAAAGTTCAACGGAATAATTACGACGTTCCGTGCGTATGTGTGTTTGTGTGTGTGTGTGCATGCTTTCACGCTCTGTTTCATCGCAAGTAGGCATTTGCATCATTCTCCAGTGAGCTTGAAGGACCTAGATCTCAGTGATTTTTCCCATATGGTCTCACCAATTCTTGACAGCTTGTGCTTTTGAAAATAAAATTTTAAATTTAATAATGTCCACATCATCTCCTGAACACCAATTATAACACATATTTTGTAAAGTATAATTATCAACGCCATTAAACACAACCAGAATAATACAGTTATCTCTGATCACCTTAGGTATTTATGCTTGTCTCTGAATAACATATATAACATCCGTGTTTTAATGTCTACCTCGAGAAAATATTGTAGCTGGATTAGATTGTTTGTCCAGCATTACATCATCAAGGTTATTAATGAATCCAAGTCATCTTCGGACGGGGCTTCATCAATATCGGTGATAAAATCAACAATATCGTTGCTATCTTGATTCATTAATTTTGCAGTCTCGTTAAAATCTTTAAGTACTTCGTAGCATCTTTGATCATCTACAGATGGTGCAACTAAATATAATCTATCCCAACTCATCCACCGCATTATCAGATTAAGCAATAATTGCGTTTTTCCAGATCCAGATGGACCTATCATAATCATTCTAATGAAATTCGGAATCGCTGGATGGTGCTTTACTGGTTCTTACTTTCGTATCGCTGAAAAGTCAATTATATCCATGTAATAAATAATATGAGTTTATGTTGTGTTCGATGCAGAGTACCCACCACAACCGTTGGATTGACAACAATAACACCAAAAAATAAAAGACGTGCAATTACAGGTAAATGTGCAAAATGTGATTAAAAATATAAATTTATTTCTGCGTCGCAAATAACACGTGGTGATGATATAGCCACATTATTAGGGAAATTGCCAGGAGCTCCGTGGGCCGAATACCCCGGTGAGAAACACCTTCATGGATACAATTACTGTGGTCCTAGAACTCGACTTGATATCCGACTTGATGATCAAGATTAAACCAAGACAGAAGAGTATCCAGTAAATAAAGTTGATCAAGCATGTTATCTTCATGACGTTGCTTGTAAAAGTAAAGATTTTCTTCAGCGGCATCTCATAGATGTGAAATTAATTCATGGTCTAAATGCTATATATATAAAAAATCTCTTAGAAAACAAGTCGATAGTTTTCTGAAAAAAAAATATTTTATGAAAGGTAAAATAATGCTCGGGGCTGGTAATTAATTATATAGCAATTATAATGGAATCCATTTATTATTCCCCGAGAGGATATTGGAGAGGTAAAGCAGCAATCAGTAGACTTGCTGAAGCTGCAAAAGTTTCACGTAATGTGGCTGAATCATGGTTAGCACGACTGACGATATGGCAAATCTATCTACCACCACCTAAAATTATTCTATCGCACATTTTGATGTCAGCATCACCAATGAAGTTGATCAAGCATATATTTTGTTTTTATCACATGATACTGTTAAAACACGTGGACGAAATTCACGCATGTACGAGTACGCATTGACTGTTGCAAGTAGATATAAAGAAGAACAATCATTATCAACAAAAACAACATCTGAAGTTGTTTTTCTGCGTTTGAGCGAATTTATGAACGTGGTGGTCTACAATGGCAAAAGTTATTATAAGTTGATCCTGGCAAAGAATTTCTTGGTGCAGTATTAACTTTGATGAAAAACATAACATTAAAATCAGACAAGAACATATTGAATTTCATCGTGATCAAATAATTGTTGAACGATTTAATGGAACAATTGCTGATCAATTATTTGGATATCAATACGCGAGGGAAATATCTACTGATTTCAAGTCTGGTGAGCGATCTCGTAAATTGGTTGCAAGTTTATCAAGTGTGATATTTACATTGAATGATGAAATTACTCGTGCAACTTCCATGAAACCTTCTGATGCAATAACAAAATAATATATACCCTGTCGCGATAACGTACAACTTCGTGAACAACCAGTATTACGTAAAGTAACAGTGAGATATCTATACGAACCAGGGGAGCTTGAGGGTGGGAAAAAATAGTTACTGATCCTATTTGGAGCGTGACCACACATACAATTTCTAGCGTGGTTAGATCCACTGGAAGACCTGCAATTTACAGACTAGATTTTACAGCCCCCAACGTGGATTTGTACGTGAACAATTACAAGTAATTCCTGAAGATACACAATTACAACCATGTTCACTTATGTAAACTAGAACATGGACGTCGATTACATTCAAGACAGGTCAGCATCACGTTTTCAAGTGTTTGAACAAAATCACTATGAATTCTATCTACGGTAAATGGATTATTTTTCTAATATTGCCATAACATTCTTGTGTTACAGCTTGCACAATGATTATTCTGCAGTTGTTTTAGTGTTATAATAAATTCAGTATCAATATCAAAGTCACGCTTATATTTTTGTCACATTGTTTATAAGACGCTATTTTTGTATTTATGACAACAAGATCAACAGTAATCTTAGTTATCACTTAATCTATAATATCCTCATGTAGTTGAGTTATTCTTCGTACACTAGATACTGCAAGATAGACTAAGTTTGACCATTCGATACGATCATCTACAGTCCAGATATTTGTATCAGAGATAGTTAATTATTGTGACGAATGAATCGTTATAGCATATCCTAACATCCACGCTGATTTTTTCCATGTTCAATGCCCTCTCAGTAACATCGATAGTGACCAATATAATGTAATTATAAACAAGATTTTGTACTCGGGCACTTTCAGTGTCTCCACATGAATGTTCAACTTCAATATTCTATCGTCGAGTATTTGCTGGGCGATATCACAAGGGTACAGGTAACGTTGGAAACGCTTTTATGTAACGTAAATAATTTCTTTTGCAATTCATCACGAACTATCTTACTACTTGTGACTATCAAATCAGCAGGCTTCCATAAAGTCCAAAAATCATTCATAGTTGTCTCTGGAATTACTTTATACATTATCTCACATTGTATTTTATCTGTTTGTAATCTGATTAATATTTAAGTTCTTTCAGTAGCTCATCAGTAGCTCTATGATCATTATGTATTTCTTCAAAATAATCTACATTATCCTTTAGCCATTCATATGGAGACTGTCCAACAAATGGTGGTGGTCGACCATGATCGCCACACATGATCATAGCAGTATTATTTGTCAATAACCATTCAAGAAATGTTTTTTAGTGTTTCTAACGATACCGTGATTATCTCGTCCCATATAATATACTTAGGTATTCATTTTTCACGCATTCGCTCAGGAGTCCACGTGTCTCCGCACCATTTAAAGAAACTATGATATGTACATGATTTACATCTCGTTGCTTTATTTCTCTAGCGAGTTTATGTGTAGGTGCAACAAAGATCATATCTGGATGGTTGTTCATAAATAAGTTAATCGCACGCTTTTGTTAAAGCTAGATCTTGCATCAAAACAATAAATTTTTATTCTGGTAGTCTGTCAAGATCAAATCTAGTAGCAGATGGTTCAATTGCGGATAATCCTTCCATTATTATAATTAAGAAAAATATTTAAATTGAACGTTTGTATAAATATATGATTGAAACAAGGAACAAGTGAATTTGGCCTAAACTTGGTCATATCTCTCATTCTGATAAAACGTGTATGATTGAATACTGCGGAAATCACACGCAGAGCATCAAACAAGGAAATACAGGAAAAAACCATGTGTTCAATGTGGTATTGGAGTCAGAGGTAAAACAAAGTTTTGTCTAAAATGTGGGTGAACAAACGTAGAGAACAGAAAAGACACTATGACAAAAAATAAATTGTCAGTTAAATCTCCTATAAAAACAGAAAAAGACTACCTGGAAAGATTTCAAAATAATAATTTAAACAAATAATATTATAATATAAATGGAACAAAAGGAATTTGTAGCACATCCAATATATACAAACAAGGAATCGTCGAGAGATGGAATAATAAGAAACTGTCGGTAAAAAAAAAAACACTCGGTAGTCCAAGTAAATTATTTCATATTAGATTCAATGTTAATAGAAATAAAAATTGTCTATCACAGCAGGTTATGAGAAAGTGTTCATTTTTTTTGCTGAACTTCGCTCCCCAACTAAAACAAAACGCATCAAAAATGGCCATATCACCAATGGCTGTTACGAGTCTCGATCTGCTGATTTTGACTACGGCAGCCAAACGCACTAAACACTAGACCACAGAACTATCTGTGTCTATATGTACAAAACATTAATATATACTTTAACTAGTAATATGTACGAGCAGTAAGTATTTTAAAAAAAATTATAATTATTGTAGTGTAAAGTGAATTGGCTAATTGTCGAAGTCATAAAGATGCATTAGTATCATTTTCCCATTACAAATTACTATACACTAACAGCTAACGGTAATTATTTTGGCATTTTCTGCAAGACTTGTCTGTTTTTCTATTTTTATTTTCTGCTTACGTTATGGTTCGTATCGTAAAGCGCTCTTGAATTTTAAATTATCGGAGTCAAAATATGCATTGACGTCAATCTCTTACAAATTACTACTGCTAACAGTTAATATCCTAGAGAGTATAGATGAAGGACCATAATTATCACTTTAAACATGATTTTTACCGTCCCTGCGTTAAAAACCTCGAAATCTCATAACACAATTGTGGCAAGGGAGATGATCGATTAATTTACTCTGCATAGACTGAATAGAATTATCACGCTTCATCATATATTATATTACTATAAAAAGATAACTTTGTGCGTTTATGAGAGAAAATATGTTGTTTTTTCACAGTAAATATGCAGATAGAGACTGTAATTGATAAAATATTTTCTCAGAGAATGGAAAATTATTTTTATTACCCAATGTTTGCTTGTCTTTCAGTCGAATTTCTGATTTCGTTTGAGTCAATATTTTGTCGTAAAATATAAAAGCACCCATATATACTGCGAGCATTTTCTTTGTTTATTTACAATATTTACTCTACAATCGTATGTACAAATTAATATATAATTACTCCTGCTAAAGTCCAAAGTGTTGGCATTTTGATTTGTGAGTTTGAAACTCATTCTTGTCAATAATGGATTATGTTCACGCATGTAAACCTGGTTTACTGCCTCAGACATAATCAGCCACCTCGGAGGGGTAGAGGTTTGGATACTGGATGAATAAAAAAATGTACCCTTGCTTGGCTTAGATAAAATTGAAAACGTCAACGTAACTACTATCGATTGCGTCACATTCTAGATTCAGCGCAATTGGCGATGCGATGTTAACAATATTAGGTAAAATAGATTCATATACGAATGTCATTTTGGATTGATTGAAAACGGATTTGTAGTTGACCAATTGGACGGATATCCGCAAAACAACAAATTATCTAACGTAAAAAATACCAGAGTCGGAATTCTAAGCTTCAAAATACAGAAGCGTGTAAAACATACATAATAATAATCCGGATCCAGCAATAATAGCACAAAACTGAATAAACAACTATGTCAATGACAACCATGCGTCAGCGATATTTTTTACTTTTACTATATATTTGTCAATGATATTTTTTAGTTTGGTCATGCATTCACATACTTGATTATATATGTGACGTTGAACGTCGATTGAAGTTTCATTCATTATACTATGATGTTAAGTAATTAATTGGTGAGTTTGGTCACAAATTCCAGACACCACCAGTAATTAGCCGATGCCATATATTTATCAGACGTTTCCAGCGTAAATGTTTCCTCAAAATCTTTATCTAACACTATAGATACAATTCTAGAAAAATTACCAGTTGACGGAGATGTAGTAAATATTCTAAAATCTACACCGCTAAGTACGGACTGCCTAAACACACTAGCGATTTCCATGGTTTGTTTGATAGTTTTATTTTCTGGTGTCCACACTCCATATTCAGATGCAATTATATACACAATATTTTTAATCTACGGGTGAGGAATTTTGATCAGGCTCGTTTCTTGAACAATATCAGCAATTCTACTGATAATATCATTGAGTGTTGCATTAATATCAGCAAGTTTTATGTTAACAGTTGGTGGAGTTCCAAACAATTCATTTGTGATTCCGTTTATGTTTCTGCGAAAATTTAAAAATGTATCTTTGTGATTAGTAAATTCAGTTTTGAATGTGCTTATTTCATTGTTAATTGGATCTTCCTTGTCATTGACGTGTTTTCGTAGCAGCATCAAAATCAGATTATGGTGTTCTGAGATTATTAATGCCATTATTATTCACGTTGCATTATACACCGTTGGATAGTACGTACTTAGATTCTTGATCGTCGACGTATTTTTTTGTTGCAGCTTCTGTATCTGTGGCTGGATTTCCAAGACTTTTAATTTTATTTCTGTTCATAATAATATTTCCACTGAATGAATAGCCAATCTTCCTGACATAACCGTTAACTGACTTACCAGAATCTTGTATTTTACCTTGGTCAGTAAAAGTAACGATATTGTCAGCAACTGCGGTAGGAATTTGTATAAATACAAATGGCAGATGTATATTGCTTGTATTTAATGGTCCTTGTTTATCCTGAAAAAAAACAAACAACGACTTCATTTTGATCCACACATGTAATATTTAATAAATCTCGATCTCACTTCTAAGCTGATCAAGAGTTGCATAGTTAGATGAATCACCTTGCTGCTGAGCTTTACCACGAGAAAATCTTCCGTTAATATCTACCATTATATTTATCAATGTCTGTTTAAATGTGACAATGTGATATATTCAAGGACGACTTTATGAGGTGGTTTTGTTGATTTTGATATAGCATCAAGTACATTACGTACTTCACGACCACATATTGGTGAATCAGTTAATGTTTGTGTTGGCAAAGTAGAATACCAGATTGGAGCAGTATTATTGCTGATATAGTGAAGAAATTCTTTAGGTGCCACTAATCCATATGAATCGAAATAAATAATCCCACGTGGGTCAATTGCATATCCAACCCAATGGGTACATGGTCCAGAGTTTTTATCGAGATTGATGATACCAGGTTCAATATTGTTCGGTTGTTTTGGTAATTGATCGCACCTGAAAAACCTCTAGAATTTTGTATTTTTAGTCTTTTAGCAGCATCCAATAGATCAAAATTGGACATATGTGATATTAGTAAACTATCCCGGGAAGCCTTAGGCCCTTTCCGTACCATGAATGTGGGGTCACTGGCAATCTGAGACCTTTTCCCTTTTTTGGATGCTTTTTTTTATTCCCTTTCCGGTTGCTTTCTTTAATGCCATTCCAGCAGAAGATACAACAGCGCCTAATGCAGCTGCTTTTAAAACAGCTGGGGCTGCAGCGGCTATTAATGCTGGTATAGCTGCGAGAAGTGGAAATATACCAACCCTCTTAGCAATGTCTTTGATGGCGCCCGCAGAAGGATTAAGGTTGATGCCAATATTTGATTTTTTTGCTTAATTGAAGTTTCTGAACTGACGCTCGGTCAACGATAATTTATTTGAACCGCTCATCTGTTGTCGCTTTAGAGATATGTTTATTCCATAGTTATTTTGTGATGCTGATTGTAGCCTGTTAATCAGACCAGGACACAGGGTAACACTCAGTGATTGTATGACATTATAATTATAATAGATGATCTAATTATGTATTACATATTTTCTACTGGGGCATCAACGACTCTCATTCATCCACCAACTCCTTCAAGTGTCATCGTCTTATCGTTGAGTATAACTGCGATTGCCCTATAATCAGCAAAAGCTCCTCTATTGACATGAGCTCAAAATATTATGACAAATACTGATTGTCTGGTTAAATCTAAATGTTCTAGAGAAAAGTAGTAAATCGGATATAATGTTGTAAAGTCTAATTGTGATTTTTGTAAACCAGTAATATTGTTTTGATCATTAAACCCATATAAGACATAATACGATGATATACACGTGCTACATGATTTTGATCAAAATTCAGTAATATATTTTCAATTGGTTCTTGATGTCCATTTATCCTTAACGAAACCTCAGAAACACCAAGGTTGTCAAATGGCGTGTGTTAACGCGTTTGATCATTTAATGCAATGAATATGTGTCTTAGTGCAGAAAAACCCTGCTGAGAACTTTCTACTGGTGCTGAAGGATTAACATTATTTAAAAGTTCAGCATTTATTTTGATAAACTCCTCAGCAGGTGTTAAATATCTGCTTGAATCCTGAAGGTCAATTCTGGAACTCTTGCGTCGCCAGAACAATACTGATAGTCTCGCACAGATTCAACCTTTATAAGTGGTGCATATATGTCAAAAGCTGGATCAGATATGCGTTTAAACATCTTGATTATATTTGCTATCGTCTAACACAATGACCACTTCGAGAAGTCAGACCACTTCCTGCTATTAGACAAGCGGTTATATTTTTTTCTTTTTCTGATGATGGTACATCAGCCAACTCTGCTAGTTTATCATTAGCAGCTTGGTTTATTATTTTACTGAGATTTGCAGGCATTGCTTCAGTGCTAGGTAATTTTACTGGTTGGGTTTTCGTCCAATTAATCGTGCTAGTCTATTTCTGATCGCGTAGAATGCTTTTTGCTAACAACATTACCAACAGAACTAATACCTTTTTCACGAACAACATCAACAGCTTTCATTCCCAGTTGCTTTGCAGTCGGTACATCTTTTTGGGCTATCCTTCTAAATAGACCCTGAAAAACATCACCTAAGCCATCTCCGTAGTTTGTTTTGTATATTGGTAATCGAGAAGGTACTGCACTGACCATGGCTGGTCCACGTTGAGTACTATGTATGATCATTTTATTATAATAACAACTATATTTAATTACATACTCAATCTAGTGACTTAGTCACTATAGTAGACATCGGCGATTTCATTAATGAGGGACCGATGCACAATAATATCCATGATTCCACCTGTAAATAATCTTTTGCAAATATCAACTACTTCATTAATGGTTTCTGGGGAATTATTACCAGCTCGTTTTCCCCTATGAGGATTTCTAGTCGGTCAACATCAGCAATGACATTTTTGGGACAAGTAATAAGACCATTTCCTTGTGTGGTTAGGCCCCTTCCATAAGAGTTGTCTGACGGCAAATATTTTTCTTCCTCACCTCTTGTTTGCGCTGGCTGTGGTAGTGGGGGCAATAATTAAGGTAATTGCTGTGGTGGAGGTGATTATTGTGGTAGTGAAGGTAGTACTGGTGATCATGGTAATTTATATCGTGGTTGCTTTTTGTGCTTTTGGAGATTGCGGCAATAATGGTTGTTGTGGCGGTGGTAATAATTGTTTACATTGTTCAACCGCTTCTATATATTTATTTATAGCCTCATCAAATCTGTTAAAATTTCTAATTTCTTCATTAGTTCTGATTTCTGGAACATTAACAACGACGCAATATACATCCTTAATCCAATTGGCAGAGCTTAGAGATTTATCATATTCTGGTTTTATATATTTGTGTCTTTCATAATATCCAAACCCAGCATTATCAAATAATTGTTTGGGTCCCTGATAGCAGCAATACCTTCAGGTGTAAACATATCCATTATCTTAGTTCTGTATTTTTGGTTGCTGTGGTTGTAGTAGTGGTGGTTGTGGTGGTTGAGCTGCTTGAAAATTTCTAGCACTATCAACAGGCAATGTTTCAAGAGCTTTTTTTGTTGCCTCAGTTGGTGCAACAATTTTCTCTGTTGGTTCGACAATTGGTTTAAATAATTGTTATGTATCCTCTACAGATTCCATCACGGACGGGTAGATATTTTCTAATTGCCTCTAGCCGATATCGAGCTAATCTAGGTGAATGTGGTTCTCCAATATTCATTTATTAATAATATCTATATCAGCTGTTTATTTCAATATAATCAGGGAGGGTGAACGACAAAAATTAAGACTTTATCCCTGTCTCGAGAACTATGGGAGTCTCTTTCGTGTACCAGAAACAGAGAGAGAGAGAGAGAGAGAGAGAGAGAGAGAGAGAGAGAGAGAGAGAGAGAGAGAGAGAGAGAGAGAGAGAGAGAGAGAGAGAGAGAGAGAGAGAGAGAGAGAATGGATTTAAGGTAAAAACTTTTACTTATTAAAGTCTGAACATAAATACCTATACAGATCCGTTATAGTGTTTCGCTTAATACAATACTTTCTCCTTGTCGCATGGATGTAGAATCAAGAGGAGAAAACTTAGGATATGAAAATCGTTATTTCATTTATAACATTAATTGTACGAATGCTGGATTAAACCGGAAAAAGTCATTACATTTAAGGTATATTTTGTATAATACATGACAATATGCAAGTATATTATTTTAAGATTTCCGACTCATGCATCATAGGAGAAAATGGGAATGTCTGGTTTCGATTGTAGGTTCTGCCTAACGTCGTGATGAATATTCAGTTGTAGGCTAAAGTAAGTCTATATCATCCTGGCCAGTTCTCAATCACTGACATCCGTAACTCTGAACCCTATGCCAGTATGGAATAGTGTTCCGATTGTTGTATCATCGGGGACCTCCGTTGTGGATCCGAGCATACGTTTCGCATGTGTCCGGACATCCGGCGATGGGATCGTACCTAGCCATGTTATGGCACATGAGTAATCATCGGTGCATGTTGAAAACAAAAAAATAAGCGTTTGCACTTCATATGCCTAATGTCATCCTGATTTACGTGCAAGCAAATCATTTAGCAATAATTTCTGGAAAGTCGCGTGTTTAATTTCAATTTATGTCTTCATTTATCATCATATTTTCCTAACTAGACACCTATGCTCGGTGAAATATCCTATATTAGATTTCAGTGTGGCAGGCTAAGACAAAACTTTTTATAGAACAATTGCAATGACGTTTAATTGCTGTGTTTGTAAATAACTGCTTGTACGCTATATTTCATCGTAAGTCGATATTTCGTCGTTTTCAATGACCTAGCTTACGAATTCAAGCATAATTAGTACGGGACAGTAACCTGGGATATTAGGACTATGGTGTCTCGTAAAAAAAAGAATTACAAAAGAGGTTTTACGGGAATTCCGCATATTAATACCGTATTGCACATTAAAAACGAGTATTTTATCACCAGTCTTTATTTTTATTGTGCTCAAATTGTGTTCGCTTTGAGTGATAGTCTTAGACAGGTATTTCATGCAATATATGACTGAGGGTATTCCGCCCTCTTATTTTTTGTTATAGCACATCGCAACAGATTATAAAGCAATTGTGTGATAACAAGAACATTTTGCTTCTTTAACGTTCGACCAATTCACACTCTGTTGATAACAGCAAACATTGGATATCCTAGTCGTAGTCACCCGTGTTGGCTTTTTTTAGCATTACAATGGAAATTCAAACCGGGACTTGGGCTAAAAACGAAGTAAAAAGATCAAGAAGTGCTTGTCGGCGCAATCGGAAAGACTTCGAGCGTTTGAAAGATATTCTACTTGCACAAGTGTTAACATACTGAGATAACCTGACCAACTGATTTTATCTTTTGTTGAAATGTTCAAAATTTTCAAGACCCTGGTATATTGTTTAAAAAGATACACGAAGCCTGAAACGATAATTTACTCTGTACTTTAAGATCTCATATGGAGGGGGGATGGAAGACGGTTTACAATGTTTCTATATTCCTTGTGAAGACCTATTCTGATATCAGAGCATTAAAAATCAAATTAAAGCCATTCAAATTATCAGACAAGTACTAGAAGACGCGACACGTGTATGTTCTTCTGCCCCCATTATTTATTAAACATTTGTGATTCTCCATCGAGGTATCTGCGGCAATGCTATATTGGAATTTTGTAGGTATTCAGATAAAATTATATTTAAATCGATTTATATATTTGTCATCGTTTCTTGTAATTTAACGTATCATTATTGGCTAAAGGTATTTTACAGTCACATACAAGTCATCTTATCTGGAAATGAGACGAACCTTGTGTACTGATCGGAGGAAATATGGGACATTTTCGTTTATTAAAGTTAGTAGGAAATTCCTCAAATAGTGGTTGCTATCCACAATGTCCGGGAGAACGATTGGTGTAAAGCACTCGGTTTCCACTTACTGTCATTTCATGTCATTCCTTGTAGGTTCTAGTCTCGGGTTAGACCAGTGTGGTTTTATGAGAACATTGCTTGTAACTTCCCGTGCGTAAATAGTTCTTTCCGGTGTACCCAGGATTTTCCTTCCACACTTACAATGGCCGCCATGAATAGTCTATGACGTTGAGAAATGGAGTTAACCAGGAAAGCAACAACACATGTAATCTGTTCCACATGGCAAGTATAATGTGAGATCAATGGTAGCTTTTAAAATTTGTCATCTGTTTTTTTTCGATATTCAAAATGCAAATGTCCCTTAGCAAAATTAAACAAAATAATATAAATTCTACTTTTCTTGTGCAAACATAATCTAATTATTTTAACACCATATTTATATCTCTAGTATTTTGTATTTTAGTTTCAATTTCCTCTATTATTGCTCATTGCACATTCGGTGCACGTTTAGTCTGACATGTTGTTCCTTAGGGACAACTCAACACTGGCGACAACGTTATATCAAAAATTGACTGTAACATTTATTTGTGCATGATAATTTAAATTTCAATTACTACTCGATACTAAATGAATGTTCAGGTAATGGATCTGCAAATAATCATGTATATACTTGCAGTATAATGATATACATAACAACTGATTTGGATTTATTTTAGACAATTCATTATTGTTGAAGATTGACAGATGCGTCGCAACTGTGAAATATGCTTCTATATCAGTAAACTAAAACATTCTAGTTTATAAATAACTAGATCCTAAAACATTTTCTCGCTTTTCAACATGTATAGATTAAAGATAAGATTATCACATTCCTCAAGATTATTTTACGTTTGAAATTTATGTATGTTTTACCGATCTTAATTTTACAAAAATAAGTCAGTTGTTATATGATTGACAAAGACTGATTTATACTCATAACTTTTTGTGCCTTGCCTGCTTAAACTCGGGTTGCTTGCTGAAACCACAATCATGACTATTGAGGTTTGAATATTTATTTTATCCCTGAAAACATCAAATGATTTTATATTTTCATTTTGAATTAAATAATCTCATATCAAAGTCTCTAAGGTTATGTTATAGAATTCTTGGAGTTATCATGTAATTTCATGTCAACATTGTCTGCATGGTCATCCAGATGACTTACGTAAACGTATTTTAAATACAAATCTTTTATATCTTGCTTGCTTGTATAATAAGTTAGGTAGATTTTTCAGTTAATCATTCTTTCATGACACCCTTGCCTCTCTTAGGGAAAACAGCGCATACATAAACACTACTTTTGTCTGAAACAAAGCATAGGATCTAACTAATGACCATTTGATCACAACAAACTCCATGTTACTTATTATATATCGTCACTTCGTTGACGTCAGAACCTATTAATGAACTGTCAAATTAATAGGAACATAAACTATAATTTTAGGTTGCTGATTCCAAATGGAT
The DNA here is from genome assembly GCA_016746295.1 of Potamilus streckersoni. Classification (NCBI taxonomy): domain Eukaryota; kingdom Metazoa; phylum Mollusca; class Bivalvia; order Unionida; family Unionidae; genus Potamilus; species Potamilus streckersoni. The sequence continues at coordinate 1,146,125 of JAEAOA010002242.1, forward strand.
TATTTAGCTTTATTTTATTTCGTTTTATTAAGTTTCAGGAATAACAGTTATACAATTATAAGTACGGATAATTATTTAACCGATTGTTGAAAAGTCGTAGAGTCTAAATTTCAACACCTATCATTTTACAAGGATCTGTTCACCAATTTGGTACGTGTCAGTAGATCAGCTCTGAGTCTTTTATAAAGCTGTTATTCTACTCGCATCGATACGAGTCTCTGAGGCAATCGAAGTTCCAAAATTGGTTAACTTATGCGGAAAAACATCCAGTTAGAAATGGAAAAACACATTTTCAACAAAAACAAAATGATAGGTGTTGAAAATAATACTTGACGGCATTTCAGTCTTCAGCAAAATACCCGCACCATCGAGTTTGAAACATTTATAGAACTGTATAATAAAAGAAAATGAAGAAATCATTCGGTTTAAATAGCCTGAATGTGTTGCTTAAGTTACTGTTAGTGATGAAACGTCATCTAGTCACTGATGTCAATGAAGTCGTTATAACATAACACCAATTATGGGCTTGAGAGTAATTCAAAATAGCTATTATTTTCATTTAAGTTTTTTTTTTCTATAATGTCATGAAAAGTATTTGTTTTGAATTACCTTCAAGCCAATTCGGGTTATATCACTACAATTACCTCCGAGTGACTTTTAAAATGTCAAAGTTATACGATTCGCATCGGAAAGATATTAGGGATTGTAATTGAACGTAGCTAGTAAACTCTGGGAAATTTTTCTAGACTGTCCCGTAAATTTTTTTGTTTTCCTTTCAAAATGTGTATTTGTGGACTGTTTAATAATTTCATTATAACATAAAATTTCAAGATTCAGCTAGGCAACGTAGAAAAAAACAAAATCATTAAAGGGTATCGAACACGCTTGTGACGCAGTGTAAAACTGAGAATACCCGATATCTGTCATCATGAAAATGATATGATATGACGCTGTTCAACCGCCTGTCTCTAGCGTGGCTTCCACTTTGTTCCAAAAATCATTTAACAATAATATTAGTCATGAGTGTCGATAGTGGTTCTTTTATAGGAAAACTAAGACATGTAAGCTATAAAAACTAACCTATTAATGAATTTCTTTACTATTTAACTATCAGATTTTCTTCTTATGTACGACCCACACTGTGTGCCAGTGTATGTAATATACAGACACAGTATCTGCAGGGATGTTGTCTGTTCTAAGTACATTTATACGAGTACCGTAACCTTTGAAATTAATCATCCCACCCACTTTTTCTAGCTTCTCGTTTCATATCTCACCTACATCCGGGCTTCTGCAGTACTCCCGATATAGCAGCTTGATCTGGTAGTAGGCACAATACAGAGAACCCATGTACATGACACAACCAATTGGTTGGCAGTTTGACTCAACCTTTATTGTGAACAAGCAAGAGAATACATGTAAAAGCATATTTATTTTAAAATGGTTCAAGTGCGACTACAACTCTGCTTTAATTCATTGAATCTTATGGGTTATAGTCAGTAACGTGGTTTCTCTTTAATCTTTGTATTTATTAAACCTTGTGAAAATGTCGGACAGACTTTAGCCGCCGAAAATAAATACATTTTGCAAGAGTAAAGTAATAATAACAATCACAAACTAAAAGCTCCCAAAATTTAGAATTATTTATGAAACTGCTGTAACGGCAATTTCGTTAATTAAATGCATATCGATGGCATACCATCGAAAAAAAAAACATGTTAAAAATGTGCGTTTTTAGACGAGTGATGTTTGCTCATCATTGTCAAGATAAAAACAACCTTTAAACGTTTATACGAAAATACGAAACTAAATTTTTTCGCCTGATGGACGAGTTTTTCACTTTTGAGGAAAGTATGCTTCATCTATGTTTCACTTTTTTCTTTCTAACACGTCAATGTTCTGCCTTTATAAGTTGCCACACTTTGTATTCGTAAAACATTTTTGTACTTGTACGTTGAGCCTAAGCGACTTCAGTCAGTTCCTGCTTATAAGCGACTTTCTCTCCCAGCCTTAATTAGTGTCCAGTCGCCAAATTAAATTTATTTGCTTAAACACTAGGCGTGCAGTTCTAATACAAATTGATCATTATGAAATTCCTGCAGTGGTATTTGTAAAGAAATGTTTACTTTATTTTGAATATTTCACATCTCCACCACTTATTGTATTAAGGATTCACCGAAAGGAAACTATGTAAAAATTGTGACGTTTGGTTTGGCATTAATAATTAGTTGAAAACTAATAGAATACTAATGTCAACGGCTTTTACAATCTTTACATAATGTAGATTCCAGTTTGTATTAGAGAGATTTGCTTCCTGCTTAATAGAATCTTATAGTTTGCAATAATTTTGATGGTGTGGAAAACATATCTTTTTATTGACACCTCAACTAAGTGTTAATGCATTTTTAAACTTCATTCTACATAAATTGTTTTCTACTATAATTAGTGACCATTGTAATTGTCTATGTCCTATTATAATTATAGCTATGAACATTATCATCATTGTTATTCTTATTTTTTGTCCCCTAGTGACCGAGTCGTCTTAAGCACTTACTATTACGGATCACTGCCATCTCAACTCTGAGCGAGTGAGAAAGCCTGCCAGTAGCTTGTCGTGAGGCGATGGTTCTTTACGGGGTTTTCAAGTGTTCTTCTTCCACCATTAATACTGGCCGCCATGTATAGTCTATTTTGTGCTGGAAATGGCGTTGAACCCAATACCAACAACATTCTTACTATTATTGCATGTCATAACCAGGATTCTGTTGCGGGGAATATGTTACTCCAGGATAGGTGGCTCATCGTTAAAATCGTCTACCAATTTTATAACTGTACAAATGTCGGTAATAAAGACGTTATGATTCTCTTAACACGCATCTGTAGTTGGAATAATATATTCAGCTACATATTTTCTCCCTTTAATTACAAAACATGATTGAAAACCAAAATATCAAGCACTGGTAAATGTAATTTTATTAGTTTATTCATTTAAAAACAAAGAAAAACTGGAATCTGACGAAAAAATAAATTTTATTCAATACTTTTTTATTGTACATCAACAGTGAACAATAACAATTACTATTACACTGAAAGCAATGACTCCATCATTCTGTGAAATAAAAGTCTACAAAAGTTTAAAAAATTAAAACGTTTAAAGTATATTTTCTTTAATAAGAGACGACGACGATCTTGAAAATAATTTCAATAACGCTTTTTATCGTTATAATATTGAATTGAAAGGCCGTACGAAATAAAAAGCAACAATGAAAAACAAACAACATAACAATGCTGCTACAGCGTGCATTCTACAAAAGCTTAACAATTAAAACGTTTAAAGTACATTTTCTTTAATAAGAGACGACGATGATCTTGAAAATAATTTCGATAACGCTTTTCTCGTTATAATAAACTGAAAGGCCGTACGAAATAAAAAGCAACAATGAGAAACAAACAACATAGAAATGCTGCTACAGCGTGCATTCTACAAAGGCTTAAAAATTAAAACGTTTAAAGTACATTTTCTTTAATAAGAGACGACGATGATCTTGAAAATAATTTCAAAAACGCTTTTCTCGTTATAATAAACTGAAAGGCCGTACGAAATAAAAAGCAACAATGAGAAACAAACAACATAAAAATGCTGCTACAGCGTGCATTCTACAAAAGCTTAAAAATTAAAACGTTTAAAGTACATTTTCTTTAATAAGAGACGACGATGATCTTGAAAATAATTTCAATAACGCTTTTCTCGTTATAATAAACTGAAAGGCCGTACGAAATAAAAAGCAACACTGAAAAGCAAACAACATAACAATGCTGCTACAGCGTGCATTCTACAAAAGCTTAAAAAGTAAAACGTTTAAAGTACATTTTCTTTAATAAGAGACGACGATGATCTTGAAAATAATTTCAATAACTCTTTTCTCGTCATAATATTAAACTGAAAGGCCGTACGAAATAAAAAGCAACAATGAAAAGCAAACAACATAACAATGCTGCTAAAGCGTGCAGTCTACAAAAGTAACATACACAATAAATCCGAAAAATCTGCAACTCAAAATTTAAGTTAGGTAATGAAACTGGTACAAACAAAAATGGGAAACTTTGTATTATCAATAAATTACACAGTGACGATTATTTCATTGCAAGTGAAGGTGGTGGGTAAGAACTGGTATTTCCTTACGACCCGATTATTACTTCCTTATTTGTTGCTCGTTATTATACATTTTTTATTCAACAAATAATAATAGATATATTTACAGACCGTGTCGCAAATGTAGCTTTTCCAGCAACTTTCAAAACGAAACATTTCAAGAATACACAAGACATGACAAATAGCAGCCATGATAAAAAGTGTCGTGCCTCATAAATGCACAACAATACTACTAGATGCTATTTCTTGATGCAGAATCTTTTGCTAACACTCATTCAATTTACTCTATTATGCCAAACATACCAAAAGGATGAAAAATTTATGTTTTGAAGCTCTAATTTTTAAAACAGCCAACAAAATATTATGAAACCGCTTATGAATTTTATGGTTTGGTTCTAATCTATGCAAGTACATCAGAATATATATATATATATATATATATATATATATATATATATATATATATATATATATATATATATATATATATATATATATATATAATGTATTGGAAGATCAATGGAAACGTACTAAATAAAAAAACGGTTCATAATATACATGTATTATTTAACATTTTAGCTCCGTGTTAGCGGACTTCAAATTGCGTGTTCAGTATTTGCAATACAGTAAGCAGTTTTAAAACAAATGAACAGAGTAGATATCTGTCGAGAAAAACAACTCTTCTTAAAATTTCTTTACCATTACTTTCCAAATAATGTTTATTTTAACTCCATAATAGTATCTTAACAACATTTATAGCAAAAGCTTTCCTCTGCTCCACTGGCACGTGTTTTGTTTTCTTTATTAAGCTTTTGAAAATGGTAAACATCCTTCTTCCATATCCCGAGTTGACATAGGTGATGGTTGTTGTTACAATACTGTTCTCTTTATCTCAGACTTTGGTCGAGACCATTTATTCTCAGATCTCCTAAAACACTCTCATCGGTAACTTTCGTAACATACAACACAAAACCTAAATAGGGATAATAAAATAACCATGGTCGACAGCCTTACAGGAGATGTGAACCTAAACGCTGAAAAAAATGGAATGATTTAGCATAGACGTTACAAAATTTGCTATCAATTTACGTTAATGGAATCTGCTATGTCAAATTGAAAAATAAATTATCTGCTAATTGACTTACATAAGCAACGATGGTACAGAATCACAACTATTCCAAATAGTTTATGGCGCACAAGTTAACTGTTGCGAAAAGTGCATTAGTTGGTCACTAACGCATCACAATAAACATGTTTTTTCCAAAAAAAATATATTTTGGCGAAAAAATAGTTGGCGACTATTTTGAATTTTATGGGATGACTAGATGCAAAATTTAAATGCTTAGCACTTTTATTTGATTGAAAATGTTGCCCATATTTTCAGTAACAGTGCGATGTTCACACGCTTGGAAAAAGTGCTCCGTGTTTCAACAAGTCAATATATTTACTGATGCATTTATTGCTTTTACAGACACATTGTGTAATTTGCTGCGTTGCTATTGATTCGTGACATGTAATAATATTTGAAAGGATTAATTCGTTTAATTGAAATATTTCATTTACAGGAAGGAGAGATTCAGATGTCACATTAGGTCATGTTAGTGAGGCGAACTCTTTAGAAACGTGTATATACAAAATAAAAGTAAATAAACGTCAGGAACCATATTCCGAACAGTGCAACCATATGTCATATCTTCTGGTATTTTGCTAGCTGTCTATTGGTGTTAAAAATGGATCAAAACAAGCAAATATTTGTAATATCCAGAACACTACATTTTTTTCATGAAATTTATTCAAAGCTTAAAACGTTTTCAATCTGTGCTTTTATTTTGAATTCAATGACATCGGTGGTCGTGTTCTTCCAAGTCTGACACATTGCTTTCCCAGTTTAAACAAGCGCACAAGACAACATGTCACAGTCCATCTCCTCTCGTGACGTCGGTCATAGAAATCAAAATATTGCCAGCAAGTTTAATTAAATTTGTTATATGTTTTATATTTGTTTGCCCTTAATTAACGTTGATTTATATAAAAGGAATATTAAATCTATACCGCAGACAACGTTAAAGGTTCTTCTTTACAGTTTTGTACTTCGCATAGGGTTCTAGTTTTAAAGAACACAACATTCTTAGGTTGTCCCAACTAGTTCTTTGTGTTATTTGATTAAGAACTTTCAAAGTTCGGTATTGTACAAATAGCGTTTAGTCCCTTTGTTTTGGTTTATGATTGATGGGTGTAATTTGGATTTTGAGACTATATAGCTTGGAATTATTTCTGATGTACATCTCTAAAAGGACTGCTTGATCGGCCATGATAGAAAGGGGACATTCGGACTACCTTCATATAAACTGTATTCCCTACTCGTGTTGATCATTTAACTTATAATTGCAAGTTTCAGATTAACTATAAAAAGAGAATCATGTTCCTTGACGGCCCTCAAAACAACATTGGATGTACCACCTATAAAGCTAATATACATGTGCAATGTCATCAGCATTTATTAATGTGTGCTACATTAATTGACCAGTTGGAAATTCAATAGCAGTTTTGCGAGAAATAAAATAGACCACTATTTTCCTCAAATCAAACCCCAAATGATGTTTGTAACCAATACGATTGCTTGTACAGATCGCTTCTATTCGGGATCAGCCTTTATTTAAGTTTTTGTTGACTTCTTATAATTATTTACTAATGAACAGCGAAAAATGTAATCTATTATTATTGACCCATATGTATATGGTAGCTTAAGCGTGCAATAATATTCTTTTTTTCATGTTTGCATGCTAATTTCTTGTGGAAGAGAGTAAGGCCTGTTTTTAATATCTTTTACATTTTGCTAGACTAAAAGCAGCTAAGCGTTTAGATTTTTTTCAATTGCTGTTCTTGCATTACTTGACCAAAGAAGCTACTGGATTTTGTAACGGTTTTGTACAAAATTAGGATGTGGCTAAAGTGGCAATTGGAGAGAAATGATAATGCCATATAGACATCATTTTGTCTGTTTTTGACTGTGAGTATATACGGTCTATTCGAAATTGGATGATAACGGTCAAGATACCAAGGAGACATGTACCTGTGGAAGGGTATGATTGCAAGTCCTCCACCAACAGCGAAACTCTCACGTTTTCTCTATGTATCGTCTGATCGTCCAGTTCTGCATACCTTTTCTTTTTCTGCCCTTTCTTACAGCTCTGAAGTAATAATAATAATAATAATAATAATAATAATAATAATAATAATAATAATAATAATAGATGCAAATATGTAAAGAATTTTATTCGAAACATGTTTGTGAAGTCAACCGAGAGAGTTGTTTTTTTTAGAACTTAAAAATAGTACACGCTGACCGATGATGGACGATACAAGAACAAATCTGAATCCCAAGGCTATAAAACTATAAACCCATGACAAAACCATGGAAACAACTCGAAAGTTTTAGTGAACTAATAACATTTACTCACATTCAATATTATGTAGTGAATGTAAAACGGAAAGACCAGGTTGGTGAGATACTGTCTTCCGTGTAGCGTTTAAATGCTAGTGTTCGTTTTCTGCAAATGTCAAAAATAGCACGAAAGTTGTCCATGGATAGGTTGATTGATATCATGCCATTCATAAAACCGACTTCTTTCAGTAGTTGATCGTGATTCTCTAACACTTACATCACAATGCCTACGCTCGTTAGGCAGCCGATAACTAGAATTCTTAAATTTAGCGAAAGTACAAAACATGCTTTTACACGAGATGCATTGCGTTACAAGTTTGGATGATTGCTTCATATACTCACCATTACAAACGTTGCAACACTGCTAAATTATCGGGCAATTCGTATTTGACTATTTACCGTCCCCATGTTCTGGCTTGCCAGATGTGGCAGAGTTCTAGAGAAACACCTCCTTAAGATAATAAAACCTGAATTTCTCTGAGAAAATTGTCTAGATGTGGTTTTCTAAACTATGTATTTCACGAATCATCAAAACCAAGACAATTACACCTTCTCCTATGAATGCTATTGAAACAGCCAATGTCCTTTACTCCCTGCCAACATTTCGTCTCTACAGTATTGTATCAATCATATGCAATAGTCAAAATGGAATAAAATTAACAAATTTATTACTTTGATGTATGCAAGGTTATGGTAGAAAAAAGTGTGTGTCCATTCGAATGGCACGCTTATATTCAGACACGCCAAACACAAGAGGTGTAATTGAGGAATTGTTTAGACATGAAGAGTGGCTAGAGTCTCACAGGATATACAATAAATAATTAGTTCAAAAATCTTAGATATGAAAGGTGAAACTAGCAAAACAATTATTTTTATGATGGAAAGCCAGGCCGAGAATGTATGTTGGATGGATATGTACTAAAAACAACTGTGAAATAATACAGCCGAACTACATACTTAATCCTAAAACCTCATTTATTATAAATATGGATAATGTCGAGCTTAGTAATATGTAACATTACACCGTATACTTTATTGTGCACTCCTGTCATGTGGTGGCTTTACATCCTAAGCCTCGTTCTTGATTATCTCGTGTTGCCTGTAAGAAAATGTATAATACCACTCGACTAGAGTTCATTGAAAAACATCTTTCGACGAATTGCACGAGTGTGTGTGTATGTGTGTGTGATTTGTATTTTTAATGTAGCATTAACAATATTTCAGTCAAAACACTACGATGTCTGAGGTGGCAGTTTTTAGTGATGCATTGCACTGGGGCATCATGCCGAAAACATGAAACATGACATCCCATCCAGTAATATTAATATCACACAGGCCGATCAGTCCTAACAGCAACATCTTAATTCTGAGCAACAATTGATTCAGTTTTTAGCACCAATTTTATAAGCCTTTGACATGACTTGGTCGGGGATCAAACCAATAACCTCCTGCATCTGTGTTTGTTAACCTCTACATGGCTGTCTCCACATGAGTTAAAACTATAAATACAATCAGCTTGTATAGACTTGTTGAGGATTCTCCTGTGGAGTATCCGCAACAAGTCCATACAAGCTGGTTCATGTAGAGGTTAACAAAGACAACGTTTTTGTGTTTATTTGTTTGTTTTATATATGTTTTGTATTTGCCTTTGAAAAAGACTAATTAAGAGTCGAAAGCACTCAGGCTAGTTAGTTACTAGTTTCGCACTGTTCGTCGTCAGTTTTTTGCATATATATATGTATTATATATTCATGTATATAATATTTACATTAAAGGAGATTATTCCGTTTGAAGAAAAAAATATGTTTGTTTATATACTGATACTTAGAGGACTTTTATATCATCCTGTTCAAGTTTGTATATCTATGTATAGTGAATTTTAATCTGAATATTTTAACAATTTTTTTCATTTATAGAAATTATAATAATTAACATTTGACTACCATTTATAATTAGATATTAGATTGGGTTTTAGCCCCTCAAGTGACGCAGGTAATTGGAAGTTATAAGTTTATACGACTCAACAGGAATTCCTCATTTGTACACGTGTTCGTCCTCTGTGATGACGTTATATTTTCAAAACGTAATTTCATTACTTATTTACAGAGATTTGTTAATGCTTATACAAATATACCTGATATTTATAAACTAATAACATCATAGTTGACAGAATTCATTAACCATAATTTGGTCCTACACATGAAAATATTCATCGCTACGCTACGGCTTTTCGTGTATTACGTGAAATATATTCAAGCTTTGCTTCATCATGAATCGTGTAAAGTGTGAAACCCTTCAAATATGCATTTATCACATGTTCTGTTTTATAACAAAACGTTTTTACTGATAAATTTGTCCAATTGTCTAGATATGTGCTTATAGCATATTCGACTCTTCAATAGTGCATACAAGTCGGCTTTATGCTGATATTTACATTAATTAGAACATTAATTCACTAATTAATACTGTACAAATTTGTATTATTACCTTTTCGTCTTTAAATAAATTGTCTTCAATTTCATATGAACACATTACTTACAAAATTGCATTTTGAAGAATATTCTGGACACACGCGGACATCACAAGCCACTGTAATGTAGCGACTGTTAAGAAAACGAAAGGCGTAGAAAGATGCCATGATCAAGTTTTTCGCAGAGTTGTTAAAGTCGCCAACAAGTTCGTCATCCACGGAACACCTACGTATTAATCTAGGCATTAACATTATTATACGGAACAAAAATATGTGCAAATTGAATTAACAAAATTATATAGAACTTGTCTGCTCTTTAGAACATATATATTTCCGTTAATGTATCATCTTAGTATACTGTAACCCTTTCAAAATTACTAAAAATGGCAGCTTTACAGGATCGGTTGACACATACACAAGGAGAAAGATACACAAGGAGATATAAGGAGAAGAACCAAAAGTTTGACACTATATATATATATATATATATATATATATATATATATATATATATATATATATATATATATATATATATATATATGCGTGTGTATATGTGTGTACATGTATTAGGACACAATTATTAAGTAAAGATAAAAACATTGGAATTTCTTCTAAATTGTATTCAAACTAAGTTTTCATTGGATTGAATTCTCGTTATATTATATTGTGAGTAATCTGCATTAAATAGTTGAAGATCAACTTTATTTATTAGAGTTATATTTTGTTTTGATAAAGATTACTTCTTTACAACATTTAAAAATCTCATTCTTGTATGTGTATACTAGCTAAACAAATATCAGGTACACACCCGCCCTTGCATTATCCATGTATAAGCCAACTCAGCAAAACATTTTAACCTACTGTCTGTCTAGCTTAGCTATATTTCAGCCATAATGATGACGAGGCAGAATATGACGCAAAAAGAACATGTACGATTCCATTAGGATAAACTGGATCTCTGACTTGGATCATGCAGAAAAGGCATGGTGCTATCATGACACTCCTTGTCCACGTACGTACCCAAAAAGTTAAAGGGGTGTCTTGAACAGGTATAAATAAGCACACAACAACGCTGGCAACTTCAGCCTGCTTGATTCAAACTAGAAGAGATTCTCGTATTTCATTACAGGTAAGAATCGTTTATGTTCGAAAATTCTTAAGGAATGAGTACTTTTAAAAGTTAAAGATTTATGTTGTTACCTTCCTGGTTTGAATGCTTTTTGTCGCGTTCTCGATTTATTCTAATATTATAATATAATTGAAATTTTAATTGTCTTTATGAATTTATATTTCTATTTATGATAATAGTAAAAAATTAAATTGGCTACCTACTTTATGTTTAGATTTAATTTGGGAATTTAAAAATCCTTTAAGGAATAAACATTATGTTTAATGATCTATGTCAAATTAGTATTTAATTCTAAATTGAGCATAATGTTATTGCATTAATCTCAACTATTTTATAATCTTTGATTTAGTCGAGATCAAATTATCTGTACTATATTCTAAAATTCGGAAATTACAAATATATAAGGGTGCTAAGTTTGAAAGAAAAGCAAAATATGTACTTTATGTAGTTTTAATAAAAAATAAGCTTTGTGAAGAGTATTTTTAAAGCAAAGCATTGTATATCTTTCCAGATAGGTTATATAAATAAAGTCAGCCTGCTTGATTCAAACTAGAATTGATACTTCTCGTATTTCTTACAGAAATCCCGTTTACCGTAGCACTGCAAATTTATTCCCAAAAGCTGTAGCCGTATCTACACCATAATGCTTTACACCTTTTTAAGAGAGCCCGAAGTTAAAATGAAATGAGTGCAAAAGACTATGACATTGAGGCAGATGGATTATAACGAGGTCTGTGTATTGTCAATTAAAAATGTATATCCAAATTATTTACAGTTTCAAGTCGGTTAACAATATTTCCCTATATGAATATATGAAGTTTTTGATTCATATTTACCTTGTACATGAAAAAAGTCCAAAACATAGACGAAGTTTTAATGTTCAAAGTGTATTATATTCTTTGCGTGACATCGGGTATCTGTATTAATAAAGAACTTGGTGGAATGTCAGAGGAATTTGGTTGGTCATATATAGGAGATATAAAAGTTAAGATCACAGAGCTTCAGTAGGTTGGAAAGACGGCCAATACAATTGATATTAAAAGTACAATTTATGATCAGCATTTACGCCGATCAGCATGTAAAAAACGACGCTTCACATAAAATGAATCAGCCCACTAATTTTCTTCACATATTCATTCAGATAAACAATACCCAGTTAATCTCTTCATACAGTCGAGGTAAAATATCATCGGAAGAATGGATTTACAAAGATGTATTTCACGGAGAAGAAGCGAGAGTAAAAAGAAGAATGAAATTGTTGTAAACCAAACGTGATGCAAGTGTCCTTACAAATATGGTTTCATGCCACCTGAGCACAATTGAAGCAATATAGTCCAATGAAATTCAAGGTAGCAAAAGAGTAACTTAATAAATTTTGTACAAATGTCGAGGAAAAAAAGATACATTTTGGACTTGAAGAAAATATGCGGCATGAACCATGTTAGAAAAATAAACCCACATTCATTTAAAGGTCGAAAGCCTGTGCTATCACTGTCACGGGATATAACCCACTTGCAAATAGGTATTCTAAATTTTATAACTGAACCCAATGTAAACATTATTTATGCATATAAGACATTTAAAATTAATAATTAAATGACATTTTGTAGTGACAAGACAAACTAATAAAATATAGGAAACAACAACAACAATGTTCTATATTCTAAATAGTTTTAAACCATTGTTATTAAAATCTGCATCTAAGGTTGGTACTTGTCCTTCCCATGAATTATATTGTCTGAAATTGACACGAAAAATTTAGTGCAGGCATCGCTAATCTTCTTTGCTTGAAAACTGCAGTTGAAACAAATAATATAATGATAACGTCTCGCGATTCTATCAGCAAATGATGCGTGACCTTTAAGGACAAAATTAACAAGGTCATTGAATCATAAAATTGATTGTCAAAGAAACCTGGTATTAATAGGATGTATTACCTCTTAAGATACAACCGTTAACAATAATTGTGATTTTAAATGTAGGATAGAATGCCTATAGAATGCCAAAAACTCGTAACAATACTGAAAAATGTAAAAGCTCAAACATGGTTCACAAGGGTTATTTTTCTTTCTGAACCGGTACGATATTAATACAGATGTACATTGTCATTATCGTTTCATAAATGGTCCCAGAGAAATGATTAACATGAACTTGAAACTAAGTTGGCGAAACAGGTGTGCAGCACAATTATTTTTATGGGAGTAAAGGGCGCACAAATAGTCGAAAGCTATTAAGTTTTGCGAATGTAGTACAAAATATGTTTAGAGGTGAGATCGGGGGAGGGGACAAGTGCACACCTTGCCTCTCTCAGGAGTTTTCGACCACATCATGGAGGGGGTTAATTCATAATATATCAGGTCAGGAATTTATTCCACATTTCCTGCGTAGGGAAATTCCCATCGGTGTGGGCTTAGTTGAACCAGAAATGGTAAGAAATGTTATTGTGCCTGTTTCAGTATTCTCAACATCAGTAATACATGGATTTGTTTCCTGATAATAAATAAGATCGACTATCAAATTATCCAGATTTGAAAGACATGGTATTCATATCCTCTTGCAGCCTATATATGAGTCAATACAAAATAATAATTATTGAATACAATTAACGATGGCGTGTGCAATAGTTAAGCACAAAAAGGTATAGTAAGAAAAAGCCTACTTTACATTAATTAGTGTGGTCTTAAATTCGAATCCTCAAAAGGACGCTGCAATTCTAAGATACTTCTCTGAGCGTTATTTATCGTAACTGTACAAGTACTGCAAGTGCTGCTATTTTCCTCTTCTTGGAAATATGCAAAGAACGTTCAAATATAGGTCGATATTACCCAAGTAGATAGACGCTTTAGAAATCCACTTACCAAAACTGACTCATAGAACTGAATATGCACAATCAGTTTGCAATAAGGTTGTACTTATTTTTATGCTTTTAGAAGGTTAAACACCTAACCTTGCACAACGACGGATATATCTACACCACTTCGTAGACACCACATAAACGACTGGAGAATTTGAACGACAAGAAGAGAGAGAGAGAGAGAGAGAGAGAGAGAGAGAGAGAGAGAGAGAGAGAGAGAGAGAGAGAGAGAGAGAGAGAGAGAATAACTTACGCTGATTCTTGATGCAACCGAGTATCAAACTTTAGCATGCCAAAGGTAATCAAGTAGCTAGCACAGGGGCACAAAAAGGCACCAGATAAAGTTGATGGTGGTATTCGAACCAACGTCTATATAGTATGAATCCAAAATGTTCTAAAGTGCAGAGAGAGAGAGAGAGAGAGAGAGAGAGAGAGAGAGAGAGACAGAGACAGAGACAGAGAGACAGAGAGAAACAGAGAGAGAGAGAGACAGAGAGAGACAGAGAGAGAGAGAGAGAGAGATACAGAGACAGAGAGAAGGTAATCATCTGAAATGTTTGATGGAATGTGTTTTGAAACTGAAAATCAGAGTTGTGTAACATCAAGTCCCAACTCGTGAAAAGTAGGTGGCAGAGAATTCTACACAATACGCAAAAATGTACTGCAAGACATAGGAGCCCAAATGTAACTGTTGAGGAGCAGCTGAGGTAAAGAATGTTGGAAAACTTGGCGTGAACCGAACTGTTAAGTCAAAGACTAGCATATATGGTTGAATATCGCATTATGAATTTTTGGTACAATATAATAAGCCACATAAAATTAAACTAGTAAAATAATTTGGTGGAATTTAAATAAAAAAATGATCATGACAATTTTTAACTGTTACGTACCCGTCCTGTATAATTTTCCGATTTGGTTTCTTCAAGTCAACCTCTCTACCCTCATAAGCTGTACAACTAGTTGGATAAATTATGCCGCCTGAAAGTTGCAAAACACATGTTAGGAATAGGAATCTACATTTTTGTAGAAACTGTATCTGGATGGTGAAAGTTTTCTTAGCGACTAAAGGTTAAATCAGCTGACAATTAGTTTCTTAAGGATTATTAATGAATTTATTAAGTTTTGGTATTGCACGTTTTAATGTCAATTTCAGTAAATAAATTATATATGGAGGAAGGAGTATTTGGTGCAGGAAGAACACGTGAAGTTGTTTAAAAACGGAGCTACTTGCAAAGTCTGCCTGAAACCTTTGTTTTGTTACAGGGTTGTGTGCAAGAGTTCTTAGGATTTTGCTTTTAGAGAGACTCATTATTTAAACATTATCAGATACTATCATTTGATTTATCAACCAATTTTATTAGATATTGATTTCCAATCAAAGAGGCTTGGTTTACGTAGTTAGTACAAAATTAAGCTTTGCTATCAGTCTCATTTTACAACGATAAGCTTCACCACCGGTCTACATAATTTAAAATTATAAGCTAGACCACTCAGTCTCCATAATTTTACAATAATAAGCTTGACCGCCAGTCCCATAATTTACAAATCTAAGCTTGACCACCAGTCTTCATAAGTAACAATGATAAGCTTGACCATCATTTCCCATAATTAACAATGAAAAGATTGATCACCATTTTCCATAATTTACATAATTAATCTTGACCGCCAATCTCCATAACTTCCGCATGGCCTGACCACTAGTCTCCATAATTCACAATTGAAATCTTGACCACCAGTCCCCATAATTTACAAAACTAAGCGTGACCACCAGTCTCCATAATTTACAAAATTAAGCTTGACCACCAGTCTCCATAATTTACAAAACTAAGCTTAAAAACCAGTCTCCATAATTTACAATACTAAACTGACCATTTTTACTTCAGTACTTGTTCTATGACTGAGTTGTTTCACCGATTCTTACAGCTGATCTTTCATCATATTTGTGGGAGTAAAATCAATGAACTACATTTGCACTGAGTTAGTGACCTTTTTAGCGATGGATTCCTGAATTCTTTCATATTTTATGGGTTCAAAATAAGCGAAGGAAAAATATGAAACATTCAGGCAAAGTCTCTACAATTATTGTCTTCACACAAAGTCAAATGAATGAGCGACGGATCTTTCAATAAGTTGAGTTTACTTCGTAATAATTCCTACCAAATATAATGAGACTCTACCATCGGATATAAGAAATGTATGCAAATTAAACACTTGACTCAACGTTTAACTATTAACAGCTGCCACTATTGTAAAAGAGACTGATGTCTCTCACTTGCGATCAAAATGGTGTCCACAAAACTTGAATATTAAAACCCAGATTAC